>JARBWK010000007.1:8868721-9027806 GCA_030556195.1 Anolis apletophallus | reverse complement strand
CTCACTTCCCAAGTCCGCTGCAACCCTCATCCAATCACTGATCGAGACCAAACTTGGTACACATAACCCCCCCATGACTACCTTCACGTCCTGGTGTGGTTCGGGGAGGACTGAGAATGGATGATGGTTTTTGTAGTACTTTCACACCTCTCTGTTCCCACAGACCACTGTGGCCCCCAACAAACACAGATAAAGACCACACTTGGCACACAGAGCCCCAGTGACCCACTCTACATCCTGCTGAAGTTTGGAGGAAGGCAGACCATGGATGATGGGACTTGCAGTACCTTCCCTCACTTTCCAAGACAGCTGCAACCTTATCCAATGACTGATCAACACCAAACCTGGCCCACAGAGCCCTCATTACCCACTCTACATCCTGGTGCAGTTTTGTGTGAAACGGACCACGGATGATGGGACTTGAAGTACCTTCACTCCCTAAAAACAATACATCTCTCATCCATTCACCAATAGAGACCAAACTTAGCACACAGAGCCCCCATGACCCAATCTACATCCTAATGCAATTTGGGGGAGGCTGGACCACAGATGATGGGACTTCCAGTGCCTTCAGTACTTTCATGATACCACTGCAACTCCCAAGAATGATGGATCAAGACCAAACAACACAATCAACATCTGCACGAACCAACACTAGAATCCGGAATGGAAACACGAATGAAGACACTTCGGGGTCTCCTGGGAAGTCAACATTGGCTTGTATTATCTATATATATAAAAATCGAGTGGTCGTGCAAAGGACGTTATGCACGGCCAAACTATGCCCCCCACAAACACCAATCCAACGACACACATTCCCAGACCACGAGGTATTACCTTAACACAAAAACCCACCCCTACCTTCCAACCCCCAAAACAAGCCCCCAAAACCGCCCATTGACTCCGTTTACGCTGGCGCGAGCGCAGAGCACAGGAGAACAATCACGCAGGCGCACTCCAAAACCACTCCCCCCCAACATACCAACCCATCCCGTCTCCCCTCTCTCACCACTCACCCTGAACCTTCGATACGCCTCCGCCGTGTCCCCGCGGAAGACCCCTAAAACTGCCCCCCCAAACCCCCATAGCCACCAGCGTGAGTGGCGCTTCTGGCGCACTCAGCCACCCCCACCCACCCACACAAACATCCCTCGCCCTCACTCCTCGCTCATCAGGTGCCCGGGTCCAGGAGCGGCTGGAAGGCGACAGAGGAGGGAAAAGCCAGCGGAGGAGGCACCCTGGGCGCAACCCGGGTTCAGAAGCGCCGGGAAACAGCGGAGGCAGCAGACACGGCCACGGGACTACATTTCCCAGAAGGCCCTGCATGACTCAATGGCAAGGAGGGCGAAGGAACAGGAAGTCGCCGTGCGGGCCTTCTGTTCATGTTTTATGTGAACCGCGCCGAGCCCGCCGGAAGGAGCAGTATATAAGAGCGAATAAATAAATAAATAAATAAATAAATAATATCTTTGTTTTCATCCCCCTTCTCTCCCCCGCCCCCCTATCCCTCCCCATTCACAACCTCCCCCTACACCCTCTTTTCTCTCTTTCTTCTTTCCCTCTCTATCTTCAACACTCTATTTTGCACTGTATGATATACAAAAGCCTGAATAAAAACTATTTAAAAATAAAATAAAATGGGCTCCGGCTGTTCTGACTGTTTTAGCCAGCCATAACAGCACAGGCACCGCCACCATCTTTTTTTGGCCACAACAGACCATGTGGCTGCCGAAAATGACTGCATTCTGGGTTTTTTGGCTACACGTGGAATACACAGGGTCTCCCTGTGAGACACTGGTCCCCGCTGTCTTCCTGAGCCAATCAGAAGAAGAAAGACCCTCACATGCTCTGTGTCTTCACTGCTCTTAGGATAGGGTTGCCACTTTTTGATATAAGAAATAAGGGACATTTACCTAAAAATACGGGATTTTTCACCAAAATAAAGGACACATCATGATAACTTCAAAATCAAGCGTTAAGTATAAATAGCTTTATTAGCAGAATAAGATAATGATTGAAATTCATAAAGGAAACTGACTTACACCCTCTTAACTGTACATCAGGGGTGCTCACACTTTTTCAGCATGGGAGCTACTGATTAAAAAACCAAGTCCCAAAGATCACCTACCCAGAAATGTAAAACGTATAACTATTTTCTTATTTATTTATTTATATTTATTATTCATTTTTATGTACCGCTTCTTCCAGCAGGCTCGGGCAGTTTACATAAAATGAAGTTATAAAACATCAACATTTCAATTTAATAACAACAATATAAAACAGAGCATAAAAAATACATCCAACCACCCCATTTCTCCCACACTGCCATATTACCACACATATTATCAGCCAGAAAATAAGAAGAGCTTTTTTTGAACTGCAAGGCCATTTAATACTCAGCAAGGTAAACAAAGGGGCATGCAAAAATACAGCCAACCACCCCCCATTTCTCCCACATTTCCATATTCCCCAACATATATTTCTCAAGGAACAAAGCAAGCAGAGAGGCTTTGAGCTAAAATGCCAATTTTAAACATTAAAAATAAACAAAGAGACATGCCACAGAACAATCAAGCACCCACCCCCAAGTAAAAAAGACCAACCTTTGAGATGCGGTAAGGAAATTACCCCAAAGCATCCTTCTTCTTCTCCTCTGTCGTTGCTCCTATTTCCACGCTGCCAGCATGCGTGCCACCTCCAAGAGCTCACGAGAAGTCCAAGAGGCAGAATGGGCGCTTCTGCGCATGTGCACGGGGCCAGCCATGCATCGCGTCATCCAGGCCCGCCCCCTTTGGTCTCCTATGACTCTGAGTGGCTGGAGAAGGACGGAGGGAGGAGGAGCAATCCAAGAGAGGGGCCCATTCTGCCTCTTGGACTCTGGAGCTTTTGGAGGCGCGCGAGCAGGAGCGGGAGCAGCAACGATGGAGGACTTCTTTGCAGCGTGCAGGGGCGCGTGAAGAGGACCAGCAGCAAAAAACTTGGTCAGGGGTCTGAAGATCACCAGGATGAGGCCCAAAGATCACCCTGGTGATCGAGATCACCATTCTGAGCACCCCTACTGTACATAGTATGTTTCTGCATGTTTTGTCATACCTAATGCATTGTATTATATGTACTACATACAGTACTACTACTACTACTACTAATAATAATAGCTTTATAATAGCAGTACAATGCATTAGGTATGACGAAGCATGCAGGCTCTGGGCCTGGCTCTCTCTCTCTCTCTCTCTTGCTCTCTCGGTGTCGTCCTGCTCTCAGCTCAGCCTTGTGGTGTCTCTGCTGCTCTTGCCTCTTCTGGTTCTGTATGTGAATTGGGTTGTCCTCTATGTCTATTATATAATATACTTTTTGATACATGAAAAATTGCCTTAGTGTAATAGTTTAGCATTCACGCAACCCTATGCTCTGTTGTTGTATATTGCTCTTGCCTCTCTCCCATGTGCATGCTCCGTGGTGGTCTGCCCTCATTGGCTGGCCTGAGCAGAGCCCACCATAGGGCAGGGGGCAGGCCAGGAAGAAGGTGGATACTGGCCTGGCGACGCAGCAAGCCACCGCCTGTGGCCGGGCAGGCATGTCGCTGCTGGGGCTACTCTGTTGCCTGCCGTGCCTGCGAGTGAGTGCGAGGCAAGCAAGCGCAAGCGCCACAGAGAAGCTGCTGGCAGTGTGGTGGCACTCACTGCTGGCCCGGCCTTGCCTCTTACTGCCACCTGTCCTGTCCTGTCCTATCAATATGGGACAGGGGCTGAAAATACGGGACATGAAATTCAGAGCAAAAATACGGGACGTCCTGTATAATACGGCAGTCTTTCTCAACCAGTGTGCCGTGGCACACTAGTGTGCCATGACGGACCTCCTGCTGTGCGCGAGAAAAGCTCTCTGCCCCCTTCCTGCCCCCTTCCTGCCAACTCCTGCTGCTTGGGGGAGGAGGAAGGGCCGGGCAGTGGCGAAGAAAAAGAAGAAGGGACCGGGGCGCCGCCTCCTTCGGCCGTTTCCCCAGCCAGCCTCCAATCCGCCATGACTCCCACCATGACTCGCGCCCCTCGCTCGCTGAAGCCGCGTGAAGGAGGAGCCCCGCCCACTGAAGCCCCGTTCACCGCTCATGCTCCTCCTCTGTAGGAGAGCTGAATCTGGGAGGGGCAGGGCATGGCGCGTGACCTGCAGGAGAGCTGAAGCTGGGGGGAGGGGCGGGGCATGGCGCTGACCTGGCTCTGCCCCCCCCCCGGCTTTGGCACCCCCAGCAGCTGCTCCAGCCTTGAGGGACAGTGCCAAGCCAGCATTGTGCTGGCTCTGGCACCGCTGGCTTGGCACTGCCCCTCAAGGCTGGAGCAGCTCCTGGGAGAGGTGAAGCCGGGGAAGGGAGGGCATGGTGCAGCCTGGCTCCGCCCCTCCCGGCCGGCACTCACAGCAGCTGCTCCCAGCAGGCCACCAACCCCAGCCGTTCTTTACTGTGTTAGAGTGTCATTTTGTGTCATTTTGGTTGGTGGTGTGCCCCTGAATTTTTTTAATGTTAAAAGTGTGCCGTGGCTCAAAAAAGGTTGGGAAACACTGTAATACGGGACAGGTGGCAACCCTATCTTAGGATCTTGCTTTTGGATTCAATTCCAAACCTTTTCTTTGGCAATTTCATTTATGGGCTGTGAAAGGGCATTTGGGGGAGGAGGTGTTAGTTTAACTAATCTTTAAAAGATGCATTCGAGTTCCTTCAGCTTTTCCCTTTTAAAAAAGCAAGGGGGTTGTCCTAAAACAAGGACCCTAGGATCTAAGGTTGACTGAAAGTTGTCTCTCTGAGTCCAAAAGACCAAGGGGGATGGCCCACAACATGCCCCATGTCCAGCTCCCTATTCCTTTCCCAATGACTCGTAAGTACCAACAAGAATGCAACTCCAGCTTTTGGTAAAATAGACTATGACTCCAAATGGGAGACATTGAGGAGAGCGATTATTATAGAGTTAAATGGCTACTCTCCGAAGGCACAGCGGAAAAACCAGGTTTTAAGACGTTTTTTGAAGGTTTCCAGAGTGGGGGCTTTCCTAATCTCTCCGGGCAAGGAGTTCCATAGTTGGGGGTCCACAGGGGAGAAGGCCCTCTCCCTGGTGCCCACCAGACAAGTCTGCGAGACTGGCAGGGGCGAAAGGAGGGCCCCCCCCGTGGAACGAAGAGTTCGGGCTGGTTCATGGAGGGAGATCCGGTCACAAAGGTAGGCGGGTCCCAAACCTTTTAGGGCTTTATAGGTGATCACCTGTACCTTGAATTGGGTCCAGAAAATAAATGGCAGCCAGTGAAGCTCTTTGAACAGGGGGGTTGACCGCTCCCTGTAACTTGCCCCAGTTATTAATCTGTCTGCTGAACTTTGGACAAGTTGAAGTTTCCGGGCCGTCTTCAAGGGTAGCCCCACGTAGAGTGCATTGTAGTAATCCAACAGGGAGGGACAACAGGGAGGACCTCCATCCTTGGAAAGAGAGCCTGTTAATAATGTCCACCACTCAGCATGTTTCGGTTGGAAACATTTCATCTTAAAGAAAAAGCGCAAATTTTCAAGTGTCTTGTAACTGATGGTGCAAAAGTGTACATTCACACTGTATGGTTTTAGAGGATTGTAATTGTTTAAGTGATAAAGTAAACAGCAATGCATTTGAGTCAATGGTGTGATAATCCAGACAGTATACATCATTTTATTCTTCTTGGTGAAAACCTCTTCTATACCCCCCCCTCCCCAAGCAGATGGCAATATACTTTGGAAAGCAGAGCTTTCCTATCATTCTTTACTGATGTGTGCTCATAAGTGCCACTTGAGGGGAGAAAGAATATATGTGAAGAGGACGTTATTGTTCAGTCTTGTTGCCAGGTTCAATTCCATCTTGGTTTCTCAGTATGGCAGGGAGAAAGTGCTTTTCAGGGTTGTGAGATCAAAGACACCCCTGGGGCTGAGATGCCAAGACCCAGACTCTGAAGATCTGGGATTATTCCCTGAGTGATGTCAGAGAGGAGGTCATGGGCCAAATCAATATCTAGGAGAAGCTTCAGCAACGAAAGCAATACCAGAAACACACAATAACAGATTTGGCTGTATTTTATTATTGTTGTATGCCTTCAAGTTGTTTCTGATTTATGGAGACCCTAAAGTGAACCAATCACAGGGGCTGCTCTCTCATTTTTGAGATATCCTGATGAAACTTGCCACAGTGGCCGAACACAATTACCCCTGTTAGCTCACAAAATTTCAGAACGTTTGACTTATCCACAAATTTTTGGTGAATTTTTAAAGTTTTTTTAAAAAACATTTTTTTTAATAATAAAGAAAATTTGTTCCTGGTTTGAAAGTGTTATTTCCTGTTTCATTGTGTGGTCTTTATTTTGAAAGTAGTTGTTCTACTCCGGAAACTTTGTTTTTGGGGTAGGAGACATGGAATAAACCCACTATTTAATTAATTAGCTACAAACCAGGGTATTTCCTGGTTTGTAGTGAATTGATTCGGAACTGTCTAGATCAGTGTTTCCCAACCTTTTTTGAGCCGCGGCACACTTTTAACATTAAAAGGGGGCACACCACCAACCAAAATGACACAAAATGACACTCTAACACAGTAAAGAACCGTTTGGGGTTGGTGGCCTGCTGGGAGCAGCTGCTGGGAGTGCCGAAGCTGGGGGAGGGGTGGAGCCAGGCTGCACCATGCCCGCCCCTACCCCGGCTTCACCTCTCCCAGCAGCTGCTCCAGCCTTGAGGGGGCAGTGCCAAGCCAGAGGTGCCAGAGCCAGCCAAATGCTGGCTTGGCACTGTCCCCTCAAGGCTGGAGCAGCTGCTGGGAGTGCCGAAGCTGGGGGAGGGGGCAGAGCCAGGCCACGCCATGCCCCGTCCCTCCCCCCAGCTTCAGCTCACCTACAGGCTGCGCCATGCCCTGCCCCCTCCCCCCAGCTTCAGCTCTCCTACAGAGGAGCATGAGCGGTCAACGGGCTTCAGTGGGCGGGGCTCCTCCTCCAAGCGGCTTCAGTGAGCGAGGGGCGAGAGTCATGGTGGGAGTCATGGCGGAATGGAGGCTGGCTGGGGAAACAGCCGAAGGAGGCGGCGCCCCGGTCCCTTCTTCTTTTTCTTCGCCACTGCCCGGCCCTTCCTCCTCCCCCAAGCAGCAGGAGTTCGGCAGGAAGGGGGGAGGAAGGGGGGCAGAGAGCTTTTCTCGCGGCACAGCAGGAGGTCTGTCACGGCACACTAGTGTGCCACGGCACACTGGTTGAGAAAGACTGGTCTAGATCAGTGTTTCTCAACCTTCCTAATGCGGCGACCCCTTAATACAGTTCCTCATGTTGTGGAGACCCCTAACCATAACATTATTTTCATTGCTACTTCATAACTATAATATTTTTGGTGTGTGGGGGTTGATTTTGTCATTTGGGAATTGTAGTTGCTGGGATTTATAGTTCACCTACAATCAAAGAGCATTCTGAATTCACCAACAATTGAATTGAACCGAACTTGGCACACAAAACTCCCATGACCAACAGCAAATACTGGAAGGGTTTGGTGGGCATTGACGTTCAGTTTGGGAGTTGTAGTTCACCTACATCCAGAGAGCACTATAGACTCAACAATGATGGATCTGGACCACACTTGACACAAATCCTCAATATACCAAAATGTGAACACTGGTGGAGTTTGGGGAGAATAGATCTTGACATTTGGGAGTTGTAATTGCTGAGATTTATAGTTTACCTACAATCAAAGAGCCCCTTGCACCCCACCAATGATAAAATTGGGTCAAACTTCCTACACAGAACCCTCATGCCTTGAAGGAACTAGCTTGCGTAAGCCTCCACCCCACCTCATACACTCTCCCTCAGTGTCATGCTGCCATGCGCCGAGCATGCCTGCTCTCTCCTCTCCACTTGGAGCCTCAGAAATAGCCCTCCCCTTGGCAGGGAGGCATGCCAATCACAGCAGAGGAGAGCTTTAGGTGGGAACATTCGCAGTCTGTTTCCAAAAAGAAAGAGAAGGACAAGCGGAGAGATCTTCAACCTTCTCTGCCAAAGGGCTTCCTAAGACCAGCAGAAATACATGTTTTCTGATGGTCTTTGGTGACCCCTCTGAAACCCGACCCCCAGGTTGAGAAACACTGGTCTAGATAATTATCTGGACAGCGGTAGATCTTTTCCCTCATTCAGT
This sequence comes from Anolis apletophallus, assembly GCA_030556195.1. Taxonomy (NCBI): domain Eukaryota; kingdom Metazoa; phylum Chordata; class Lepidosauria; order Squamata; family Anolidae; genus Anolis; species Anolis apletophallus. The sequence goes on along the minus strand of JARBWK010000007.1, from coordinate 9,019,648 downwards.
TCAGGCACACATTCACTCCTCTCTCAACCACATCAGACAGGAGCAAAATTGACAGTATGCTTCAGTTCGCCTTCTCCTCTAAGGCAGTTCAACCTTTTTTGAGCCGCAACACGTTTTTTACATTTACAAAATCCTGGGGCACACCACCAACCTGAGTGGTGTACACTGAGTATTTATACACTCAGTGTGAAACCTGGGCCTGTTTCGATGAACACGACATAGATATCCTGGCAGGAATGGCAGAAAGACACAAACTTCCCACACAGAACTCCCATAACCAAGAGAAAATGCAAGAAGAGTTTGGTGGGCATTGGCCTTGGGTTTTGGAGTTGTAGTTCACCTATATCCAGAGAGCACTGTGGACTCAAACAATGTTGGATCAGGACCAAACTTGGCATGAATACTCCATATGCCCAAATGTGAACACAGATGGAGTTTGGGGAAAATAGACCTTGACATTTGAGAGTTACAGTTTCTGGGATTTATAGTTAACACACAATCAAAGAGCATCCTGAACTCTTGCAACAATGGAATTGAACCAAACTTGGCATATTGAACTCTCATTACCAACAGAAAGTACTGAAAGGGTTTGCTTGGGAATTGACCTTGAGTTTGGAAGTTGTAGTTCACCTACACCCAGAGAGCACTGTGGACCCAAACAATGGTATGTTATGTTGTTTTTTGTTTTCTATCCAGAATCACAATGTTGGAAGGAGGCTTGCCACTTTAAGGTCCCTAAAACAGGCATGGGAAAACTTCGGCCCCCTGGGTGCTTTGGACTTCAACTCCCGCCATTCCTCACAGCCTGAAGCCATTTCCTGCTTAAGTGGATGAGGGAGGAAAAGGAAAAGGGCTTGAAACTGCTAGGAATGGTGGGAGTTGGATTCCAAAACACCTGGAAGGTCCAAGTTTGCCCATGCCAGCTGTCGACAGAGTCCTCTTCTTCCCCCTTCCCCTTCGTGCCCTTGCTTCCCCCTCCTGCCGAACACTTACTTTTCTTCTACACGCCGCTTCTGCCGCCATTTTGATCCGAGGGGGCAGCGTGAGCGTGTTTAGGAGGGGAGGGGGGAGGGAGGGAGACGTGACCCGTGCGGGCGCTACTGCACATACTCGCCCCAGAGCAAAGCGAGGCAAAGCGAGCAGAGCGGGGCTGGGAAGAAGGGAGCCCGAGTGGAGAAGAAAAAGTGTTCGGCAGGAGGGGGAAGAAAGGGTATTGGAGGTTCCAATTTCCCACGGCACATCTGATGATTGCTCACGGCACATTAGTGTGCCACAGCCCACTGGTTGGGAAACACTGCTCTAAGGAGCCTGCCAGCTCCCATTGCATGGCAAACTGCAACTTCTGGTGGGGCTCAATCTTAAAGGAGAAAGCAAATCGGCACATACCACCACACCAACAACACGTTGTTGCTGCTTTGGCGGTTTCCTGTGTTGCCTTCAATCAATGTGGGGATGCTAAGTGGCAGACACTTCCCTCCATGAGATGGGGATATGGGTGAGTCAGATGATGCACTATACACAAAGCTAAACCACAGGGCATAAAGGGGCAGATCTATGGGAATAAAGGTGTAGACACGTGTTTGAGGTAAAAATCACAGGTATAATCATATGAACAAATTCAAGTGCTAAATAGCATAACAATCTCACAAAAAGTACAATGCAATGCAATTCATTCACAGTGTTCCAGATTCACATAATAACAATAGTAGTGCCCCTACAATGGTATGGGGCCAAGTACAATATTCCAATAGAGTCTGTGTTCCCCTATCAATAGTTAAGAGTATAATAACTCATAGGCTAACGACTGAGTCAGAAAGGGAGCCTTGGTGGGTTGAAGAGCTGGCAAGCTGCTGGATGGGCAGGCGCCAACGGCTGGAGGTAAGCTGGCGACACCAAGATGGCCATTTCGTGTAAACTCCGCTTCCTCAGGGCACTCAAAACTTCTGACTGCTCCTCCCCAGTGTTGTAGTAACACAATAAGGACTCAAAGTCGATACAGGAGATTTCTAGATATGGAATAGCATACAGTGAAGGTAATGCAGTCATAGCGACAAAAGAAGGCTATACAAAGGTACATAGGGCAAAACATTCGCTGAAGAATGACAGATACATACCGCGTTTCCGCGTTCTAATACATGTCAATGCTGTGAGTCATCTCCCGGGCTGGAATCAGCACCGGGCCTAAAAGGAGGCGGGTTTAAATAGCTACACCAAGGTCAGGTGGTCTTACAGCAGCAAGGTTGTACAGACAGGGTTTCATTGAGCCCAAACGGGGGCTCGCAGGATAACAGTAAAATCCATTTCCTTTCAGCTTTAAGCAACATGTTTTGTTTATCACAATGGGGTGGAAAATGTACCTTTTCCAAGCCTGTAACCCTTAGCATATTGGGATCATATAGTGAGTTGTTACCAGTGATTGCTCTGTTTGTGTATTGAAATGAGTCAGATGATGCACAGCATGGGGCGGCAGGTTCCCCACGCTCGTGAATGGCCATTGTCAGAATTTCTATAATCCATAGTGATGCCGGTGGATTCCTTCAACTGCCTTTCCCCAATTGCCACCAACAAACCCTTCATTATTAGTGAGTTGCTCTCACTCAGAGAAGATGCTCTTTCCCTTCTCTGCCTTGGGATTGGCTGCCTACAATAATTCAAATGTCGCTTAGCAACTACTCAGACCCATTTTTGCTAGGTTGCCTCTGCAACAATGTCACAGGTGAGTTCTGAGCCACGGTCTTCAACTTTACAAATCACTTTGTCCTTGTCCCGCTTTTCCATTTAATTACAAAAAATCTGGCAGGGTTGTGGTAAGGATAACTCAAATGCTGGTTTGGAAAACTATGACGATTTGAACTGAGAGAGAAATAATTTCCAGATCGTGTTATTTCTGTCCAAGTTTCAAAAACCTTGTTCGATTACCAGGCCAAACTTATAGGGTGACATCAGGGGTGGACCTACCTATTCCGAGGGGGTAAGCGAAAAAATTTTTGCACCCCCCCCCCAGTGGTTCCTGAGCGCGAGTCTTGCTCAGGAGCCCAGTGCGCATGCGCAAATCTCTGCACATGCGCACTGGCTCCCGTGGAGCCAGTACGCCTGCACGGAGATTTTCACGCATGCGCAGAAGCTTCTACAGGCGCTACAGCACCTGTAGTAGCTGCTGCGCATGCGTGAAAATATCCGCGCATGCGTACTGGCTCCAAAGCACACCACCCGCGCCAGTGCATGGGCGACGGGGCCGGCTGCAGAGGCACAGCTGGCGCGGTGGCGCAGCGCGGGCAGCGGGGCAGGGCGGGTGTGGCAACGCCCCTCCCAGGTGACGATGCCCCTCCCAGGTGGCGACGCCCTACGCGGCTGCGTAGTTGGCGTAACGCTTAGACTGGCCCTGGGTGACATCTATACTGTAGAATCAATACAGTTCAATACCACTTTAACTGTCACGGCTCAATGCTATGGAATCCTGGGATTTGTAGTTTGGTGAGGCACCAGCACTCTTTGGCAAAGAAAATGTCGACTTCCATGATTCCATAGCATTGAGCCATAGCGAACCATAGCCATAGTGGTCACCTCTTTCTTGTAGTTTCCCAGGCCTCATTCCTTAGAATGGTATCTTCAATCTAATTGGGCCGCATTCATACACTTTCATTCAAACTATGCAGCATATTTTATCGTGACACACCATCACTTTTAACAAGGACATATAAAAACACTCCCCAAAAGTGTTTCTAAGTAAGCTATTCATTTTTTTCCCGTGGTTCAACAAATTTAATATCTGTTTCTGCAATAAATACATGTTTCACCAGGTGGAGCTGGAGACTTTAGAATGAGGCAATCCTGAGTTTAGCACCATTTATAGATGCGTCTGACATGTTCAACATGGCATGAGCTGCTTAGAGTTTTCTTTGGGATGGCTCTCCAGTGCCACTTAATGCAGTTTGAATCTGGTTGGTGTACAGTAGGCTTACAAAAAAAATTCAGATTAGATCAGACCTCAGATCTGATTCATTAAATTTTGACATATGAAGGTGAGTTCTAAGGCCTGCAGGAAAGGTTGGGGGGATTTAGAATTTGAATCAGTAACTTGTTCTTTAAATGTTCTGCAATATTCGGATGTCTCCCAAGGTCAGTTTGATTTTCACTATAGAAAGTGTCAGCCTGAACACACTTCTCTTTTAAATACAGATGATGGAACTATCTGGCAACTTTAGGAGATATACTTAAGCAGCTTATCTGAACGAGTGTGGACCGGACCTTCGGTCAACGCCATCTGGCAACTTTATATGCCGTATCTACTAGGCATGAGAAAAAAGTTATGAAAATGAAATGATTCGGAAGAAATTCGTAAGAAATGCTACTTTTGAGTATTTCCGCACCTGGAACGCCAACCAGGAAGAGGACTTTCTTTATAGAACTTAGGGGGCCAGGATTTTCTTAAGTGTCGTTATTAGGTCGTAAGGGGGCACCCTCCTTCTCTCTCACCACCCTCCCGCCTCCCTTGCCAATAAGTATTATGGCAAGGCAAGCCCTAAACTTCGCTCCTTCTTTCGGCTGGAAGCCTGGAAAAATGTAAACAGAGAGGTTTACTCAGAAGTAAATCTGCAAAGGAGGGCACTTTGGATGAAGTGCCCTCATTTGTGGATTTACTTCTGAGTAAACCTCTCTGTTTACATTTTTCCAGGCTTCCCTGCCTCTCCTGCCTGTCAGGATCTAAAAAGCATCAAAGAGTAATGGGGAGAGAAACCAACCAAATGTATAATATAATGAATGCTACTGTAAGTTCAGAATATTATAAGTAATCCAACTCCTCATATACCTACATTCCAAGCACATGCAATAATACAGCAGTAATAACAATGGGTATAAGAAGAGGTAAAAACCTTGAGACGAAAGGAGTAGGGGTTGGAGACTGGCTCACAAAGATGATGGGTCGGGAGTAGCTTCGAAGTACGGTGGAAGGTAGGAAACAAAAGGATGATAGGAAGCCCGTGTCGGGAAAGCAAAAGTTAGAAGTCCCGCTAATGGCGCGAGCAAGCGCCTTTCTGTTACACCAGGCTTTGCCCAATGGCGTGTCGCTAGGGGTTCTGGTAATTGTAGTGCTGGTGCAGAGGCAAATGCCAGCGGGAATCCAACTTAAAGGCAGGTAAGGACTGTGTTACAGGGAACAACAGTCCCCTCGAACGGAGCCCCTGTAGGGGCATTCCGTGAGGGACGCCTGACGGCGTGAGCTCTATCCGGGGCCGGCAATGGGCCGTTTCGTCAGAGACTTCCTCAGAGGCTGTGTAAATAATAACAAATAGGCGTCCTCGCACTCAGATGAGAAATCATATAGTATCTTCCAAGTTACATGGAGGATGGACCATTCCATCCGGGGGAAATGGGAAAGAGGAGGCCTCACAGAGAGAGAGAGAGAGAGAGAGAGAGAGAGAGAGAGAGAGAGAGAGAGAGAGAGCTGGAGGACAAGGAAGAGGTGAGTCATGGCAGGCGTTTCCCTCAGACTTCTGCCTCAGGATCCCGGGCTTTGGGGACTCCTCCTTTTGTAACAGCTCGGTCTCAGCTGCTCTCAGGCCTTCTTCCTCCTTTGCGGCCTGGCCTTCGGAAGGGAGCGGAGGCTTGTCAGGGGGGCACCTCTGCGGCCTGCTCTGCCCATGACCTTGGCGCCTCCCTCCCTCTCACCCTGCCGGCTGAGGAGGAAACCCGGGGGAGAGCGGCGGCGGCAGCCTTGGGCGGGGTCCTCGGGCAGGGGAGGGCCAGGGCACCCAGCTCAGAGCAGGCAAGGTGGACTATCCTCTGGTCTCTTGTCATAATCTGGGTCCTGCGGCAGTGCAGAAGGGGCCTCCCCCTCAGGCAGGCAGGCACTCGGCAGCCCTGGATCCCTCCTCCTCCTGCCAGGCCCCCATCCCTCCCTCCTTCCTTGCCCAAAGCAGACCCTTCAAGGAGGGGGAGGAGGGAGCCCCTTCCCCCAATTAGGGGACCAGAGCGAAGAAGAGTGAGACCCGGCTCTGCCCCAGAGTGTGCCCTCAGGGAGGAGGGAAGAGAGAGAGGGTGGCCTCCCATGCTCTTCAAGGGAAACCTTGTTGTAGTAAGTTTAGCATCCACCTTCATGTGTGTGTTGTCTCTCCTTTGCCAAGCCATTGTTTCGGCCAAGTTTGGTCCTGATCCAACATTGTACTTGTTAAAAAAATGTACTTGTTATATGTTGTATGTTGTATGTAATTGTATGTGGAATCGGCAGGGACTGTCTGCCATATGTGTGATGTAGTCCGCTCTGAGTCCCCTTCGGGGTGAGAAGAGCGGAATATAAATAAAGTGCATTATTATTGTTGTTTGAGTCCACAGTGCTCTCTGGATATAGGTGAACTACAACTCCAAAGCTCAAGGTCAATGCCCACCTAACTCTTATAGTATTTTCTCTTGGTTATGGGAGTTCTGTGTGGGAAGTTTGAGTCCATTCCATCAGTGGTGGAGTTCAGAGTGCTCTTTGATTGCGGGTGAACTATAACTCTATGTTGTGTTCATCGAAACAGGCCCAGGTTTCACACTGAGTGTATAATTACATTTAAAAACATATTAACTATATGTATTACTGTGTTAGAGTATCATTTTGTGTCATTTTGGTTGGTGGTGCGCCCCAGGATTTTGTTAATGTAAAAAGTGTGCCGCGGCTCAAAAAAGGTTGGGAAACACTGCCCTACAGAGATGCTACCTTTAGGTTTCTACCAAAGAATTGGCCATTAAGTTAAAATTCACAACCATAGTGCTGGGCAGAAAGGGTTTTGGAATGTGTCCTTTTGTTCATCAAGCAAGAGTTTTTCGTGGGTGTAGCACCCCAGTTCTCGTTTGTGCCTGCTGGGGAAGGGGCTACACCTGAGGTACCATTGGCATTGGGAGAGATTCTGAAGACGATTTGGAAGGTTTGCCAGAGGGAATGTTTTCCCCGCCTGGGCCTCTTTCGCCTGCTGAGAGCCTGGCGTGGGACCCAGGCTGGGATGAGGATCCCACGGAGGAAGATAACCAGGTGCAAACGGGAGGAAGCGAATCGGATAGTTATGAACATCCAGGTGGGAGAGATTCCCAGGAGCTAGCGGGCGAAGACATGGAGGCTAGCGGCTGGGAAAGTGCGAGGGAGGCTGTTTCCCAGGAAGATAGCGATAGCGGAGATGAGGTGCGAGGTCGTTCCTTCAACAGGCGTAGGGACATAGAGACGGGCAGGAGGAGCTGGCATCTATCCCTAGATAGGCACCGGTCGGTGAGTAGAGACTGGAGACGCCGGGGCCTAGATCGTCGGGGTCCTCTGCCGAAGGATTAAGTACGGGTCCGTGGGAACGGATCCGGCAGTGCTTCGGCCACGTCTGATCTGAAGGGCGTGTTAGCGAAGTGAACACGGGAGCCAAGCCAGGCTCGCAGCTTACCAAGTCCTTGCCTTGTATCCTGAATCTTGCCTTGTTTCCTGATCCGCAGTTGCGGGAGCCTTTGCCAAGCCTTTGTCCAGCCTTGTTACTTTCGGATTACTTTGCCGAGCTTTTCTACGTTGGGATTTATGCTTTTGGAATGTTACTCACTCTGATGGACTGCAACCTTGACTGATGCTTATAGCTTGATGAACTATCTTTTGACCTTACTCCTTTGAACTGTTCTATACTCAATAAAACTAGTTAGCCTTTATCTCGTCTCCGTGTGTGTGATTAAGGGGCCCGCCAAGTCCGTGCTCGTGACAGTTGGCCGAAGCAGTCCTAGAACCCCCTTTTCACATCACGGGACGCAGAAGGAAACGTCCCAAGAACGCCACCGCGGCCATGGCCCAGTTGACGGATCAACAGGTGGCGGAAATCCAGCGGGAGTTGACGGAACTGAGAACCCGAGCGGGGCGGCACCCCTCGGTGAATGCTCCAATCCGTTTCAATGGAAACCCGGCTACGGTGGAAGTCTTCATCGCCCAGGTTAACATGTACCTGGAGCTCCGGCCCAACGAGTTTGCCACGGATAGAGCCCAGGTGGGGTTTGTTTTCAACCTGATGGAGGGAACCGCGGCCACCTGGGCGGCCTCTCTTCTCCGAGCCGCTTCCCCTAGTGTGGCTACGTTGCAGGACTTTCTGGCAGCGATTCGAGCGACTTGGGGAGCCCCGGTGAACGAGGAGTTGGCTGAGCGGGATCTGGCTCGATTATCCATGAAAGACATGTCCTTGTCCCAATATATTTCCCGGTTTCGAGTCCTGGCGGGTCAAGTAACCTGGAACGTGTCGGCCCTGCGCTATACGTATATAGCAGGCTTGTCAGCGGAACTTCAACAAGAGCTGCTGAAGGTGCCTCGGCCGACGACCTGGAGGCGGCAATTACCGTGAGCTTGCGGGCAGAGGCGGGACTCCACACCCGGAGACGGTGGGATCGCGGAACCGCAGAGAAGCCCCCCAGCAGAAAGGAGGCCGGGACCGGTCAGTTTTTGCCACGCCAGGTGCCTGCACCTACCCCCTTCATGGACGAGCCGGAACCGATGCAACTGGGGACGGTGCGGCCGAAAGTCGATGCAGCGGAAAAGGCCCGGCGTCAACGATTGAACTTGTGTTGGTACTGTGGGGGCCCGGGACATTTTTCTCGCGAGTGCCCCCAGAAGCCGCGAGGAAAGACCCCGAGGGCTTCCGCAGCAGTGGAGCGCTTTCCGGAGGCTGAGGAAGCCATCCAGGCGGCGGGGGAAGGGGCCGGCCGAGTGTAAGAGGGTTCACTCACTCGGCCGCCGTCGCTTCTCTTCCCCCTGAACCCAAGACTGGACAATTGTTTCTTGTCATGGTCACCCTCTGGTCGCCGGAGAAGGGGCCGATGGTGGTCCATGCCATGATTGACTCGGGGGCCACCAACAACTTCATCGATGCAGACTATGCCAAGTCTGCCGGATTACAATTCCTAGATCTTCAAGAGCCCAAGGGCGTGCAAACTATTGATGGGAGACCCCTGAAAGCCGGGGCGGTGACTCAATTTACAGCTCCTACCAAGATGTGGACCTCTTCTCACAAGGAGGAGATTTCCTTTCTCCTGACCAAGTTGTCTGACTTTCCTATTGTGTTGGGGGTCGTGTGGCTCACTCTCCATGATCCCCAAATCTCCTGGGCCAAGAGACAACTCATTTTTTCTTCTGACCATTGCCAGAGCCATTGCATGATGGCCCGGGGTTGTGCGGCTCAGGAGGTGACCACTGTTGCCACGTTGCCCAAAAAGTATGCCGGTTTTTGGGACGTGTTCAGCGAGAAGGAGGCGGAACGGCTGCCTCCGCACCGGCCCTATGATTGTGCCATTGAACTAGAACCTGGAGCCCCGATCCCGCGGGGGCAGCTCTACCCTCTCTCGGATCCGGAGCAACAGGCCCTCCGAGATTTTTTGGATGAAAACCTGCGGAAGGGGTTCATCCGACCTTCCCAGTCCCCGGCCGGGGCGCCTATTCTGTTCGTCAAGAAGAAATCAGGGGAACTGCGGCTGTGTAATGACTATCGGGAGCTCAACAAGATCACGATTCGCAACCGCTACCCCCTGCCCCTGATCCCCGAGCTGCTGGAGCGGATGCGGGGCGCCAAGGTGTTCACGAAACTGGACTTGCGGGGTGCTTACAATCTTGTCCGGATTCGCCAGGGCGATGAGTGGAAGACGGCGTTCCAGACCAAGTGGGGGAGTTTCGAATACCTGGTGATGGGATTCGGGTTGTGCAACGCTCCCACCTGTTTCCAACATTTCATGAATGACATTTTCCGAGACCTGCTGGATCGTTATCTGGCAGTCTATCTGGACGATCTGCTGATTTTCTCTCCGGATCAGGCGACCCACAACCGCCATGTCAAGGAGGTCCTCCAGCGACTGAGGGCCCATGGGCTCTATGCTAAGTTGGAGAAATGTGCTTTTGATCTGCGTGAGGTGGACTTTCTGGGCTACCGTATTTCTCCTACGGGCATTGCCATGGATGACACCAAGATCCAGGCTGTGGCTGACTGGGCGGCCCCGGCCAGCAAGAAAGACATTCAACGCTTCCTGGGCTTTGCCAACTACTACAGAAAGTTCATTCCTGACTTTGCCAAGTGGGCTGACCCAATCACCCAGTGCCTGCGGGGAAAGGTGCCGTTCCGGTGGACGCCGGAGGCTGACGCGGGGTTCAAGAAGCTGAAATGGCTGTTCACCACTCAGCCGCTTTTGCAGCATCCCAACCCCCGCACCCCTTTCATCGTGCAAGCAGATGCTTCGGATGTAGCAGTGGGAGCGATCCTGCTACAGCCGCAGGGGACGGACTTGTTGCCCTGTGCCTATTATTCCCGGCAGCTCACGGCGCCGGAAAAGAATTATACCATTTGGGAGAAGGAGCTCCTGGCCATCAAAGTAGCTTTTGAAGTGTGGAGACATCTGCTGGAAGGGGCCAAATTCCCGGTGGAAGTTCATACCGACCACCGGAATTTGGAGCACTTGAAGACTCAGCGCAAATTGAACCAGAGGCAACAGAGATGGTCCCTGTTCTTTGAGCGATTCAATTTCCGCATCCACTATGTGACCCCCAAGCAGACCAAGCAAGCTGATGCTTTGTCCCGAAAGCCGGAGTATGTTCGCGGGGGAGAGGGGCTGCCCGAGGCGCCTTTACTAAAGGCGGAGAACTTTGCGGCCGCTCGAACGGCCCCCGTGCCGGCCCCGCCGGCCCCGCCCGGTCCTGTGGACAAGAGACCGTTGAGTGTACGGGTTCCGGCTCGTCAGCGGGACGACCCTTGGGTACAAGAGCAGCTGACCAAGGGGGTCCAAGCTCCGTTTCAGGTGAAGAATGGGGTGCTCTATCACCGTGACTCTGTTTATGTTTCCCCGGGCCCTGAACGGGAGGACATTCTGAAGCTTTGCCACGACACCAAAGCGGCGGGACATTTTGGGCTCTTTAAGACTCTGCAGCTGGTCCTGCGGGACTTTTGGTGGCCTGAAGTGCGCAGAGATGTGGAGGGCTATGTGGGTTCCTGCCCTGTGTGCCAGCGGGCCAAGAACCAGGGGGGCAAGCCGGCCGGTTTGCTCCAGCCCCTCCCGACCCCTTCTGCCCCGTGGAAGATGATTTCGGCTGATTTCATCACCGATCTGCCCAAGTCCAAGGGGTTCACCACGATTCTAGTCGTGGTGGATTGCCTCACCAAGATGGGACATTTCATCCCTTGTGTGGGGGTGCCTACGGCCAGGGACACGGCTGATATGTTTGTGCAACATGTGTTTCGACTGCATGGCCTGCCGCAGAGTTTGGTGACGGACCGTGGTTCCCAGTTCACTTCCCAGTTTTGGACGGCTGTCCAGAAGCAGCTGGGGATTGACGTGCGGATGTCTACGGCTCACCACCCCCAAACTGATGGCCAGACCGAAAGAGTTAACGCCACGTTGGAGCAGTACCTAAGGTGTTATGTTAACTACCAGCAGAGCAACTGGGCGTCCTTGTTGTCGTTGGCCGAGTTTGCCTACAACAATGCGACACAGGAATCCATCAAAGAGACTCCTTTCTTTGCCAACTATGGCTATCATCCCCGGTTCTACCCTCCGGTGACCCCATCGGGGGAGATGCCGGTGGCGGAGGATTGGCTGCGGGAGCTCAATGCACTCCAAGACTTGCTACGTACTCAATTGGACCAGGCTAAGGCCGACTACAAGCGGATGGCTGATCGGCGGCGCCAGGAGGGGCCTGATATCCTGGTGGGGGATAAAGTTTGGCTGTCTACCAAGAACTTGCCCACACAGAGGCCTAGCCGCAAATTGGATGCGAGATTCGTGGGTCCCTACGTGGTGTTGGAGAAGGTGGGTCCCCTGGCGTTCAAACTACAACTCCCGGCGGACATGAAACTCCACCCTGTGTTTCATCGCTCCTTGCTCCGCCCGGCCAAGGGGGTGCGGCCTGATGTGCCGCAGCCGCCTCCTCCCCCTGTGATGCGGGAGGGCGGGGAGGAGGTCGAGGTGCAGGACATCCTGGATGCCCGCATCCGGTACCGGACACTGGAGTATCTGATTGACTGGAAAGGTTTTGGCCCGGAAGAGCGTTCCTGGGTGAAGGCTCGCGATGTGCACGCGCCGGACTTTGTGGCTCGGTTTCACCGCAAGTACCCAAACAAGCCCAAGCCCCGGGGGCGGCCCAGGGGGGGCCCTGAGGGGGGGATAGTGTAGCACCCCAGTTCTCGTTTGTGCCTGCTGGGGAAGGGGCTACACCTGGGGTACCATTGGCATTGGGGCCTGCACAGGCAGAGAGAGATTCTGAAGACGATTTGGAAGGTTTGCCAGAGGGAATGTTTTCCCCGCCTGGGCCTCTTTCGCCTGCTGAGAGCCTGGCGTGGGACCCAGGCTGGGATGAGGATCCCGCGGAGGAAGATAACCAGGTGCAAACGGGAGGAAGCGAATCGGATAGTTATGAACATCCAGGTGGGAGAGATTCCCAGGAGCTAGCGGGCGAAGACATGGAGGCTAGCGGCTGGGAAAGTGCGAGGGAGGCTGTTTCCCAGGAAGATAGCGATAGCGGAGATGAGATGCGAGGTCGTTCCTTCAACAGGCGTAGGGACATAGAGACGGGCAGGAGGAGCTGGCATCTATCCCTAGATAGGCACCGGTCGGTGAGTAGAGACTGGAGACGCCGGGGCCTAGATCGTCGGGGTCCTCTGCCGAAGGATTAAGTACGGGTCCGTGGGAACGGATCCGGCAGTGCTTCGGCCACGTCTGATCTGAAGGGCGTGTTAGCGAAGTGAACCAGGGAGCCAAGCCAGGCTCGCAGCTTACCAAGTCCTTGCCTTGTATCCTGAATCTTGCCTTGTTTCCTGATCCGCAGTTGCGGGAGCCTTTGCCAAGCCTTTGTCCAGCCTTGTTACTTTCGGATTACTTTGCCGAGCTTTTCTACGTTGGGATTTATGCTTTTGGAATGTTACTCACTCTGATGGACTGCAACCTTGACTGATGCTTATAGCTTGATGAACTATCTTTTGACCTTACTCCTTTGAACTGTTCTATACTCAATAAAACTAGTTAGCCTTTATCTCGTCTCCGTGTGTGTGATTAAGGGGCCCGCCAAGTCCGTGCTCGTGACAGTGGGAATATGGAATATGTTGAAAAGAAATCCTTCTTCAAAAACTAGATTTCATATTTTGTCTTGAAGGAGAAGAAAAATAACACACACAGTAGCCCCCAACTTATGAACAAAATCAGTTCTGTAGGTTTGTTCTGAAGTTCAATTTAATTGTAAGTCAGAAGAGGTACATCTATTATATAAAGGGGTTCCCGTCATGGACCGACCGTCCCAAACAGAGAAACCTTACAATGCAGAAACACCAAACTTGCCAACAGAAATAGGCCACAAGCAAGGTATGTTTGTAGTAAAGAAACTTTCCCCCCAAAACCTAAAAGGCCCCCAAAACAACGAGTAAAAACTACATTTCCCAGCATCCTCTGGGGCTGCCAAGGACTCCCCCAGCTTCTACATTCTGACAACATGATTGGCTGCCAATAAGGGCGGATTTGCATAACTCCTGTACTGGCCAGCCAACATGAACATTCCGACCCATAATAAACTGTCAGAGGAGGATAAGGCAAAGGGCTGGGGCACTGTGTATGGCCTGAATTGACAGTAAGGCTTCATTAACTTGCTGTTCCTGACTAGGCCTCAGCTCATGGGACATTGTGTATGGCAGGGCTGTCCAACTTCTACCGGACCGGGGGCCTGAAGTCCGGTCACTGATCACCTGGGGGGCCTAAAGGTCTGCCCCCGCCCCGGCTCCGCCCCTGGCTCCGCACCAGCCCCTCCCCCGGCTCCGCCCCCACCCCTCACTGGCTACGCCCTCCAATACTCAATATGCCCAAATGTGAACACTGGTGGATTCGGGGGGAAATAGACCTTGACATTTGGGAGTTGTAGTTGCTGGGATTGGTAGTTCGCCTACAGTCAAAGAGCATTCTAAACCCCACCAATGATGGAATTAACCAATCTTGGCACACAGAACTCCCATGACCAACAGGAAATACTGGAAGGCTTTGGTGGGCATTGACCTTGAGTTGTGGAGTTGTAGTTCACCTCCATCCAGAGAGCACTGTGGACTCAAATAATGATGGATCTGGACCAAACTTGGCATGAATACCCAATATGCCCAAATGTGAACACAGATGGAGTTGTGGGAAAATAGACCTTGACATTTGAGAGTTACAGTTTCTGGGATTTATAGTTAACACACAATCAAAGAGCATCCTGAACTCTTGCAACAATGGAATTGAACCAAACTTGGCATATTGAACTCTCATTACCAACAGAAAGTACTGAAAGGGTTTGCTTGGGAACTGACCTTGAGTTTTGGAGTTGTAGTTCACCTACATCCAGAGAGCACAATGTTGGATCAGGACCAAACTTGGCATGAATACTCAATATGCCCAAATATGAACAGGAGAAGGAAGGAAGGAGGGGAAGAAGAGAAGGATGGAGGGAGGAAAGGGAGAAGGGAAAGTGAGAAGAAAGAAAAGATAAAAGGGTGGCAGGAAAGAAAGGAAGGAAGGTGAAAGAGGGGCAAGGAGGGAGGGAGAACAGTTGAAAGGAAGGACGAAAGGGTGGATGGATGGGTGGAAGGAAGGAAGGAAGGAAGGAAGAAGAAAGAGAGGGGAAGGAAGGGAAGGAGGGAGGATGAAAGGGTGGGTGGATGGGTGGATGGGTGGAAGGAAAGAAGGTGAAAGGGAGGGAGGGAGGAAAGAAGGAAGGAAGAAAAGAGGGACGCGAGAGCCCGGCAAAACTCTCCCGCAGGCCTAGATGGCATGTGGGGGGAGCAAGAACCGGGCGCTCGCTTCCCCCGCACGCCATCCAGGCTTGTGGGGGGGGGGGGTTCGCCCGGCTCTCGGTTCCCTCTGACCAGAGTGGCAAAACTCTCCTGCAGGCCTGGATGGCGTGCGGGGGAAGCAAGAACCGGTGCTCGCTTCCCCCGCGCGCCATCCAAGCTTGCGGGGAGGGGTTCACCCAGCTCTCGTGTCCCTCTGACCAGAGGGACGCGAGAGCCGACAAAACCCCCCAAGCCTGGATGGCGCGCGGGGGAAGCAAGAACCGGGTGCTCGCTTCCCCCGCGTGCCATCCAGGCTTGCGGGGGGGGGTTTCGCCTGGCTCTCGCGTTTCTCTGGTCAGAGGGACGCAAGAGCCCGGCAAAAACTCTTCCGCAGGCCTGGATGGCGCGCGGGGGAAGCAAGAACCGGGCTCTCGCTTCCCCCGCGCGCCATCCAGGCTTGCGGGGGGGTTCACCCAGCTCTCGCGTCCCTCTGACCAGAGGGATGCGAGAGCCGGGCGAAACCCTCCCCCGCAAGCCTGGATGGCACGTGGGGGAAGCAAGAACCGGGCGCTCGCTTCCCCCGCGCGCCATCCAGAAGGCTTCCCTGGGGCGGAGAGGGACGGAGGGGGCGAGGCAAGGAGGAGGAGCTGGCTCCTTTCCTTCTCCCTGCCCCGCCTCCTCCTCCTCCTTCCCTTCCCCCGCCGCTGCGATCTCGCAGCGGCGGCACGGAGAGAGGGACAGAGGGGGCGCTGCAGGGAGGAGGAGCTGGCTCCTTGCCCCCCCGCCCCGCCGCCTTCCCCCAGCTGCCATTTTTTTTGAAAAAATGTTTTTTGAAAAAAATGTTTTTTCAAAAATATATTTTTTAAAATAAATTATTTCAGGAGGGTAGAGGGGGCCGTGTCCAACAGGCTGGGGGCCGTGCACGGCCCACAGGCCACCTGTTGGACAGCCCTGGTGTATGGCATGAATTTACAGTAACCTACCTTGGCACACAGAGCCCCTATGACCCACACTACATTCTACTACAGTTTGGAGGAGGGTGGACCATGGATTATGGGACTTGAAGTACCTCCATGGATAATGGGATTTGTACTACTTCAAAACCCATCATTCCCCACAGACCACTGTGGCCCAGAACCAAGACCGATAAAGACCAAACTTGGCACACAATGCCCACTTGACCCACACTCCATCCGACTGCAGTTCAGAGGAGGACACACCATGGATAATGGGATTTCAAGTACCTCCACTCACTTCCAAAGTACCCCACCACCACAAAAGCATCAACCTCTACATCAACACAGCAGACGGAAAGACAAAAAACATTGCATATCCACAAGCTATGCAGAACGCAAGCAACACCACACAACAACAACTCCACAGGACTCCAACATCCCACCCACCAGAACAACCCACAACGACACAGCCAGGGCCCCAAGAACACCATAACTAACAACAACTCCAACCCTTACATACTCAGACTTTCTCGCATCTCCTAAATAGGGCACAGCAACGCGTGCCGGGTACAACTAGTTTTATAAATAACATTCAAGCCAGTTGGCTGCCGAGGAAGGGAGGGAGCTTGTTGACATCCCTCCTTGCATTCCTCCTCAGCCAAGTGTCTGATGAAGGACAGGGGAGGCTGGCAACAGGCTCCTTCATCCCTTGCGTGAAGTCAAGTAGACGGGTTTAGAGGAAGACGCAAGGGTCCAATATGAGGTTGAAAATATTATTTATCTTGTAAAGTCAATTTCAAAAATTAAAGGCAGTATTCTGCATTCGTCGTTGTGAAACACACATATATTTTCAGAATTAATGGTCTATATTAGACGTAATATCCAAAGCAAAATAAGAGTCTTGAGAAGCCACGAATTCAAATAACAATATAAAGATCCACAATGGGTAGAATTGTTCAGGCATGGTTCTCAGAAGGGTCGACAGTCATGGTCCAAGCCGTTTCGCCAATCCTGGCTTCATCGGGACCCCAGACTCAATGCTATATATAAGTTTCACAGGTCCGGATTTCTGTTAATATAGCATATACAAGAAGCGAATCAATACATAACATCTGTTATTATACAATGCCCGTACAAGGAACTACAATATGGCTGGAAATAAAAATTAAAAATACATACCAATATAATTATTCTTAAGCATTTTGGTGTGGGCGCAGCCACCGACGTGATGTAACCGAACACTGGTAGATGGAAAAGCGCATCAATATAACTCTGTTCGGGAACACAGGTGTAATTAAACTAACAGCTCACTGATAGATTAACGGTCATTAAGGCCTCCCGGGTACTCTGAATTTAAATTGATTATCCAGAATTTTTCCCTTTTAAGTAAATGCATTTTAATATCACTGTGTGGCTTTGGGTCAACTCTTTCCAATATAATTACTTTGAAATCATCGAAATGGTGGAATTCCCTAAAATGATTGTATAGAATTAAAGAATCATTTTTTGTTCTGAAACGCGATTTGTGTTCCTGGACGCGCACTTTAAGTTCACGCCCAGTTTCACCTACATAGTACAAAGGACAATTACAGATTAAACAATAAATGACGCGTTTCGATCCGCAGGTACTCCACGTTTTAAAGTGGAAGGTGCGGGTATGGTCACTAGATTCAATTGCTTTCTGTTGACTTCTACCGGACCGGGGGCCTGAAGTCCGGTCACTGATCACCTGGGGGGGCCTAAGGGTCTGCCCCGCCCCGGCTCCGCCCCTGGCTCCGCACCAGCCCCTCCCCCGGCTCCACCCCCACCCCTCACCGGCTACGCCCTCCAATACTCAATATGCCCACATGTGAACACTGGTGGATTCGGGGGGGAAATAGACCTTGACATTTGGGAGTTGTAGTTGCTGGGATTGGTAGTTCGCCTAAAATCAAAGAGCATTCTAAACCCCACCAATGATGGAATTAACCAATCTTGGCACACAGAACTCCCATTACCAACAGGAAATACTGGAAGGCTTTGGTGGGCATTGACCTTGAGTTGTGGAGTTGTAGTTCACCTCCATCCAGAGAGCACTGTGGACTCAAATAATGATGGATCTGGACCATATCGAGCAACGGCCACACGGGTGGGTGTAACAACGGGAGGGGTCAATGGGGACCGACTGAGGGGTGTCGGCGTGGACCAGGATTTGTTTAATATTTTGGGTTTTGCGATAAGCAATCATCGGAGGTTTTTCAAGACCGGGAATCACATTGACTAGAGGCCAAAATTTGCGGACAATACTTTGGATGTTTTTAGCATGCGGAGTTAGGGTGAGAGGCCAAATTAATCTGTCAGGGGGGGTTCGTTCTTTCGGCTGCAGTAAAAGGGATCTAGGTACTTTTCTCGCTTTTTGGTATGCCTTATCTATTATCCGTGAGGGGTACCCTTGTAGAAGTAATTGTTTTCTAAGGAGCTTAGCTGACACCTGGAAATCCTGATCACTGGAAGAATTCCGCTTTAATCTAATTAACTGAGAATAAGGTAAGTTGTTGCGCAGTGAATGATCACTGAATGATCACTCCGCATTGGCTGCGGAGGAATGTGAGGCAGACTGTCAGCAAGCTCCCTTCCTCTGCAGCCAACACTGGGATGAAGGGCAAGAGAGCTGGCCAGGATCCAAGGATCCCCAGCTGCAACTAGAGACAATGGATAAAAAGAGCCTGTTGGAGGTTTCCTTCACCTTGACTGAGAGAAACAGAGAGCTAGCTTCACCACTAACCAGTTGGCTGCCTCTACCCCATTCATATCTACGAGTTGTTCCGTTGTGGCCCCAGTGAGCCTGTTGCATTACCATATGTAACATTGAGGCCGAATCATGAAGCCCCAAATCCAATAGGTCAAACTGCAGAGAGTCCCCAGTATTCCTCTTGGCCCATGGCCTAAGTTGCACCAGTACCAGACCTTTTTTTTCCTTTTTGCCCCATCAATTCCCATACACACTGCACCAACTTCGTCCCTCCCAATAAGCCCAGCCACCATTGCCTCCCATTGCCCCATCTGCACCACATTTACACAGAAAACATCAAACAGCACATTAGCAATAAACCAGGACAATTTCCCCCAGCACCCACCAAAACCTTACGCATGGCAAGAACACATTGAACTCCATAAGCAGACCAAAGCAAGGCAAAGCCAAATACATTTCCCTCCCTTCCCTTTCCCCTGAGCCAAGGCACCAAAACATCTCAGAGCAACTTTAAAACTTCACATAACATTGCAAAACAGTAGAAAAGAACTTTTCTCCCCAGCATCCCTCAGCCCCACACATTGCAATAACCCTCACAACCCCATAAGCAAACCACAGCTTGATAATAACAAATACCTTCCCCTCCTGCCAAGCCACAACAGCCTGGCTAACCTTCCACCCAGGCCTACTGCAAGGCCGCTGCAATACCACTACCCACCACTAGGGCCGAAACGCCCGTCCCTCCCTCAACCGCTAAAAAGAAAACCCAAATAAACAAAACAATAAACAAAACCCATCCCCTTTCCCTCCTACATTGTCTTCCATCCATCTTATGACCGGTCCGATTCTTTGGGCCGCAAGGGGGACCCAGCGAAGACAGACACACGTCGCGCCCGCCTCGCTCCCATGCGCTCCGCCATTTTGGAAAGGTGGGGGGAGTGCTCCCCGAGGGGGGGGGAGCGAACCTCGGATAAGTGAGATCCCCATAGGAAAGCAATGTATTCGGTATCCGCACTTTGAAAGTTTCCCCAAATTGTCCCACTCTTGTTCCATAAGCACTCTGTCCTTTCCTCCTCTCTTGTCTCCACTCTTTCTTCTCCCCCTTTTCCTCCCCGGCCTGGGGGAAGCCGAGAAACCCGGGTCTCCCTGCTTCTCCCTCTGACAAGCAGCTGGCTCGCACGTTCGTTCCGGGTTCACCCGAGGACGATTCGCCCCCTCCTTTTTCCCATTCAAAAGTCCCATTCACTACAGCAAATGCGAGTCCAAAAGAGGCAGCCTTTGGTGTTTTGGGCCCAAGAGGGGTCCAGCCAGGGGGGATCGATCCATCAACGTTCTGCCACTTTGGGAGACCTAGTTTGCAAGGACCAAGACTCATTTTTCTCCATTTTCAACCTTTTCCTTCTTGGACAGACTCATGATCATTTCCCTGGCTGGAAACTGTCAGGGGGCCCAAAAAGTACATCTATGGACTCTGGGGGGAGGGAATGGGTCTCTGCCTCGGCAGGTCGCCTCCAGAAGGTCTCTGCGGAGGGACCCATGCGAGTAGGGAGGCCTCGAACTCATAACCCGGGTCTGTGCAGACTGTGATATGCAGTTCGCTCAAGGGCACTGATCATGGACTCTTCTTGCTGCTGTTTTCACTGCTTTGAGCTTCGCCCCGTACAAGCGGGCTTGCAGGATTGGACATGGACCCCCTCCCCTGCATTTTGGACCTTATAGTTTCCTCAAGGACGTTTCTCCAGTTGGACATTTCCTGTTTCTCCCCTTTGCACCATGGACCCTCAATGACTTTGCTACCCCTTTGCACCCCAAGCCCCGAGGACTCTGCAGTGGTTACATCAAGGAGGACTGCAACTCCCAGATGGAGAGCAGCGCTATGCTGCCTGTTTTAAAGATCATTTCTCTGGGAACAAGAGCTGCATGGGAATGTTATTGGGATGATTGCTGGGGGACATCTGGGTTGTCTTGTCTACATTGTATCCCTATGTGTTCCCTTTTGTGTCCCTGTAACGTTAAGGTAATGCCCTCAGCAGAGAGTTCCAAAGTTTAACAGACTGCAATAACCCTTTCCCATCCATTTTTGCCTTGCACAAATAATAATTTTGGGAGGGACGCTGGGTTCCTTCGTGGGGGAAAAGGCCCACACTCTTTATGCCCAGGACTCCCCACATATGTCCCTGTCATTTTCGGAGCTTGGCCACTGATAGGGAATATGTATGGTCATGCAATCATAACTCAACACATGGTTGTTTCATGCGAGCTTCGGACCCTCGCAGCCAGCCCCAATAGCTATTTTTCAGGACCATTTTAAACTGAGCAATCATGCTTCCAAGCTCAGCCAGGACTCCCTTTGCGGAGAGTTCCCCTGGCAAACAAAATGATACATTTTTTGGCCATACGATGCTTTGCACCAATAATTGGGTGAAGGTCAGGTGTTCTGTGGAACATAGTTTCCGCCACTATGAGCCTGGATTTACCCGCTCATGTCTCCCCTTGGCCTCGGAGCTTGGCCTCCAAGGGACCCATGGGCTCTGGCAACCCCAAGTCACTCAGCCACACCATAGCTGGATCAAAGTGGGCTTCGGACCCCCGCTTACCGGCTGCAATAAGTTATGATTTTTCCATCTTAACTGAGAAGCCATATTTTCCCGCTAGACCGAAACTCTCAACACAAAGGAGTTTCGGCCAGGACAAAAGACTGCCATTAAGGAATTCAAGACAAACAATAAACAGGAAGGTGAGCCCCACATCGGAAGCTCACCAGCCGCAGGGCATTCTTTAGCCACAGGTTACTTCCTCCACCCAGCCGTTTTTTCCTTTGTGTCCTTTCCCGCCTTGCACAACCGGCCAGGATTGGCCCATTCAAATCTTGGCGCGCCTTTTCCAATTGGTTCAAGCGCGCCGGCCGGCTTCCTGCCCAGCTGATTCTGACAGCTCGGCCAATCAGCTGGAGCTACACGTGGGAGGGGAGGGCGCCCGATTCAAATGTAAATGACTGCTTTTCTATATATTTGCCTGCATTCCCATTAAAGACTATGTTTTGCCTTTGGAGACCTGTGTGGTTGGCATTCATCCTTTCATCAGCTGATAAAGAATTCTTCTCTCGGTCCGTGCGTGCTTCCGGTTTGGGTGAGAACTGAATTGGGTCTTGGTGGGATTTGTAGTTTGGGAAAATCACCCAGATTTGGGCCTTGATCCCCGTGGTTTAGGGGTGGCCTGGGCTCGGTCCCCCTAAGGGAAGGGTCCCCTATATCTCCATTGTTCGGCAACAATATGCATTTTAATCTACTTATATTTTAATCTTTTATTGTTTTGTGATGTTTTAAAGGAGTTTGTGGAGTTCCGCAAGGGGCCATTCTCTCCCCTCTGTTATTCAACATCTACATGCAGCCGCTTGCACAGCTGGTGCGGAGTTATGGGCTTGAGTGCTACCAGTACGCTGATGACACTCAGCTCATTCTGAGGATGGAGGACAGGCCGGGATCCATCCCCGATAATTTCCAACACTGCCTCGAGGCCGTTACTGGATGGCTGCGTGCCAGTAAATTGAGGGTGAATCCGGCAAAGACGGAGATCTTGTGGTCGGGCCGCTCGGGTGGTGTAGACGTCCAGCTTCCGACCCTGGACGGTGTGGCGCTATGCCCATCGCCTTCCGTTAAGAGCCTGGGGTCCATCTGGACTCCCAGCTGACCATGGAGGCCCAGGTCTCCGCGGTCAGCAAGGTTGCTTTTTTTTTCATCTGCGACAGGCTCGGAGGCTGGCCCCTATATCTCCCGGAATGACCTGGCCACGGTGATCCAAGCTACGGTCATCTCAAGGCTGGATTACTGTAACGCGCTTTACGTTGGCCTTCCTTTGTCGACGACCGGAAGCTCCAGCTGGTGCAGAACACTGCCGCCCGGCTCCTGTCTGGAACCCCAGCAGGCCGCCACATCACACCTGTTTTGCAGGATCTGCACTGGCTCCCAATCGAGCACCGGATCTCCTACAAGGTGTTGGTTCTTACCTTTAAGGCCATGCAAGGCCTGGGGCCAGCGTACTTGAGGACCGACTCACCCCACACTGTCCCCCGAGATCACTACGCTCCGAGGATGCTAATTTGTTAGAGATACCCTCGGCGAAATCGGCTAAACTGACATCTACTCGCCGGAGGGCGTTCTCCGTTATAGCTCCTACGCTGTGGAACGCCCTCCCGGCTGGAACGCGGGCTATAAAGGACCTGCTCCCGTTTAGACGCGCCTGCAAAACTTATTTGTTTAAGCAGGCCTTCGGTGAGTAGGTCCTGCCCATGTTCCGCTTTTAGCCGCTGTCCTGGGGTGTCACGCTATCTAATTTCTGAACTGTACCTGGGGGTTTTGTATTTTGCTGTTTTAACTGTTTAATTGTCTTAGATGTTTTATCGCATTGCTTGTGTGTAGTTGTACCTTCGGTTCCTGTGAGCCGCCGCGAGCCTCAGGGAGTCGGCGGCATAGAAACCCGAATAATAAATAAAATAAATAAATAAATAAAGTGTAATTTGGCATTGAATCCTTGCTGTTAACCGGCCTGAGTCCCTCTGTGGAGGTAGAGAAGATCAGAATATAAAAGTTTTAAATAAATAAATAATAACTGAGTTGCATGCCTGCAACCCTTTGTCTGATGTTTCTGTAGCTGCAAATGTGTGTGTGCTTTGTGTGGCAAGAGTTTGAGCTTTGTGCCAAAGTTGCTCTCTGGTACCTTAGCCCCTCCTCCTTCTAAGGTCACCTGAGGAGGGGGCTTCTCCTTCCAGTACAGCCTAACAAAGGAAAAGCGAAGGACGTGCTGGCTGGAAATCTGGGTTTTCAGCTTGGACCAGCCATTTTTTTGCTACCTCTTTCAAGGATGCCAAAGCATATCGCAAGGCTTTGGCAAAACTTGTGCGACTTGGCATCTTCAATCAGTCTGCGAACTGTATAGGAAAACCAATTTCACCAAAGGGTTCGCAGATCTGAGGGCCTTAAGATTTCCGCAATCTCGAGAGCCATTGAGGGAGACAGGAACGGATTGGGACCTTCAAAGAACTGCAACTCCCTCAACACTTCGAGGCAAGTACACCATTCTTTCAAAGGACTTTGCTGCAACCTTGTTAGCTAAGAAAGAGATCAGGCCACCAGGAAAACTGGTTGTAGTAAACAAACCTTATTGAACTTTACAATTCAGAGTTCTGGAGCCTTATTTGAAGTCTGTTCCAGCCTCCTTTCTTCATAGGAAGACACCTCGTAATCCGTGAGGCCAAAAAAGACTACACGTCCCTTTTTAAGCTATCGCAGAGGGCCTCATTGTGACGGCACATGTTCACAAGTTCATAACGCAGGGACTTCCTGTACTTTTATTCACCAGTCATAGATTTATAAAGTGCTAGTATTGTATAAAATCTAGTTTTAGCCAATTTGATTGAATACACCCCTTATTGATCCAATTTACTAAACAATTTGAGGAGGAATATCAGATTCCTATTCAATTTGAGCATACCTACTTATGATCATGTTGATTTATGAGCTATCTCTTGACCTGGGTTTTGCATTGACATACAAGCAGCGGCAGGCATGTAGCCAGGGGGAGGGGGGCTAAGGGGGCTTCAGCCCCCCCTGAAATTCTCAGGGTGATCCGCGAGAAGGCCTTACTGGTACATTATTTAAACTGTTATGTTTATTCATATCATTATCTGATCACCATGCTCATTATATCCCACATTAATGGGGTTATTGGGATAACAATACAAAAGGTTTGCTAGGGTAGACCCTCTTCCACCCAGTCTCAGCCCCCGAACCAAACTCAGCCCCCCAATCAAAATCCTGGCTATGGCCCTGCCCCCAAATCAATATATCCCAAAAAGTCAGTCCTCCCAGCTCCGAATTGAGGAATACTTCACCCTCATCCGGAAAGTCATTCCAGACCTCTAGCGCAGCATTTCTCAACCTGGGGGTCGGGACCCCTGAGGGGGTCTCGGGGGTCGCCAAAGACCATCAGAAAACACATATTTCTGATGGTCTTAGGAACCCCTCTGGCCAGGCATGTAGCCAGGGGGGGGGAGCTAAGGGGGCTTCAGCCCCCCCAAATTCTCAGGGTGGTCAGCGAGAAGGCCTTACTGGTACATTATTTAAACTGTTATGTTTATTCATATCATGACGAGGGAGTGCTGGCGCGAGAGTACTAGGCTCACAGATCAGCCTCTGTGCCTCCATGGCTTGTGCTCTTGTCTGCTTTGAGGGATTGCTGTCTGCTCTTGTATGCTTTGATGAGCTTTGGGCTAGTTGATTTTTTGTGGTTTATATTTCTGATAAGTTTCTTTTCTTCATGAAAAGAGAGAGGGGGAGAGAGCAAGACAGGGAGGGAGGCTGGAATGAGTACAGTAAGAAGAAAACAATGCTTCTGCCTCTTCACTTTGTTCTTTGTGTTTCCTTGCCAAACTTTGTGCTTCTACCATCTTATTTTATTTATTTGTTTATTTATTATTTCCATTTCTATACCGCTCTTCCCCGCAGGCTCGGGGCAGTTTACATAGCCTAAAAAGCACAATCATAATATGCAACAATCAGGGCCGTAGCCAGGATTTTGATTCGGGGGGGGGGGGGCTGAGTTTGGTTCGGGGGGGGGGGCTGTGACTGGGTGGAAGAGGGTCTACCCTAGCAAACCTTTTGTATTGTTATCCCAATAACCCCATTAATGTGGGATATAATGAGCATGGTGATCAGATCATGATTTAAATGCACATAACAGTTTAAATAATGTACCAGTAAGGCCTTTTCGCGGACCATCCTGAGAATTTTCGGGGGGCTAAGGGGGCTTCATTTAAACTGTTATGTGCATTTAAATCAGGCTACATGCCTGGCAACAATAAAACAGATTTAAAACAGATTTCTGACCCGCACAGGAAAGTCATCATGAATTATCCAAGGCCACCAGGTTAAAAGCCTGCCGGAAGAGCGTTGTTTTGCAGGCCCTTCGAAAAGAGGATAATTCTCCGAGAGCCTGAACATCCTCTGGTAAGGCGTTCCAAAGGGTTGGAGCCACCACCGAAAATGCTCTCTGCCTAGTGGAGGACAGGTAGAAAGTCCGAACAAAGGGTACTACAAAAAGATTTTGTTCTTTAGACCGTAATGATCTCTGGGGGACATATGGAGTGAGGTGGTCCCTCAGGTACACTGGCCCTAGACCATATAAGGCCTTAAAAGTCAACACCAGCACTTTGAACGCAATCCGGTACTCCACTGGAAGCCAATGCAGTCGCTGCAGATTGGGGGTGATATGACACCTGGACAAAGTGCCAGCAAGCAGGCAAGCTGCAGCATTCTGCACTCACGTGAGTTTCCGGACCACAAACAAAGGAAGGCCAATGTAGAGGGCGTTACAGTAGTCTAATCTCGAGATGACCGTTGCCTGGATCACCGTAGCTAGGTCGCTCCTGGATAGGTAGGGTGCCAGCCGTCTAGCCTGACGCAGATGGAAAAATGCGGATCTGCTGAGAGCAGTTGATCTTAAAGTTGATCTTTTTTATTGTTCCATGTGATTGTGCTGGTTTGGCCTTGCTGTTATGCTGGTCAACACACATTTTGTTGCCTCAAATGTGCTTCCTTGCCATAATGCTTCTGCCATTTTCAAGTTGATCTTTCTTTTTTATTTTCCATATGAATGCGCAGTACACATTCTTGCTTAAAAACATGTAACAAAAATAAAGGGGTTCGGGGTGGCGAGGAAGAATGAATTAATAGCATTTGAATGAGAAAATTCACTTTCAGAGAAGAGCGATTTGAGTTAAGAGTTCAGTCACAGAACAAATTAAACTCTTAACTCAAGGCATCACTGTACAGTGCATTCACGTTATTATGTTAGAAAGCTGTTTCGATTCTCATAGTTCTTCATAAGCAAAGAATTATATCCAAGTAACCTGAACTTTATTTTTTTTTCTACAAGCACATATTTTTGAAGTAATTTATGCATAACATTTTCTTATGTGAAGGAACTGAAAAAATAAGTTAAACATTCATTATTTTCTGTCTGAAAGAAAACCAAACTATCATTACAAGTCAGATTAGCCAGCATAAATACTAGGCATGGTTTAGAACCCAAAAATGGCGATTCTTAAATCAAATGGGGGGATTTGTTTTTAGATTAGTATATCAAGGACTTACAAAAAAATTTCCAAAAAGTTCTAAAATGTAACTTAAGTACTAACGAAATTCGTTAGTAATTCGTATGCCAGAGCATGCGCATTCCAGATGGTTTTGGCCTACAACTCCCAGAAATCCTAACAGCTGGTAAATTGGCTGGGATTTCTGGGAGTTGTAGGCCAAAACTTGAATAAATCACACTGAATTCTAGATGGGACTCTCCAAATAGGAAGGAGGGAGGGAAGGAGGGAGGGAGGGGGGGTATTCTATTCTTGGAAGCCGCAAAAAAGGAGGAGGAGCCCCCCCTCGCTCCTCGCTGCCTCTCTCTCACCCCGATCCTGAGGGAGCGAGGGCCCAAGTTTGCCCAGGCTGAGAGGAAAAGGAAGAGGCCTGAGGCTGTGAGGAATGGTGGGAGTTGAAGTCCAAAACACGTACCTGGAGGGCTGAAGCTGGCCCCTGCGATGGGGCAAGGCAGAGCAACGGGGAAGAGAAGCATCTGAGAGAGCGCAGGGAGAGAGAGGAGGAGAAGCGCGCGCACGCGTGTGTGTGAAGCTGGCCCCTGCGATGGGGCATGGCAACAGAGCAACGGGGAAGAGAAGGAGGGGGGAGAAGCATCTGAGAGAGTGCAGGGAGAGAGAGGAGGAGAAGCGCACGCGCGTGTGTGTGTGTGTGAAGCTGGCCTCTGCGATGCGGCATGGCAGCAGAGCAACGGGGAAGAGAAGGAGGGGGGGAAGCGTGGAGGACTACACTTTCCAGAATGCATTGCCTGCCTACCTAGCAGCAGCGTCCCTTCCAGTTCCCCATAGAAATGCGGGAAAAAGAAGAAGCTGAATGAAGGCGGGAAGGAAATGAGGGGGAGAAGACAGGGAGAAGTGAGTAGGTAGTACAATAATTAATTAATTAATAATTAAGAATTTATTACGATCCTAACGCAAATTGTTGGCCTCAAGGACCGTAAAAGGAAGTCCACTTCCTGGTTGGCGTTCCAGGTGCGGAAAAGCTCGAAAGTAGCATTTCTTACGAATTTCTTACGAAACGAATCATTTTCATAACTTTTTTCTCATGCCTAATAAATACATTATTCCAACAGTTCACTTAACATCTGTTGGTGTTAATGCAAACGTATATGCGGTAAGAATAAACGTTGCTGATGGTAATGCACATATGGCATTGAAGATAGCAGCTGACTTTATCTTTGATCTATACTTCATTAATAATATACTTACTACAGATGGTAACTGAAAGAGCTTGAGTTTTTGTCTTTTATTACGGTACTATCATAAACTAAACTCATATGCCGATCTTTTCCTGTTGAGCAACAATAGCCAACTGTTTGGCAGTTCTTTTGAATTAGGGTGTGGTGTATAATAATATTGGTTATTACCAAATGACAGTTATGTAGTCTAGCTAAGCAGCTTTAAGGTTTATCTCTTTTGAATTCCATCATCCAGATCTGGTTAGATTTATTAACCTCGGTGACACTGTAGCAATGTTTTTCAGATCATGAAAACTAGGTTTCTTGGATAATGAAATCGGGGTGCTTTTCAGCGTTTTAAGGAGCTGTTTCTGTTCTTAGTCACATCAGGCATGCTTTAAGCTCTCTCCTTTCCTTTGGAATTCCCTTGATCTTTCTATGCAGATGACACCCAACTCCACTACTCTTTTCCACCAGATTCCAAGGAAGCCCCTCGGATACTGGACCAGTGCTTGGCCGCTGTTACGGTCTGGATGAGGAGGAACAGGCTGAAGATCAATCCTGATAAGACAGAGGTCCTCCAGGTCAGTCGTTCGTCTGACCGGGATATTGGGTGACAACCTGTGCTGGACGGGGTTACACTCCCACTGAAGTCACAGGTCCGCAGTTTGGGGGTCCTCCTGGATTCAGCGCTGACACTTGATGCTCAGGTGTCGGCGGTGGCCGGGAGAGCCTTTGCACAGTTAAAACTCATGCGCCAAACTGCGACCATACCTTGTGAAGTCTGCCTTGACCATGGTAGTCCACACCTTGGTTACCTCTAGACTAGATTACTGCAATGCACTCTACGTGGGGCTACCCTTGAAGACGGTCCGGAAACTTCAACTTGTCCAGCAATCAGCAGCCAGATTAATAACTGGGGCAAGTTACAGGGAGCGGTCAACCCCCCTGTTTAAAGAGCTTCACTGGCTGCCATTTATTTTCCGGTCCCAATTCAAGGTGCAGGTGATAACCTATAAAGTCCTAAACGGTTCGGGACCCGCCTACCTTTGTGACCGGATCTCCCTCCATGAACCAGCTCAAACCCTCTGCTCCTCGAGGGAGGCCCTCCTGATGCCCCTGCCAGTCTCATAGACCCGTCTGGTGGGCACAAGGGAGAGAGCCTAATCCTGTGGCCCCCTGACTCTGGAATTCCTTGCCCCGAGAAATTAGAAAAGTCCCCACTTTGGAGACCTTTAAAAAACACCTGAAAACCTGGTTTCGGAGAGTAGTTATTTAATTCCTACCATTGCTCTCCTCAATGTCCCCATTCTCGGAGTCCATCCCCCCTCCCTCATAAAAGGATGTTTTTTCTCCATAAGGATGCTATTCCGCTTATCTCACCCTGAATTTTTAATACTTTATATGTGTGCCTGTGGCCCACCCTGTCTTTGTGATTTTAGATATTGTCAGGCCCCAGGCCTCTGTTTCCCTAGAACCAAACCGCAGCCATGATGGCAATATTGTGCCAGTCAGGCCTGCTTGCCTTTCCCATGCAAAACAACTGCAGAGCAAGCAGGTTCACACTTTGGTCAAGGTTGCTACTCCTGTCCAGGCCGATAAGTGGAGACACTGGGATCTTGGAGACGGGGCAACTCCTTTACACAGATGTCAGCGCTAATTGGCATTGCATACTATAACGACCCAAGGGACGTCAGGTCACTGTGGCAGGGTAGGGCTTTGGTGAAATCCCACCTCTGCCACCAATTATAACGACCTACTGTAGGTCCGATTAACTAACTTGGTCCACCCTATTTAACCAAAATGCTGCCACCAACCTAATGCTATTAGGATTTTAAAATCAAATATGATCACCAGCTAGGCTCCTAAAGAAATCTTTAACTGAGAGGATTCTAAGGAGAGGAAGAACGAAGGAGGCTTTCTTTAAAATGAACAGGAAAGAATTTATTAACTGAAACAGGCTTTACAATAAGACACAGATCTTGATGGTTTACTTCTATTGAGGCAACGAGCATATGGTTACAGATAAATTGTTCAAATGCGTGATGGTTTACTTCTACTGAAGCAACGAGCGTACGGTTACAGATAAACTGTGCTGGAGCATATGGTTACAGAAAAGGTTTTTACTAAAGCTTAGATCTTCAACAATTCCCGTCAGTGCTAAAACTTGACTAAGATATTGTACTGTCACCCTAATACTAAAACTAGCGGTGAACAGGTGTTTCCAACCAGGAACTTTTCTACACTAAAAGTCCCCTGAGTCTTGTCTGACGGGGTTATCTAACTACTGCTAACTCCCCAGTCCCATGAGCCCACCTGCCTCTCTAACCCAGAGACTGCAAGGTGTTTTGTCTGACTATTCCAAGTCAGCCCTACTGGCTCTAACCTCTAAGTGTCACCCCAAGTTCTCTGGATGTGTCACTATAGAAACAGACTATATCAGAACAGCTGAGGCTTGGATGTTTCTGCTCCAAAACCCCGCTCAAGACTAAACTTTCCTGTCAGGATTTCTCCCTCCTAGACAGCTTAACTCCTCCCCCTTGGCTCTCAGCCAATCTCCTGGGAGACTTTGTAACTAGCCAGAGAAACTCTAAAGCCACGCCCCCTTTCTCTGACAACTACCTTCTCCTAATGGCTGCTGTGTGGATCTCCCTTCCTAAGATGGATGCCAGCTATTCTAACCAGGGAGCCAAACTGCCACACAGGCTTCAGCCTGCTCAGATTGGGTGAGTCCTTACACATACCTTTCCCTTGAGAAGAGACTAACAACAGCGGGAAGAGCTCTGTGGGAATTGACACTCGACACAGTTGCGTCGGACCTTCTTCAAAGCTTTGGTGAACTATAAACGTGGGGACTTAGAAACCATCCCCATCTCAAGCCAACGTAGCAACTCAAGCTCATGGGATCCTGAATAGGCCTGCCGGCCTATGGTCCAGTGGTGCTGATGGCGGAGGACCATTGCTTCAATGCTGGTGGTCTTTGCTTCTTCCAGCTTGCTAACATTTGTCCGCCTGTATTCCCAGGAGATTTACAGGATTTTTCGGGGGCAATGCTGATGGAATCGTTCCAGGAGTTGCATGTGACATCTGTAGATAGTCCACATTTCACAGGCATATAGCGGGATTGGGAGGACAATAGCTTTATAACAAGCACCTTGGTATCCCTACGGATGTCCCAGTCTTCAAACACTCTCTGCTTCATTTGGAAAAATGCCGCACTCACAGAGCTCAGGCAGTGTTGTATTTCAGTGTCAATGTTGACTTTTGTGTAGAGGTGGCTGCCAAAGTAGCGGAAACGGTCAACATTTTCTAATGTTACACCATTAAGCTGTATTTCTGGCATTGGAGAGGGATTGGCTGGTGACTGCTGGAAGAGCACTTTGGTTTTCTTGATGTTCAGTGACAGGCCAAGCTTCTCGTATGCTTCTTCAAAGGTGTTTACAGTGGCTTGTAAGGATTCTTCTGAATGCACACAGACAACATTGTCATCAGCATACCGTCAACAAGATGAAGTATCATAGCGATAAAGATAGAAAATAAGGTTGGGGCAATAACACAACCCTGTTTGACACCTGATTCTACCTTAAAAGGGTTACTTTGAGAGCCATTGCTGTCCAAGACTGTAGTCATCGTGGAGGAGCAGAAGGATGTTCACAAATTTGTTAGGGCGCCCAATTTTTTGGAGGATAGTCCAGTGAGCACTGTGATTCACTGTGTCAAATGGCTTTTGTCCTCCTTAGGTATCGCCAATAGGACAGTGTCCAGCTGACAGTAATTTTTTTCCTTGATGTCTTCATCAGCATCTAGTGTTAGTGCATAGGCACCTATGGTGGTTGCCTGTTGGTTTTTGGCAAGGTTAATTCGGAGGGTTGAGAGTCGTTCATTGATGCCAGTGGGTGCTTCAGTCAGATGCTTCACCAGATCATTTCTGATAGCAAAGCCAACTCTGTGCATTCTTCGTTCTTCTTCAGACAGTCCCTTCCAGAAGAAGGTGTAGCCTCCTTTTTCTTCCTTTAGCTGTCCCTCTCCTGCTCTCCAGGTCTCCTGAAGTGCTGCCATGTCGATGTTAAAGCATCCCAGCTCCCTTGCCATGATAGCAGTTCTGCGTTCGGGGCATTCATTGGCAGTGTTGTCCATCAGTGTCCATATGTTCCATGTTCCTAAATTCATTTTTCTTTTTTGGCCGCAGGGTGGTGATCCCTCTCGACATGGCAGCCCAGCCAGGGATAAGAGAGGCAGACTATGTTTAGGGCACCTTTTCTAGCCCCTTCCCCATGTGGGGTGAGCAGAGTGGATCCTTAAAAGGGCTGCTCAGTCATGGATACAGCTGCCAAACTACTCAACTGCCTCGGACCTTGAGGTAGAATGACAGAGTCCGTATCCACCACACATGTGCCAGTCTGTGACTAGAGGCTTCCATATTTCACAGCCCTGCCCCCATCGCCACTCACTGGCTTGTTTTTAATTTTTTTGGAAGACACCTGTGCGTGAGATTTTTTAATGTGTGGAGATCAGTGCGCAACTGATCAACACACAATCTTCACAGAGTGAGGTTCCACCTGGTGGCATGGTGAGCACGACAACTATGGCTTCTCAATCTGTTGCAGCCTTCTTCCGCCTTCACAGCCGTTGCAACATTCCCTTGTTATCCTCCGCCTGCTCCGCCGTTGAGGTCTTTGGGTCTTCGGACTGTGCTTGGTCTGGAACCTCCCCCGCGGCCACTTCTGGGAGTGCACAACTCGAGTCATTGCACCTGCAGGTTCACTGGAACACACAAGCCCCCTCAGACTGATATTATGAGGGCATAGCACCTTCTCTTTTCATCTCACCTCCACATTAGCACAGATCCATTTAGAAGAACCTACCTTTGGCTTTTTTCCTGACGTATCCGGACATAGTGATACCCTCGCCTGAACTCAGTGGTAGGACAGTGGTATGAATACAGGGATGCATACTTGCTTACTACTCCTGGTTTAACCAGAAAAGAAGCATACAAGAGAAGTTGTCAATGGCCCACAAAATGCAGATGTTGTTTATTATGATAGTCATGTAGGGACGGGCAGAACTAACCAGCTTAAAAACATGCCATCAACGAATCAAAACACCTCATATGTTATTGTAGTGTT
This sequence comes from Anolis apletophallus, assembly GCA_030556195.1. NCBI lineage: Eukaryota > Metazoa > Chordata > Lepidosauria > Squamata > Anolidae > Anolis > Anolis apletophallus. The sequence continues at coordinate 8,986,755 of JARBWK010000007.1, read as the reverse complement.
TTCACAGAGCTGGATCCAAAAGAAATGTTCTGTATTTTAGATGAAGTAACTAATGATTCAAGAAGTTGCTGACATCTTGGATTGCTGTTTTAACCTTTTGGCAACACCCTTGACTAAAAGGAGGTAGAATTCAGTTCTGAGCTGTTTGTGGGTAAAGCGAGCATCTGGAAATCCAAGTATTACATCATTCGGGGGCAATGGGAGGGATACAAGAATATAACAGTCTGTGGTTTTGACTAAGCTGCTTCCACTATTCACAACTTTTCCAGCTAGGAAGGAAAATAATCTCATTAAAGCTGCAATCCTATACACACGTCACAGGCAATAGAATGTCAATTGCACATGCTTGTGAGTAGGCAGGCATAGATGTATGTTGTAAAATTGAGATAAGAAGTAGCGGAGATAGATCCTGCCTTTATCAACCCAACACATTATGGTAAACGGTGGTGAGTCTGATTGCTTACTGTCTAATCCACACAGATCAAACACAACGCACTCCATGGAAGAAGAGAAAGAAGTTTAATGGGGCAAAACTTGGTTTCAGGATTCACCAAAATTCTTCATCGGGGTAAATAGTGCCATTTGAAAATAAATAAATAATTTTAAAAAGTAATGAAATAGGGAAAATCCGGAAAAGTCCAAAATTAGGACAAATGTTAAGATCATGAAGTCTGAAATTAGACTTTATCTTAATATTCTGATTGCAGTATAAAGAAATGGCTAGCAAATGTGCAAGATTATATGTAACAATGCATACTGGCGGGGACAACAAAGTAATATGTAATTGGTTTCCATGATGCTGTTTATAGTTCAGTTCTGGCTCTTGCCTTCAGTGAAATACACAAATTTCTGAATCGGCAGAGAGCCGAAGTGCAGATAAATGAGACCATCTTATGAGAGATGCAATTTTTTTAAAAAGACAATTGAAGCCACATTGTTTGTTTTGCAAAGTGGCTTGAGCAGATGGAACAGCGTTTTTTTTTTCACTGAGTAGTAAAATTTTTCTTTCTTTCTTTTTTTGTTCAGTATTTTTATTGAGATGGTTTTTACTTCTGGGTGAAGGCAAGATGGCGGCTGCAGCGGGCGTGTCAAGCTCCGGAGGGACTTCAGACGACCCGAACCCACTCTTCAAGGTGGGGGAAGTGAAAACCCCCGACGGACTGGTGGGATTAAGACCAGTCCTCGAAAGCAATCTTCCGAGGGTCGGGGCACCGGCAAGTGCACCTTAGGGCACAGACCAGGCCACAGACTTCAGGAAGGAGCTACCAGGAGAGGGGTGCGAGACGCTAAGCGTCCCTAAGCCGACCGCTTTCATTTTAAACAGAAGAGAAGAAGAAAGCCCAAAGAGAGGAAAATAAGAGAACAGGAACGGAACCGGGAGATATTAAGGGCACCATTTGGTAAAAGTGGCAGAGGAAGAAGACCTGGAGGAGACCAGTCCATTAAAATAATTGATAAAGACGCTGGTGTACAGGTCCAACATACCATTATTCTTCGGCGTTGAGTATTTATGTCACAGCGGATAGGCAACAGAAATAGAGAAGTTTAATTCCCCATCGGCCCAAAAACTCCAGTCTCTGTTCGAGTGAATAATGAAACTCTCATTCAATTCACAAGGTAAATATATAACTTTGTATTGAATTGTATTTAACAATAACTGGCAAAACATCGAAAAACAACAGCCATCACAGCTACCTTTCTAAACATCCTTTCCTCACAGATATTAAATCCCAACTGGAAAATCCCAACTGTCACTTTGTAACTGACATTCCTCAAGGTTCCATTTAGCAGTCTTGAGACAGCGCCATCTGGTGTCAAACATGTCACACTGCAGGTCATCTCAAACTGCGAAAATATATCTTGTGCTGACTCATGAATTGCTATTCAAAATGCAATAATCTGACAATTATCACATCAAGGTAAAGGAGAGAGCTGTTTGCTGCTTGTTGTATTCCAACCCAGCTTATACTGGGGAGGACAAAGGACAAAGGGATAAAAGAGAAAGAACAGACCGGTGACGGAGAAAGATCCCCCCTCGTTGAGTGGGTTGGTGAGAAGGACTTCTCCGATTCTTGCGGCGAAAGGGTTGTGGCGTCTTTAAGACCAGGAGGAAGGAGGAAAGGAGGGCGCAGAGGAGACGAGAAGCAGCGAGAAGCAGCGAGGAGGGCAGGAGCGGGACGCACTGAGCTCCCAACATGGTGAGGTGGTGATGTCGGACGGCGGGACGTTTCAGTGGGGAGTAAGGTGACGTCAGACGCGGAAGTCAGGCGTCCATAGCAACAGAGGGTCCCTAGCAACAGAGGGTCCACGGGTCACCAGGGAAGAGGAGGAGACATAGCAACAGACACAGGACGCCGGGGGAGAGCGCAGGACAGAAGAGAGCAGACGGAAGGCATAGGAAGAGAGAAGGCAAGTGCTAGATAAGTAAAAGAGAACAAGGAGAAACAGGAAGACCAGGAAGACCGGAGGGCAAAAGAGGAGGAGACCTAACAGAAGGTGGAGGAGGTGCCAGTGGTGGCCAGAGGAGACTCCAGGAATTCCAGGAGGAAGGAAGAGGCTAGGAAAATTGGATTGAAGCGGAAAGAAGGATTGTGAAACAATTAATGGAATATTGCAAGATTGGACTTTAGGATTATTGGAGATAAAGCCACTGAATAAGAAGTTGGCAATTGTTTATAGTACATAGTTACTTAGACATAAAGAATTAGGCCAATTACGTCAAAAATGGATAAGTTTACCAACATAACCAGAACGAACAAAACAACAACAGCTTCGGCAGGAAGAAGAAATTCGTTTTCAGGAGAAATATTGGGAAAGGACATTCTCTTAGAAATGCAAAAAATGAGAGAACAGATGCAGGTGCAATTACAGGATAATAGTGATAAAATGCAAGAAAAAATGAAAAAAATGTCTAAGGAAGAATTGGGCAACGTGAAAGAGGAGTTAAAAGAGGAGCTGAAAGAAGAACTTCTATATATAAGGAAAGAAATGGCAGGGATGCAACAAGATCTCAAAAAAATTAAAAAAGACAATACTGCGACAAAAATTTTTTTAAAAAATTGAAGAAAAAGTATCTAAATTGGAAGAAATTAATGCTAAAATCGAAAAACAACAGGAACTAATGGCGATAAGAGAAACTGAATACCAGCTTAGGTTTAGGAATATTGATGAGCAGGAAAAGCAAGATGTGAGAGGAGTCATAGTATCTTTAACAGCAGAAATACTTAATATATCAATGGATCAGATGGAACAAGATGTGGACAGGGTCCAGAGGATAAATACTAATTACGCAAGAAAAAACAAAGAGGCAAGAGACGTGATAGTTCCTTTGGAAGAAGATCTGTCAGAGATGATATTTTGAAAAACAAAGGAAAGACACCTGTTACATACAACGGAAAATCAGTGATAATCTTAAAGGAATTTACTCCAGCATCGTTAACCAAAATGAAAAAATATTATTTTCTAACGGATGAGCTCAAGAAACATCAAACTAAATGTAAAATTTTTCTTTCTGTCATGAAAGTCTTGAATGACTAAATGTGTTATTTCCCAAACAACAGACGTAGAAGTGTGCACAACTCCAAAAGTCTGCTTCAATTGTATTTATAAAATTCGTGCAACTCCTGCTTTGATTTTAAATTATTTTGAAAAATTCATAAGGAGTCCGAGTTGTATCTAATACAAAATGACAAGAAATTCATTATTTTTTCCCCCTTTCGTTATTTAAAAAACATACAAGAGCTAAGCTATACCTGGTGGAGGAGGAGGCCCCACAGGGCTTGGGGTGATTCTTCTCCATCTGCTGCCCAGCCTTACATGAGCCTTGGGTTAGCTGCATGTCTGGTGGGGAAGGAGGCCCCACTAAAGGCCTCTAGCATGAATGCACCTGTCCTGCACCTGACAAAAGAGAAAACCTCTGCCTCTCCCACCCACTCTCCATCAGCCTCCCCCACATATGCTGAGCCAGTGCCTGGCAGAAGAGGGGGCCTACCGAAGGCCAAAGGCCTTCCCCCATCAGGTGTGCTGCTACCACCATGAGGGCACAACAAAAGAGAGAAAGGCATGCACACAGAGAGGGGGGGACATACAATAAACAACTGCTTTACAAAAACGCGGAGGTAGGTGTTTTGATTTGTTTGTGTTTGACGGAGGGTGGTGGCTCCGGCTGTCGTAAATTGGGTTGTAAGTACGAATTTCACAAAACACAAATTACAACCCAATTTTTGCACAGCCCTAAACAGAACTATATTGGTCCATCTATTATATAAAGGGGTTCCCGTCATGGAACGACCGTCCCAAACAGAGAAACCTTACAACGCAGAAACACCAAATTTGCCAACAGAAATAGGCCTCAAGCAAGGTACGTTTGTAGCAAAGAAACTCCCCCCCCAAACCTAAAAGGCCCCCAAAATGCCAGCAAATGCCATTGGCCGTCATCGGCCCACACAAAATGCAGGGAGGATGAGTAACCATAGCAACGCTGGCCAGAGCCATCCAAGGCTAGGATAGAATGCTGAGAGATTTAAGTTGTCAGTTGGTGTTTGAGGGTTAAACTGCCAAAACCAAACTCTATGAGGGAGCAATTCTCCAGCAATTCCTACCCACACAACACAACACAACTTCCAATCTCAACCCATCCCACCAACCTTACGGGACCCCGTACACACAACACCTACAACCACCACACACTAAAACCTTTCCTTCCTTCCACACAGACAGAAACTGACCCAAAGACAAGCCATGCCTTCTAAAAATAACAGCATCGGACTGACACACTGCAGCGCTACATCCATCAAACAAAAGAGGGCAGAACAAACGCCAGAACAGAAACACACTGTGCAGCAGAGACACAGACAACAGGTCACTGCACGACGCACAGCTGAGAACCAAATGCAAAGAACTGCACGACAAGAAGAAACGCACAGCCAGGAACAACAAAGACGCAGAAATGCAACACACAGCAGCGCAGCAGAGGGCGCAGAAACACGTCGTTTCAACACAGTAAACAAACTTCAAAAACACCACAACCAATTCCACCGCCTAGCCTTCAGATACAACGCTGCAGAAGACTTCAGCATGGTGCCAGAGGCCGACATTGGCACCCTAACGCACATCTGCACACACTTCAAAGCCCTGAAATACCCAGCAGAAACACCGGGAATGTGCTGCCTAGCCGGTAAAGTCTCTCTACCACCACTTGCCACTCCTCCACAACCACTACAGACTTTGCTGAGTGGAGACACTCCAGAATCAAAACACTTCCTCCGCTATATAAGACAATACAACTCATGCTTCCACATGAGTTGGAGCACACATAGAAAGTGCGCAATTCATGCCTACATGACCCCCACCAAGACCGTAAGTAACATCATTTCCGACCCTTACATACTCAGACTTTCTCGCATCTCCTAAATAGGGCACAGCAACGCGTGCCAGGTACAGCTAGAAACAAATAAAACAAAGAGCCAGCTTTATCAGATGCAACCATGATGTTTACACTCTATTGAAATAGTTACATCTAGTGATGCCATCCCTTCAACACCCAACTTTTTACCATGGCAATGCCTCAACCAAAATAATTCCAAGTTGGGGCTCTGTGAAATTCTGTAAATGTACACAAGTTGTCCATTGATTTTGATGTATCAGAATACATCAACACTATAGAATTAATGAAGCTTGACAACACTATAACTGCTATAGTTCAGTATTATGAGATCATGGAATGGCTGTGGCTCCCCAACTGTGGAACGTGCTTCCAGGTGAAATTCGCTCGACCCCATCCCTCCTGGCATTTAGAAGGAGGCTGAAGTCTTGGCTTTGGGACCAGGTCTTTGCTCAATAGCTTAAACCAGTGTTTCCCAACCTTTTTCGAGCCGCAGCACACTTTTAACATTAAAAAAATCCGGGGGCACACCACCAACCAAAATGACATTCTAACACAGTAAAGAACGGCTGGGGTTGGTGGCCTGCTGGGGAACAGCTGCTGGGAGTGCGAAGCCGGAGGGGGCAGAGCCAGGCGGCGCCATGCCCCGCCCCTACCCCCGGCTTCACCTCTCCCAGCAGCTGCTCCAGCCTTGAAGGGGCAGTGCCAAGCCAGCGGTGCCAGAGCCAGCACAATGCTGGCTTGGCACTGTCCCCTCAAGGCTGGAGCAGCTGCTGGGAATGCCGAAGCCGGGGGAGGGGGCAGAGCCAGGCCACACCATACCCCGCCCCCTCCCCCCAGCTTCAGCTCTCCTACAGAGGAGGAGCATGAGCGGTGGACGGGCTTCAGTGGGAGGGGCTTCTCCACGCAGCTTCAGCGAGCAAAGGGTGAGAGTCATGGCGGATTGGAGGCTGGCTGGGGAAGCGGCCGGGGCGGTGCCCCGGCCCTTCTTTTTCTTCGCCTTTGCCCGGCCCTTCCTCCTCCCCCTAGCAGTAGGAGTTCGGCAGGAGGGGGGAGGAAGGGGGGCAGAGAGCTTTTCTCGCGGCACAGCAGGAGGTCCGTCACGGCACACTGGTTGAGAAAGACTGGCTTAAACAACACCTTGACTCTAGAAACACCTTGACTGGAAATGGGAAATGGATTAGGAATGGCGATTTGGAATTGTGGACAGAGTACTGTTCAAATTCAATTGGTTGTTGATTATTGTTTTAGTCTTATTACTATTGTTTAATTTTGTATTTACGGTTTATATTGTATTGATTACGGCATTGGATTGCCTTCTGTTAGCCGCTTTGAGTCCCCCCTCGGGGGTTGAGAAGAGCGGGGTAAAAACGCTGTTAAATAAATAAATAAATAATAGTTTGCTGATGCACAAGTTCTCTTTGGCAGAGAAGATTGCATCAATTTTACAGTGTAGATGTACCATAAGATAAGGAAAAGTTTTTGGCGCTTGGTAAAGTTCGCCTACTCTTATGAGACACTTGATTCCCGGTCTCCGCATCCACGCATCCTTCGCTCGGAGCATACTTCACTCCACTCTTGGTCTGCATGCACCAAGGAGATGCCTCTCCGTTGATTACTTGGAACTGTGCATATTTTACCGTGGTTTGATCCTACTGTGATTTGATCCCACAGTGATCTGGTTGGATTACTTTGAACTCCATTGATTTATATGGACCCACTATAGAGACTCTGGAATATTGATCCCGCTACTAAGAGACTCTGGACAATATAACCCGGTTTGGATTTCCATATTTGTTTTCTTGGTCACCTTGCACAGTGAAAAACGTACAGTATGTACAATCTTTCTTTCCATTATCCACGGAATTATATACACCAGACCCAGTGTTGTTTTCGATATTCACCTGTGTTTATTTGCATTGCCAATGTCAACCAGGAGTTTGGTCCCAGAGATTTCAATTCTAGCAAAAGGGAAAGAACTCACAAAAAAAACGGTGTAACTGCAAGATTTGTACCTCTTAGGAGACTTGTTTGCAACCAACTAAGCTCTGAACTCTGTTATAAAATAATCTGTTGAACATCTTTATTACAACAACAACAACAACAACAACAACAACAAAAAGAAAAAAGAAAAGCAAGAGTGGTCTGGATTTTTGACTAGCCAGACAATGTCTCAGTCAGTATGAAATAATATGTTGGCTGACCATTGGAGTGAAGCAGAAAAGAGCGAGGGCTTGCGGCGCATGATAGTTGTTGTTGTAGTTACTGCTAAAAGCACCGTTTTTTCTGGCACTAAGAAAGATTATCATAATAACTTTTAAATTAATGTTATTCAAAAAAATAAATAAAATATACTTAAGTCAGTTTGGTTGAAACTATGACGTAACAATTTAACACAGGTTTTCATGTATTGGAGTCTTCCAAACTTTGCTTTTGGATTTCTCTGTTAAAATGACACATCCAGTCATTCGAACTTAAAGACTTCATGATTTGCTTGTTATTGTTTTTGAACAACACCTAAAAGTTATTGCATTGTACTGTATTTCAGTTTGTGTTGTTTGATACTGCTAGTAACAGGCATCTCCAAACCTTGGGGAGATTCTGGGTGAATGTGCTTAATATCATGCAGCAGAATAAATATTTAGTCATTTTTATTTACAGTACTAGCTTGGGGACCCGGCGGTGCCCAGGTTATTCAAGGAAGGTACTGTGTGCCAAGGTCGGTTCCTATTAGGTGTTGATGTGGCTTGCAGTGGTCTCGGGAACTTAGTGAAGGTACTGCAAGTCCTATTGGCCATGGTCCACCCCCCTCCAAACAGCACCAGGATGTAGAGTGGGTCATGGGGGCTCTGTGTGTCACATTTGGTCTTGATCATTCTTTGGATGAGGGTTGCAGCGGTCTCGGAAGGTGAGTGAAGGTATTTCAAGTCCCATCATCTGTGGTACGTCCTCCTTGAAACAGCACCAGGGTGTAGAGTGGGTCATGGGGGTTCTGTATTGTAATTTGTAATTTTGGTTTGTATTGGTCATTGGTTGAGGGTCGCGTTGTGAAGTGGGCCATTGGGCCCCTGTGTGCCAAGTTTGGTCCTGATCCATCACTGCTGTGGGCTGCAGTGTCTGACTGCCTGAGGCCTTTCCTTTTTCCTCTGAGTCACCTTAGAATGTTGGAATGTGGATGGCCAATCGGAGTCCTTTATGCAAATACCATTTCAGTGGCAACCAATCCCCTCTGTCTGTGGCCGTAGAATGTTGGAGTTCTGAGGCTGTCCAATCAGAGTCCTTTATGCAAATAATCTTGTGCCTTAGAGTGTTGGAGTTCTGAGGCTGGCCAATCAGTGTCCTTTATGCAAATAATCCCACAGTGGCAACCAATCGAAACGCTGGCACATATTCCTCCCTCCGCACCACTGCACCACTGCACCGCTGCAAACACTGACTTTTATTATATACATACTGTAGATAGATGTATATCTACAGGGGACTCAGGGCGGATTACAATGTACATATACTGTACCTGGCAAACATTCAATGCCATAGACACACAACATATGTGCTGGCGTACCTGAGGGACCGCCCCACCTCCTACCAACCCCAGAGATCACTCCGTTCAGAAGATCAGAATCTACTTGAAGTACCCAACTTTAAGACTTCCCATTTGATGGCTAATAGGCGCAGAGCATTCACGGTGGTGGCACCCTGCCTCTGGAATGCTTTGCCGGCGGAAATATGAGTCCTTCGAGATTTGCTTTCTGCGAAGATGCGTGCTTCAATCTCAAATTTTAAAACTTATGTCCACCGATTTGTGAAGGCAGATTTGGCACCAAGTTGTGATAAAAGTCAGTTGTGTGAAGAGTTTGCTACTTCAAAAGGTCTCTTCCTAAAAACCTGCCATCTACATAGATACTCAAGCTGCCACCATATAAACCTTGAATCAAAAGTAAGCAAAGAATGACTCTACTCTGTGTTACCGTATAAGTACAACAGAAAGCCACAAAGGTATATTCAACAAGGAAATATCGTATCAAATATATTTATCAATAAGATATATATCAAAAGAGTTGGCCACCAGATGTGAGGGGTTTATTTTGAGGCTTGTGTTTTGAAATGACGTCACAGAGAAAGATTTGTAGCAAAGTAACTTTAACAGTTTATTCAATTACAATGTTTCTAAGCGTGGAGGTTTCAGAGGTGGATCTGCCTAGTTGGTTACAATTTCTTAAATCTCTTTTAGAGGCATGAATCTTGTGGTTACAATATTCAAAATTGTAGGTCATGAGTTTGAGGCCTACCCTGGTCGGGGTGGGTGCCCGACCTTAAGTGTAGCCTGCTGTCGACCTTTGCAGCCCGAAAGACAATTCATTTGTCAAGTAGGAGATAAAGGTACCACATTAAGTGGGGAGGCGAATTTTGACTGATTTATGAGGCCATAAAGAACTCCAGGAATCGCTGAAAGGAATGCGGAAGAACAACAAGGGAAGCTGGAAAATGCTGAGAGAGATGAGGAGTGTGTCAGCTCCCCCTGGTGGCCAGAAGTTTGCCAGAAAATTGCCTCTTTGTTCGTCTATGTTCGTCAATATATGTATATGTTGAACTGCAGGGATTGTCTGCTAAGTATGTGTACTTGTAATTCGCTCTGAGTCCCCTTCGGGGTGAGAAGAGCGGAATATAAATGAAATAAATAAATAAATATATAAATACTTTACTAAACTATAGGCTCTCTGCCTATTTCCAGCACTAAGGCTTAGCCAGGTTAGCTTCTCAGGCCTAACCTAAACTGAAAACTGTCTTTTCCCAAGACCATGTCGCCCCCTGGGGCCCTTGGAACCTGACCTCCCTGGATAAACCACACAGCAGCTAAGGTACAATGGGTTTTATTTAGAATAGGTAGGTATAGGAAAGAGCCTGAGGCAATACAAGGCCTTCAGGTAGCAGCAATCAACAGGAACGTGCGGCAAGCATATAATCCGCATCAACAGGATTCCAAGCGGAGGAAAACAGGAACAAGCCGGATATAATGGAAAGTCTCTCAAAGGATCCCCACCGTGTTATAGAGGCAGGGAACAGCTTCTCAGTGGCAATAAAGTTCTTTAGCAATAAAGTCTCTGCAGGAACAGCACTGGATCCTCACCCGAACGTGGCAGTAAGCAGGAACAAGGCAGCCCGATGCTGGCTGAGTGGCAAGACTTCTGGAAGGCCCGAAGCGGCCTTTCTCACAGAAGCATCCTCCTAAGCACGTCATTGGTACGAGATACCCGCAATGGGTATCCTGGGCAGTTATAGTATTTCCTGGCTTTGATCTATATGCGTCGAGTGTCAATGCTCTATGATTGATGGTCGGCTATATGTTTTGGTTACTTCAGTCTCTCTGGAATGCCTTGCTCGGTAGCAAATTGCAGCTGGCAAAAGGGAGTCACTCTTGAGGCACCTACGAGGCGCTTCGCTATCAAGGAGGCTCGTTTGAGTAACCTTGATCTATCCAAGCTATGCATTCATGACTGGTTTTGTAGCGGCAATTTGGAGTCCCAAAACTCCTTGGGCAGTACCTTCCTTACTTCAGGCGACGTCTCCGTGCGAGCACAGGGGCAGATGAACAACACGACAATTCTTACTACGGTCAATGAAGCCAAACTTTATTGATATCATCAGCTGACGGGATCAGCCCGGCAGAACAAGCTGCTAAAGGGCAAGAGCCCCGAACAATCTCCACACTCAGATTATATACAAGCAATGGCGACAAACCCCATTGTCCCGCCCTTCTTCATGCCTTGTTACTGGCTGGCATTCATGAACTCATTTTATTATCCAATTAAACAAAGCATCTTCTAGCACCTCACTTCTATTTGTTAAAATGCATGGCGTAGGTATTAATTCTCTTTCCCAGGCTATGTTATCTGCTCTTGATGCAGCGTGTTCCCAAATTGTTACAAATCTATGCCGCTTCTCCCCAGCATTCACACGGAGAGAAGCCCTCATTTGCCATGCGCGCCATCTACCCATTCAGGAGCATTGTAAACAAACGCACGTTGCTAGCATTGGGCCAATCAGGGCCGCTTTTTATCTAAGAGGCACATGATGTTCTTTGGCAAATCACTGCTTGTGCCTATGTACCAATCAAAGTAGCTTATTCTCGTCATTATTACTTGGCAAGCTACCCTGCTATTCTAAAGCCTTTGCTGAGCAGCACTTTCTCCTGACATTGTTTCTGCTAAAAGCATCAATTTCCCCTTCAGTTTCACATGGGAAATGCAAAGAGGCCCAGGGGGGAACCCTGGAATCAAGCAGGCCGACTTAGAAAGCATCTTACAGCCGTCCTGGCTGAGGTGCCGCTCAAGCAATACTGAGGCCTGAGGTCCTTGGAGTGTGACAGACCAACTGTTTCCCTGCAGTTCGAAATCACAGCTCCACTCTGCTCTCCTCGAAACAGAATCAGCCGTTTTCTGAAACCCTGCTTCCAGCTGGCCTCACAGACTTCAACTGTCAGATTTTTTGAATCTGAACATTCTAAGCCTAGCTAGCTCCCGGCTGGCTCCGCCTCCCGTTTCCATGGCAACGGAACTCCTTAGAGGTTTTGCGCTCTGATATTGTCTTTTAGCCCTTTGTCTTTTGCCCAAACATTTAACCATTCAACATATATACAAATGCATAAATAGAGACCCCATCTTTGAACTTGCAAATAAACATAGTGACTTCATCACACTTTCCTTTCGTAGAGCTTGTAAAACTTATCTATTCCGGCTGGCATTTGAATCCTGTTGATTGGCTGATCGGAAATTCTCTTCGTTTTAAATGTAATGTACTGTTATGCATATTGTAAACCGCTCCGAGCCTTCGGGAAGTGGCGGCATAAAAATTTGATAAACAAATAAATAAATATGGACACTTCAGAGCAGGTGTGGGCAACCTATGGCCCGCAGACCCGATGCAGCCCGGAAGCCGATTCTGTCCGGCCCGGGGAGAAGGGCGTCAGGGGGCGGGGCCAAGAGGAAGGTTTCCAAACCAACTCTTCAGAGAAAGGCGGCCTCCCTGAGACGAAGAAGCCCTTTCCTCCCTCTCCTTTCCTCTCCTGCCGCACATCTTGCTGTCATGAGCCTCTCCCAGGTGAAAGGGAGGCCTCCGTCTCCGCCTCAGCCACCGCCGGGCACTTCTCCCGCCAACATCTCGCTGCTCCGGCCCTTGCCCTTGCCCTCCTCCTTCTCTTTGATGTCAGAAGAAGCAGAAAAAGGCGCGAACCTTCCTTACTCCTTCCCTCAGAGAACCAACTCGGGAGAGTTCTGGCTCGCGGCGAAGAGGCGTGGCGAAAGGCGAGGACTGTTGGAGGAGCCCTGACTGACGGCCACGGAAGCAGCCAATCGGAGGGACGGATACACCCCGCAAAGGAGTGGGACCATGAGAGGCGACACAAGGATGAAAAGCATGGGCGGGGCAAAGTGAGTGACAGCCGATTTTATCCAATGGGAGGGGAAATAGAGTGAGGGGCGAGAGCAAGTGGAGGCCTGCAGCCTCCGATCGCCTGCTGCTCTGCTCTCCTCTGCTGCGGTGGCGGTTGGGTCTGCTTTGCCATCCTCTGGGCTGGGTCCATTGGCCCATTCTATTTTGGTTCGCACCTTGTCTTCTTGAATTTAATTTAATTTAATTTTAGTGGTTTTTATTATTATTATATAATAATTTTATTATAATAATAATATAATATAAAATAATGTTATATTATAATTTCAATATATTATAATGTATATATATATACTATAATATAATAATTATGATATTAATACTAATAATATATTAATATTTCTTGATATATTAATATGTTAATATTATTGATGTGTAATATATAGTAAATAAATAAATAAATAAATAATGTAGATTAGAATGTAGTTCCACCTTTAGGTGCGGCCCTCCATAATATTTTTTGACTCTCGTGTGGTCCCTTGGAAAAAATAATTGCCCACTCCTGCTTCAGAGGCTATTTACGGTTCTGGCCCAGCTTACTTGTCCGAACGCATCAGCCTCTATGTCCCACCTCATAATTTCAGATCATCCGGGGGGGGGGGGGCCTGCTCTCGCTCCCGCCAACCTCTCAAATGCGGTTGGCGGGGACGAGAGGGAGGGCCTTCTCGGTGGTGGCCCCCCGTCTGTGGAACGCACTCCCTATTGATATTCGATCAGCTTCATCCCTCCTAACATTCAGAAAAAGAGTGAAATCCTGGCTTTAGGACCAAGCGTTGGCACCCTAGCATGACACGGCACTTTAGACTGGTCAGTTGGCAAATTGGTGGTTAAGATCTAAGACTTTGGATGGAACATTGTTTTAATGGTGATGAATGTACATGATGTTTTTAATATTAACTGTATTTTAATATATTGAATTCTAGGTGTATTTTAATGTATTTTAATTTTAACTGTTGTTTACTATGTATTGTGTGGCATCGAATTGTTGCCGTCTGTTAGGCCGCACTGAGTCCCCCCTCGGGGGTTGAGAAGTAGCGGGGTATAAACACTGGAAATAAATAAATAAATAAAAATTAACATTCCAGCTTCTGGCCACCAGGGGAGCTGTTGCTTCCTTCATTCTTTGCATGCTTCCTGGAGATTATATGGCTTCATAAATCAGTCAAATTAGCATCCCTACAAAGTGATACCGAAATTTCCTACTTGTCAGATGCAACTGTCTTTCGGGCTGCAAAGGTCAACAGCGATCTTAATGCAGCTGACTCCCAGCCAGCTGCGCCACATATCATAATCAATACTTTTTATGGATTTGTAGGTTGCAATCCCAATAAACAGGGAACTATATTAGAGTAATATCATCTATTTAATGTTATAATGCACAATGTGCTGACCTTTACAGAATTAGCCATCATCCTTCAATCCAGATATCTGCAAGCAAAAACAGAAGTAATCACTAATTTGGTACTAGGAGGGAAGTACATAACGTTCCTAGTGAATGGCCCAGAGATTGTTGCTTGTGACTCAATATAGTTTGTGAAACAAAAGCATGATTCCTGAGGCTGTTTGCAGATGTCTTAATACAGCAAACCATTTGGTACTTTCAGCTGCTGGGCATACAGTGGGTGTAATGCAACATTTTAGGTTACAACAGAAAATCCAGAGCTGTTGCTTAAAAAATTGTGCTCATAGATACACACTGAAAATAACTACAGTGAGTGTAACCCATTACACTCTGGAATTTAGGCTGGGCTAGGACTGGTGATTGAATAACATAATTATATGTGAGTGTGCACTTAAGTTACCTGCCAATGTCTCGGGCAGGCCCAGATTAAGCTCTTCGGGCGCCCGAGGCCAAGACGCCCTGCGCCGCCCCCCCCCAGGGTGCGGAAAGCCACGCCCCCAGGGTGCGGAAAGCCACGCCCCCAGGGTGCGGAAAGCCACGCTCCCCTGGGCGCTGCTGCGCAGGTGCGGCAGCAGCCCCGGCTGTGGCTTCGTTGCCGCCTCCTCCCGTAACGGAAGGAGGGCCTGAGGAGGTGGACGGAGCCACGCGGCACCAGCCCCACGGCTTCCGTCCACCTCGCGCCTTCCTTTCGGTTGCGGGAGGAGGCGGCGGACGGAAGCCCCACGGTGCCGCGTGCCTTCCGTCCACCTCCTCCTCCCGCGACTGAAAGGAAGGCGCAAGGAGGAGGAAGGGAAGCCCGCTGGCGGGCATGCATGTGCACGCACGCATGCCCGCCAGCGGGGCGGAGCTTCCTTCCTCCTCCTCTGGCCGCCTCCTTCCTTTGCGGGGCGGCCCAGGCGAGGGAGAGCGCCATTCCCTCTTCCCGCCCCCTCGCAGCGCTCTCCCCCACCCTCTCCCGAGGTATGATGACTCTCCCGGGAGAGGCGGGGGAAAGCGCTGAGGGGGCGGTTTTATAAAAAAATGTTTTCGGGGCCGAATCTGCTGCCTCCCAAAACCTGCCACCGAGGCCATGGCCTAGTCTGGCCTTATGGGTAATCCGGGCCTGCTCTCAGGGAATACTCAAAGGTGACTTTGCAAGTTCTTTTTTCTGAAATATGGAGTACAGCACCTGCTATTTATAACCAAGCTTATATCCAAGGATCTGCTAAAATGTGAATTTGGTTAAGATTGATAATATAACTGGAAAAGGAAGACTGAAGTTAATGTAATGGAGGGCACACCATGAATTGTTATACGACGGGGTGAGTGACCGGAGCTGTCTCTTCGGGGGGTGCTGCCCCCTGGGCCAGGGCCTGGCCTGCCCCTGGTTGGAGCGGCGCAACCCAGCTGTTTCTGGCCCCAGAGCTGACACAGAGGCCTCTCCCATAGACTCTGCTGCTGCCTCCGGGGCCTCCGGGGGACAGCTTGGCATGCACTGCCCTCCACCTAGGTATGAGGCCCTCCATCGTCGCTGCCTGGCCCTCGCAGAGAGGGAGGCCTGGGGGGAGATATTTGTTGAAAGCTTTATGTTACAAAATTATATTTGTACCTTTAAGTGTTCTCAGTGATGTTAATTTTGGTTGTAACAAGTTACAGCAGAGATGCTCAACAATTAGATTCCTGGGGAAAGCTGGGGTCTAATTGTTATGTCCTTAAATACTCCTTTCCATTTTGTATCCTTCCCTTTGTGGCTTCTTTTTGTGGCTACCTTTGTGGCTCCTTTTGTGGCTCCTTTTATGGCTCTCCTGTGTGGAGGTTTACTTTGTGAACGTTTTCTCCTGTA
Organism: Anolis apletophallus; assembly: GCA_030556195.1. Taxonomy (NCBI): domain Eukaryota; kingdom Metazoa; phylum Chordata; class Lepidosauria; order Squamata; family Anolidae; genus Anolis; species Anolis apletophallus. The sequence goes on along the minus strand of JARBWK010000007.1, from coordinate 8,970,702 downwards.
TGGATATTTTATTTTACTTACAATAAAGTAAGTTGACTTTATGCTATGGAGTTTTTCTCAATGACCACATTACTTCTGGGCTAAGCTGAAGCTGCTGCATTTTGTTTTACTCTGCAAAATTAGGTTTGTGTTTTATACTAGGAAAACCTAACCCATAATCCCTGACAGGTTATGGGCCCAGGTATTGCATAGCCCATGTGTCTGGAGTGACCTTTGTTTTTGAAGTATGTGGTCTGGAAGATTGAGAAAAGTTTTCTTTGAAAGCATGTTTGGCTTTCTGTTCCTGGGAGTTGCCGCTAAACGCTGAGCTTCAAGATATCTGCCTCCGGAGATAATGAGGAGAGACAGAAGAAGATTTCCAGCCTGCGACGGAGGAGTTTTTGTTTAACTTTCCCTTCTACGTGCTTATGCAACTAGGGCCAATTTTAATTACTTTCCTGTTTTGCTTTGCACAAAAGGGATTTGTTTTTCTAAAAGAACCTGCCTGGACTGTTGCAGCAGAGCTGATAACAACTGTTTGTTTCTTCTTTATGCGGTGTGATTTGCAAGCTGCTGGAAGCTGTTTTGGTTTTGTTTTTCCCTGCACCAAAAGGAATGGTAAAGGAGAAGTTTTGTTTTTCTACATGAAGTGTTCTGGCTTGGCTGTTTTCCCTGTAGGAGAAGATAATTGCCTGTGAGTCAGACCCTGCGTGAATTCAAGGAATACTGCAAAGTTTGAAAGATATTTGGACTGCTAGAAGCCAATTTTACACGGAGGTAAATTGGCTGGGCTTAAACCCAGGTATACTGGGGGTCCTTTTCTGTTGTTGCAGTGAATTTGTTTTTGGAACTTTGGGATTTTAAAGTGAAAGAACACAATGGCTTTGTTGCCTGTTCATATTGGTTCACTCCCATTTGAAAAACTTACTGATAAGAACTGGCTGAGTTGGAGTATCAAATTTAAAGCGTTTTTGGTTTCACAAGATTTATGGGAAATAATTGAAACGTTGCCAGCTCAACCTGATGCTACTGAAAGGAAACAAGATGAAAGGGCTCTTGCGCTTCTTCAGTTGTCTGTGACAGACCCTTTATTGGTTCATCTTCATGATATTCCTCATGCTCAAACAGCATGGAATTTGTTCAAAGATATGTTTCAGAGACAGAGCAGTGGGTCAAAGATAATTCTTATGCGCCAGCTGTTTAACCTCAAACATGAGGAAGGTACGCCAGTACAACCACATGTTACGAAAGTTGTGGCTCTTTTTTCGGAGTTAAGAGCAAGAGGCATTACTTTTCCTCCTGAGCAGCAAGCTTTAATTCTAATGGGGTCCCTATCTCAACCTTTTTATGCATTTATGGATTCCCTTCATGGAATTCCAGACAGGGATCTTACAATACCTTTTATTTCTGAAAAAATTATGGAATTTGAAGCTCAACGGAAATTGAGAAGTTTTGCTCCTGCGCAGAAGTATTCAGGAACTGCTTCTAATGACACTGCCTGTGTTGTTAAGCCAAAGTCACAAGTGGTGTGCTTTAAATGTAAAAAGAAAGGACATTTTGCAAAAAATTGTTGGCAGAATCCAGGACAGTGGAGAAACAAGCAAGCGGAGAAACCTAGTTCTTCAAAGGACTTTCAGCATGCTTTCCTGGTGACTTCAAAGATGGATAAAATGAACTCTTACATACTTGATTCAGGCTGTTCTCAACATTTGGTAAAGACTGTAGAACTTTTGACAAATGTGAGAGACTCTGATATAGATTTCATTTCTTTGGCTGATGATAGAAAAGTTCAAGTGATTTCTTGTGGTGATCTTTATATTAATAGTCTGAACTGTACTCTTAGGAATGTGTATTTTGTTAAAGAAATTGTGTATAACATTCTGAGTGCAAGCAAACTTTTGGATGAAGGTTTTGATGTGTCTTTAAAGAAAGAGAGATCTGTGTTAATTGATCCTCAAGGTAATGAAGTGCAACTTATACAAGAAAAGGGATTTTTCATTCTAAGGTCATCTGCAAATGTTAATTTGTCTGCTTGTATTGATTAGATACCTGATAATCCCAGGCCATTACACGACAAATGTATTCATGAATTTCATAGGAAAATGGGTCATTTGTCATGGCAGTACTTGAGAAAGACAGCTGAGTTGTGTGCAATTCCTATTCAAGGTTGTAAGAATTTTTGGATTGTGAAATTTGTGCATCAGAAAACCTTAAGAAAGCTCCTATTGCAAAATATAGTGCTAGAGTTTCAAAAAAGGATTTTAGAGCTTGTTCATTTAGACATATCAGGTCCCCATCCTACTTCTGTAGGTGGTTCAAAATATTTTTTGATTTTGGTCGATGACTTTTCGAGGTTGAAGTTCACCTTCTTTCTGAGAACTAAAGGTGAAGCTTTTCAAAAGATTTCTGCTTGGTTGAAGCTAATGCAGACACAGTTCCCTGAGTACCCAGTACAAGCTTTTCAAAGTGATCGTGGTGCTGAGTTTATGTCCAAACAAATGAAAAATTTGTTGGAAAAGTGTGGAATAATTCACAGATTGACTAATCCTTACTCGGCTAGCGAAAATGGAATCGCAGAGCGTTGGATTGGACTGGTAAAAGTTGTGGCTAGAAAAATGCTAAGAGATGCTAGTTTGTCTGATGGTTTGTGGGCTGAAGCCGTGGCAAACGCCACTTATGTGCTCAATCGTTCTTTTTGTAGAAGTGTCAATAGTATTCCTTATGTATTGTTTTTGGAAAGAGTCCTAATTTGAATTCGATTCGAGTGTTTGGAAGTGAAGCATTTGTCCTAATTCCTTCACAACAAAGACACAAGAAGGATACTATTTGGAAGAAATTGAAATGTCTTGGCCCTGCTCCTGAGTCAAAGGGTTGGCGATTTTGGTGTGGTGACAATCGGGTGATTGTTTCTAGAAATGTGAAGTTCCAACAACATAGTGGTTGGGAGAGGATTCATTCAAATCAGGAAGTGTTTGTGCCTTTTGAAATTCCTCCAATACACATACCACAAGCCACACAGCCAGCTACACAACAAGATTCACAATCAATGACACAAACAAGTACACAGGTACAATTGGTTCCACAACAGACTGCACAGTCAAATATACAACCAAGTACATCTGAAGATACACAGTCAGGAACACAAGTCAGTAGTCCTGTGATTGAGAGTAAAGGTTCTCAAAAGAGGAAAGTCGAAGCTGAATCCTCTAGTAGTTCAGAAACAGATGAGACTGATGGAGGAGCAAGGACCATTCCTAGGCGTAGTTCAAGAAAGACTAAAGGTATTCCCCAAAGAGGTACCACTGTGATTTTGTGAAGGTTCAAGAGAATGACTGGTCTGAACCTCAGGGTTACAAAGAAATATTATTGATATTTTGATTGAACCTCTTAATTTTGAAAAGCACATTGAGTTTTGTGAGAAACTGAATTTACAAATGTGAACAAATAAATGTTTTGAACAAATAAAAAATAATTTTGTGGAGGAGTGTTGAAAGTTTTATGTTACAAAATTATATTTGTACCTTTAAGTGTTCTCAGTAATGTTAATTTTGGTTGTAACAAGTTACAGCAGAGGTGCTCAACAATTAGATTCCTGGGGAAAGGTGGGGTCTAATTGTTATGTCCTTAAATACTCATTTCCAATTTGTATCCGTCCCTTTGTGGCTTCTTTTTGTGGCTACCTTTGTGGCTCCTTTTGTGGCTCCTTTTATGGCTCTCCTGTGTGGAGGTTTACTTTGTGAACGTTTTCTCCTGTATGGATATTTTATTTTACTTATAATAAAGTAAGTTGACTTTATGCTATGGAGTTTTTCTCAATGACCACATTACTTCTGGGCTAAGCTGAAGCTGCTGCATTTTGTTTTACTCTGCAAAATTAGGTTTGTGTTTTATACTAGGAAAACCTAACCCATAATCCCTGACATTATTACGGATCAACGCATTTACAGGAAATCCCGCTCCATTTCGTGTCCTATAGCGCTTTTTCAAAACCCAAACAAAATCAGTTTATCCAGGCGTTCTGAGGCATCTAGTATGTGAGGAAAGTTCCAATAGTAAACAGACTTGTACAGTAGACATATATAATAAACATATAACATGTAAATAACCCGGATTACCAGCATCAATACATACCTACACCAAATGGATAAGCAGCATACCGACTATACCGCTGGGGAGTATGGCAACAACTCAACAATCATTCGCAGTATAAATGGGTTAGAGGACATTCAGGTGTGGAGGAAGGCCAATCAATTAATTAGGTAAGTAATGTTTGGATACTTAAAGAGTCGTTGAGTCCAAACGGGGACTCTGAATTAAGTAAGGAAATCCATAAATTTTCTTTCCTAATCAGCAACTGGTGGATATTGGCATGGGGTGGTGGAGTAATTCTTTCTAATACTACCACTGTTAGGTCCCTGGGACTGTGATGCATCTCTTTGAAGTGAGCATGTAGAATAGAATCATCACACATGGAACAAATCTTACTTTTGTGTTCAATGACCCTCGTTCGTAACTGTCTCCCAGTCTGCCCCACATAAATGAATGGTTTTACACATGAACAACGTAAGGCATATATCAAAATTGATGACACGCACGTACTAAAAAATCTTATCTCCCTTGTAGTACCCGTATGTACATTAGTAATCCAGGTGTCCAGGCTGATATTCTCACAAATGCTACAATGTCCGCATCTTTTGAGCCAAAAGAGAAGGAACTGACAAGGGGCCGATCCTGAAAGGTAGTGTGCACTAATAGTTCTTTGAGGTTGCCAGTGTGTTTGTGACAGGAAGGAAAGTGTTTCACCTGCTGTGGACATGGCTTTCCTTCCTGCCTTGGAGGAAGGGAAAGCCTTGTACACAGTGGGAGTTTAACCCACTGTGGACAAGGCTTTCCTTCCCTTCAAAGCAGGAAGGAAAACATTTCGCCCACTGTGGACCCTTGTCCACAGCGGGTTAAACCCCTTTAACATTCTGATTTTCGAAAGTATATCCGAATGAATTCCGATGATACTGCTGAAAACTTTAGAGGTCTATCAGCAACGAGGCGCCAGTGCCCCCTACATCCGAATCGACTTTTGAAGCAGTTTTTTCTGCCGGAGAGATAGCAGGGGCCGGAGAGATAGCACAGCGGTAACAACAGCTGTGCTGGCAATCTGAAGATCTGAAGATTGCAGGATCGAATCCCGGGCTGAGTTTGATGCCAGCTGTAAGCCCTGTCTACTGTTTACCCAAGCAGTTCAACAGCCCAGCTGTGAATTAACAACACATTGGGGACCATAAAAGTGGGGAAGGACTTTTGCACAGACTTGTCTGAAATAGGCTGACGGAGAAGGGAGAGGCGGAAGTGGTGGAAACAAGAGGCTCCTGTCATGAGGATGGAACAACAGCACCCCCTTGTGACGTGATGGCGCAATGACGCAGGGGCATAACAACAATGATGTAATGGAGCATTCACACCCGATGACGCCCACCTGTATGACGCAGCCAGGAAAGAAGAAGTCCTTCTAAAAACTGCAATGTATTTGTCTATGTGTAATTGTATGTCTTTCCGACAGGGACTGTCTGTCGTATGTGTATTGTAATCATGAGTGAGTCCCTTCGAGGGTGAGAAGAGCGGAATAGAAATAAACAGTATTATTAGTATTATTAATACTGTGTGTGATTTGAGAAAATCTGTTCGTATCGGACAAAATATCTCACCAAACAAACATAGGCTCAAAGCGTGCTTTCCTGTTATAAATGATACTGAGGTTGTGCAGCCAACATGTAATAAATTATGATTCATTAATAAACTAAAATGGATTATTATTTCTAAAATCTTCCTTTTCTCTTTAGTTTTTCTCCTGCTGCAGTTTCCAATTGTTTACATTTGCATTTAACTTATCCAGAGTTTTAAAATGTTGAAATCAGTTTAAAGAAGAAGAAAAAAAGAATAGTCAACATTATAGTTCCGTACCAGGGCAGCTGCACAATGTCTCCGTTTCCTCCAAAATTAAATAATGCAACAGCTCAACCTCGAATTAAAGTTTCTACTTCCGTATTAGAGACAAACAATATTACCAGAAGAATACCCATTGAATCAAAGGGGCAGTTTAGAAAGTAATTTCCTCATTGTCATTTATGACATGGTTAAAAAAAATGTATAAATACCCGCTTTTACTTCCCAATGCACTGTCTGACAATTCTGCAATGTTTGGTCAGCAAACATTGAAAAGAGAATGTTTGTTTTCTTATTCCGAGAAAAGACGGCCCCTGATCATCTCTAGGCCAAAACTAACCATAAGCTTCCTTTCATCCGGCTAAAGTTCAGAAGAGGCTGAGACAACTCACTATATAGCCAGCTGGACTAGGAAGTGATGAAAAATGCATAGAAATATGAAAGCTCATACCAAAATATTTATTTATTTACTTATTTATTTATTTATTGTTCAAACTTATACACCGTCACTCCCCAAAGGCTCAGGGCGGTTTACAACAAGCAATGTACTTAGCAATAAAACAGATTTAAAATCGACTTAGATCGGTTTAGCAGGATTCAAACGCTTGCCGATAAAGTTAAGTTTTGCATACCCTGCGGAAGGCTAGCAGTTCCCGCAGGATCCGGACTTCAAAAGGCAAAGTGATCTGGCTACGGTCGTCCACGCTCTGGGCACATCCCAAATAGATTACTGCAATGCACTCTACATGGGGCTGCCTTTGAAGATAGTTCGGAAGCTACAACTAGTCCAATGGGCGGCAACCAGATTACTAACCGGAGCTACATAGGGAGCATACCACCCCCCTGTTGTGTCAGCTCCATTGGCTGCCTGTCCAATTCCAAGCTCAATTCAAAGTGCTGGTTTTGACCTTTAAAGCTCTATACGGTTCTGGCCCAGCTTACTTGTCCGAACACATCGGCCTCTATGTCCCACCTCGTAATTTAAGATCATCCGGGGCCCTGCTCTCGCTCCCGCCAACTTCTCAAATGCGGTTGGCGGGGATGAGAGGGAGGGCCTTCGGTGGTGGCCCCCGTCTGTGGAACACTCCCTATTGATATTCGATCAGCTTCATCCCTCCTAACATTCAGAAAAAGAGTGAAATCCTGGCTTTGGGACCAAGCGTTTGCACCCTAGCACGACACAACACTTTAGACTGGTCAGTTGGCAAATTGGCGGTTAAGATCTAAGACTTTGGCTGGAACATTGTTTTAATGGTGATGAATGTATATGATGTTTTTAATATTAACTGTATTTTAATGTATTTAATTCTAGGTGTATTTTAATGTATTTTAATTTTAACTGTTGTTTACTATGTATTGTGTGGCATCGAATTGTTGCCGTCTGTTAGGCCGCACTGAGTCCCCCCTCGGGGGTTGAGCAGTAGCGGGGTATAAACACTGGAAATAAATAAATAAGAAAGGGGCCACAGTCGTGAAGGCCCTGCGTCTAGTTGATGTTAAGCGAAGGATTTAGAAATTGGGGATCTCTAGTAAGGCTTGATCTTCGGACCTAAGTGGGGTTGGGAGGGGGTGAGGCAGTCCCTCAAGTACACTGGCCCTAGACCATGTAAGGCTTTGAAGGTAAGAACCATCACTTTGAAGGTAATTTGGTGCTCGATCGGAAGCCAGTGAAGAATTGGAGTTATGTGACTCCTTGTTGGTTCCCTGGCAAGAAGTCGAGCCGCAGCATTCTGAACCAGCTTGAGCTTCCGAATCGCCAACAGAGGTAGGCCAATGTAGAGGGCGTTACAGTAGTCTAATCTTGAGATGACCGTGGTCTGGATCACCGTGGCCAGGTTGTTCCTGGACAGATAGGAAGCCAGTCGCCTAGCCTGACGTAGATGGAAGAATGCAGTTCTGCTAACCGTGGAGACCTGAGCCTCCATAGTCAGCAGAGGGTCCAAAAGGACTCCCAGGCTCTTTACCAATGATGACGGGTGTAATACCTCGCCATCCAAGGTAGTCAACTGGATGTCCCCACTGCCCGGATGGCCCAGCAATAAGATCTCAATTTTTGCATTTCTAAAACCATTTTGCATTTCTAAAAGGAAGGAAGGAGCAAACTTCAGCCCCGCCCCGCCCTTTTAACCTAGTTTCAGCTGTGTTTTAGGGCTTGTGTAGAAGGCCCCAATGTTTTTATTTATTTATTTATTTACTTCATTTCTATTCCGCCCTTCTCGCCCCGCAAGGGACTCACAGCGGATTACAATGTACACATTACATTTAGACACACAAACACTCAAGACAGACAGAGGCAATTTAACATCTGGCCACCAGGGGGAGCTGTCGCACTCCTTCATTCCTCAGCATGTTTCCTGGAGATCTTTTTATGGCCTCGTAAATCAGTTACATTTAGCCTCCCCACTAAGTGGTACCTTAATTTCCTACTTGACAGATGCAACTGTCTTCCAGGTTGCAAATTTATTTATTTATTTATTTCAGGATTTTACCCCGCTCTTCTCAACCCCCGAGGGGGGACTCAGAGCGGCTTACAGTACGGCACAATTCGATGCCACATCATACAGTATAAAACCCCAAAACCCCACAACAATTAAAATACATTAAAACACATTAAAATACAGTTCCATCAGCAACATACACAGTCATTCCAAGTTAAAAACAATATTCACTCCATAAAAACATTGGCCCTCTTCATCCATTCCATTAAAATCCCCATCTAACATGCTGTTAGTGCTGGTGTGCAAACGCTGGTCCCAAAGCCAGGATTTTACCTTTTTCCTGAATGCCAGGAGGGATGAGGTGGACCGTACCTCCATAGGGAGCGCATTCCACAGGCGGGGAGCCACCGCCGAAGGCCCTGTCCTCGTCCCCCACCAACCGCATTTGAGAAGTCGGCGGAAGTGAGCAGGGCCTCCCGGATGATCTTAGGTTACGGGGTGGGACGTAGCTGCCGATGCGTTCGGACAAGTAAGCTGGGCTGGAACCATATAGAGCTTTAAAGGTCAAAACCAGCACTTTGTCGACCTGCAGCAAAGGTCGACCTGCAGCAAAGGTCGACAATAGGCTGCACAATAGGTCAAGAGCCCACCTCGACCCGGGCAGGCCTCGAACTCTTTGGCCTTCTGGTCAGTAGAGATCTTATGCAGCTGACACCCAGCCAGCTGCGCCACATTCCCAGTTTTTTCTCCATGTTGTCAATTCAAGGCCTCTAGTCCAGTGTTTCCCAACCTTTTTTGAGCCGCGGCACACTTTTTACATTTGCAAAATCCTGGGGCACACCACCAACCAAAATGACACAAAATGACACTCTAACACAGTAATACATATAGTTAAGATGTTTTTAAAAAGTATTTATACACTCAGTGTGAAACCTGGGCCTGTTTCGATGAACTCAACATAGACATACTGGCAGGAGTTTGGTGGGCATTGACTTTGAGTTTTGGAGTTGTAGTTCACCTATATCCAGAGAGCACTGTGGACTCAAACAATGTTGGATCAGGACCAAACTTGGCATGAATACTCAATGTGCCCAAATGTGAACACAGATGGAGTTCAGGGGAAATAGACCTTGACATTTGGGAGTTGTAGTCGCTGGGATTTATAGTTCCCCTACAATCAAAGAGCATTCTGAACCTCACCAATGATAGAACTGGGCCAAACTTCCCACACAGAACCCCCAGGAGGCAAGAGGAGGTCTCTACCTGGGGAAAGGGAGGTGGGCCTTCCCAATGCATGGAGAGGGAGAGACCAAGTAAACAACGGGTAGGGAGGGGGGGTGTTGTAATTTTGTGCGTTTATCGAGGTAGGTTTCTTAGGGTTTTAATACTTCAACACACTAGACCCCCCCCCCCTTTCCTGGAGGTTCCAATTTCCCAAGGCACACCTGATGATCGCTCACGGCACACTAGTGTGCCCCGGCACACTGGTTCGGAAACACTGCTCTAGTCAATATTAAGACCCTAGCATTCAATTTTTAAATTTTGATGGATTTTAACTGTGATTTTTTTTTAGTGCTGTTTGTGTTTAAATCTGCTTTAATGTTGCATATTTGTATATTTTAAATTCTATACTAATGCTTTTATGTCAAGCTGTTTTGAGTCCCCTTTGGGAGAGATAAAGGGAGGTATAAATAATAACAATAATAACAATAATAACAAAGAATTAACCCTTGCCCATCCTCTGATCCCAGTTTAAATTGGGATCCCTGCACCTGGACATGCATGATCAATCTCTGGGATTAAAATCCAACATATGTGAGTCTGCATCATTGGATCCTCAACAGGTTTTATTCTTGCAGAAAAATCCGCTATCTCGAGTTTCTGTCAATCTGGTATTTTAAAATTACCTTCTGGGTATGGTAACTCCAACCACACCACACACAGCTAACATGCCATTGACTGGAGATAGTTTAGATTGTAGTTTATTTTGCCTGGAGAATATTCAGGCTGTATCTACACTGCCATATAATGCAATCTTAGAATGTAGATTAACTGCATTGATCTGGATTTTATGAGTCTACCCCAGGGGTGCTCATTAGCACGCCCGGATCAGGCCCTTTTGGCGCCCTAGGCCAAAGGCTCTGCCCCCGCCCCTGGCTCCACCCCAGCCCCGGCTCCTCCCTCCTCCCCGCCCTGCCCTGCCCCCCGGCTCCGCCCCTGCCTCCTCGCCGGCTCCTCCCTCCCTCCTAAAGCCACTATGCCGGCCTGAGAAGCGGCCGAAATCGCGGCTTTAGGAGGGAGGGAGGAGCCGTGGGGAGGCCCCGCATCGGCTCCGGGGGTGGGGCTTTCCTTCCTCCTCCTCGCGCCGGCGAGGAGTCGGGGGCGGAGCCGGGGGCAGGGTAGAGCTGAGGGCAGGGGCAGAGGCGAGGGGAGCAGAGCAAAGGAGGGGGGCGGCCGTGGATGGCGCTTACACCACCGTGCGCATGCGCCCTTTTTTTTTTGAATTTTAAAAAACTTTTTGGGGGGGTCCGGACCTGCTGCCCCCCCCAAAGGTGCCGCCCTAGGCCATGGTCTAGGGTGGCCTTATTTGTAATCCGGGCCTGCTCGTTAGGTAGATCGCGATCGACTAGTCGTTCGCGGAGGGGGAACTGGTAGATCGCAAAGCAGCATAGTCTGGAGGAGGGAGGAAGCAGGGAGAAGAAGGACAGAGCACAGAGGGCGGAGGGGGTGAGAGAAGGAATGCCAGCCAGCCACACCCCTTCTCGTTCCCACCAAAAGGTAGGGAAAATGGTGCGTGTGAATGAGAGGGGCGTGGCTGGCTGGCGCTCCTCTCGTGGCGCCCCCTCCTTCCCTCTGCCCTCCTACTTCTCCCTTCGCCTGCTTCCATTGCTTGCAGGTGAGGGGATTGGGCCTGGGCGGCAAACGGCTTTGCGCTGCCCCTCATGCGAGGCAGGGAAGGGAGGCTGCGAAGCCCCCTGCCTGGGCGAGGAGGCCCTGGAGCGCTTCCAAGCTGCCCTCCTCGCTGCCAGCCAGCACGGCGTGACTCTGCTCCGCAAGGTAAGTGAACTATATATCCCAGCAACTCCAACTCCCAAATGTCTCGGTCTATTTTCCCCAAATTTCCCCAGTGTTCACATTTGGGCATATTGAGGATTCATGCTAAGTTTGGTCCAAATCCATCATTATTTGAGTCCACAGTGCTCTCTGGATGTAGGAGAACTACAACTCCCAAACTCAAGGTCAATGCCCAGCAAACCCTTTCAGTACTTTCCATTGGTCTCATGAGAGTTCAGTGTGCCAAGTTTGGTTAAATTCCATCATTGGTGGAGTTCAGGATGCTCTTTGATTGTGGGTTAACTAGAAATCCCAGCAACTACAACTCCCAAATGACAAAATCAATTGCTTCAAACTACAAGAAAGGAGATTCCCCATGAACACGAGGAAAAACTTCCTAACTGTGAGAGCTGTTCAGCAGTGGAACTCTCTGCCTCAGAGTGTGGTGGAGGCTCCTTCTTTGGAGGCTTTTAAACAGAGGTTGGGTGGCCATCTGTCTGTGGTGCTTTGATTGTGATTTTGCTGCATGAAGGCAGAAGGTCCTTGGACTAGAGATGGTTATTATTATTACTAGCTGTACCCGGCACGCGTTGCTGTGCCCTATTTTGGAGATGCGAGGAAGTCTGAGTATGTAAGGGTTGGAGTTGTTGTTAGTTATGGTGTTGTTGGGGTCATGGCTGTGTTGTTGTGGGTTGTTCTGGTGGGTGGGATGTTGAAGTCCTGTGGAGTTGTTGGTGTGTGGTGTTGCTGGCGTTCTGCATAGCTTGTGGATGTACAATGTTTTTTGTCTTTCCGTCTGCTGTGTTGATGTAGAGGTTGATGCTTGTGTGGGTGGGGTACTTTGGAAGTGAGTGGAGGTACTTGAAATCCCATCATCCATGGTGTGCCCTCCTCTAAACTGCAGTCGGATGGAGTGTGGGTCATGGGGGCACTGTGTGCCAAGTTGGGTCTTTCGGTCTTGGTTCTGGGACACAGTGGTCTGTGGGGAATGAAGGGTTTGAAAGTACTACAAATCCCATAATCCATGGAGGTAAATCAAATCCCATCATCCATGGTCCACCCTCCTCCAAACTGCAGTAGAATGTAGCGTGGGTCATAGGGGCTCTGTGTGCCAAGGTAGGTTACTGTAAATTCAGGCCATACACAATGTCCCATGAGCTGAGGCCTAGTCAGGAAAATCAAGTTAATGAAGCCTTACTGTCAATTCAGGCCATACACAATGTCCCATGAGGTGAGGCCTAGTTGGGAAAATCAAGTTAATGAAGCCTTACTGTCAATTTGGAGCTTAAACAGCATCCCATTAAGTGAGGCCTAGTCAGGGAAATCAAGTTAATGAAGCCTGACTGTCAATTTTGGGTGTGGTCTGTTTTGTAGGGGTTTAAATTTTCTGTGGGAAGTGAATTGGGTGTTTGTGTTGGCGACTGCCTCAGGCCTTTGCCTTATCCTCCTCTGCCAGTTTATTATGGGTCGGAATGTTCATGTTGGCTGGCCAATAGAGACGTTATGCAAATACTCCCTCATTGGCAACCAATCATGTCAGAATGTAGAGGCCGGGAGATTCGTTGGCGGTCGCGGAGGATGCTGGGAAATGTAGGTTTTTTTGTATTGTTGTTTTGGGGGCCTTCTAGGTTTTAGGGGGGGGAGGTTTTTTTGCTAAAAACCTACCTTGCCTGAGGCCTATTTTTGTTGCCAAGTTTGATGTCTCTGCCTTGTAAGGTTTCTCTGCCTAGGACGGTCGTTCCATGACAGGACCTCCTTTACATAATAGATATTGGTTGGTTGCTTCCAAGTTACAGAGAGCTTCTTCCTTCCACTGATTCAAAGGTTACCAGGAAACAGGTCGTCTCAATTTCTGTGGAACTGATTTCTAAATAAACACAACTTGAATGGACAAGGAATGGTTCCTATGCACACTTTGCTTTGGACTAAGTCCAGTTTAGCTTAGTGGAACCCGGTTCCACGGAAATATGATAACATCAAACTTTAGTCCTCCTGCCAAGTATTTCGTCTTAAAAAGGTTCAGATGGAGCAGTTATATTATAGGGCTTCTTAAAAGTGTTTTAAATGTGAGCTTTGGACTCAATTGGTTCCTGAAGATTGAGGCTTCTACAAGAGGATGAGACTGACACGGATCTGCTGCATATCTGTGCTGCTGTGTCTAGCACAGTGTTTTTCAACCTTTTTTGAGCCGCGGCACATTTTTTGCATTTACAAAACCCTGGGGCACACCACCAACCAAAATGACACAAAATGACACTCTAACACAGTCATACATAGAGTTAATATGTTTTTAAATGTATTTATACACTCAGTGTGAAACCTGGGCCTGTTTCGATTAACACAACATAGATATCCTGGCAGGAATGGCAGAAAAATAGTAAAAAGGCGGGTGTTCTCCAAAGACGAAAAAAAGCAAGGACACGGGGGGAAATAGAATCCAAAAAGTATCAGTCAATAATCTTGATGTTTATTTTTCCAAATGATTTTCAAAAGTTCGTGGAATATATTATGGATGGGATATTAGTGATGAACAATAAAGCAAATTCAAGCTGCAATGAAGCTCAGAAAATCTGCAAATGAATCAATCTGTAATGGCAGAAAGACACACATGAAGGTCTTGCTCAATAGCTGTCAGTCATGGGAAGACTTTGGCTCTCTGGGTGCTTTGGACTTCAACTCCCACCATTCCTAACAGCCTGAGGCCCTTTCCTGCTTAAGTGCCTGAGGCTGCTAGGAAGGGTGGGAGTTGGAGTCCAAAACACCTGGTCAAGGTCCAAATTTGCCCGTGCCAGCTTTCGATTCCATCGCCACATCTACCTTCAGCCTCTGGCGGTTTGAATATATGTGATTATCTACGTGACTTTCTACCTTGTCGCTATGATTATGGTGCTGCTTCTTTAATTGTCTGCAAACTGACTGTGTTATTGTGCGGATCCCGGTACTGACATTGGATAACATCATTAGGATACACTTTGTTTTTTTTTGCACTCATTTCCGTGATTTCATCAAATATCACAAGTTTTTTTTTATAGAGGAGCGCTCAGTGAACTCGGTACTTCCTGGTTCGCAACTCCTCCGCTCTCTGTGGCGACTACGCCGAATTACTTTATGTAAGACTTTTGATTTTCTCCAGCAGGATTGGGTACTTTGACTGTGTTTTTTGCGTATGATTATGTATGATTAAATGTGTATTTTGTACTGTGACGTAGTGGCGCTCCTTTAATAAGTAAGGGTCTTGGAGTTTCCAATTTCCCACGGCACACCTGATGATCGCTCATGGCACACTAGTGTGCCGCAGCACACTGGTTGGGAAACACTGGTCTAGCAAATGCTCTTAGTATGAGTACAGTTGGCCAAAAAGACTTAGCCAGCAAATATTATGTTGCATGAGAATGAACATCTGCTGGCGTGATGAGACTAATGAAGATAGCAGTGCACTATAAACACAAGCATGAAGAAAACTTATGAAGACTGCCCAAGAGGAAGTGAGCAAAACACTCTTAAATAACTGAAAGTAGCATGAGGCGTTGCTTAAGGTTTCCATACACTTGGCACACAGGGCATGTTTCTTCACTGTTGGAAATTTAATGATTAAGACGCACAGATTATTCTGCTGAACTCTGCATGTCATTTCCTGACATGTTTGAAATAAGTCAATGTTGAGGGCAGCACAGCACAAATGGTTTGCCTCTCTGTATATTAGGCCTGGTTAGGTTTTTCAGATCTCTATTAAAGTTGTTATAAATTAGGATCTAATTTACTTTTGAAGCATTTTTGAAGCGCTTTAAGCAACCCGGAAGTATTTTGCAACTTTGAAGTTGCGGCTGCCGTTTTTGAAAAGGGCTCGTATAGCTGGCTTTCCCTCCAGCTCTCTTGGCCCAGGGAAGCAATCCATATTAAAACGAACACCGATTGCTTCCTTGGGCCAAGATAATGGCCATCCCACCTCTGCTTAAAAAGCTCCCAAGAAAGAGCCTCCCCCAGGTTCAAAATGGCAGCTTTGGGGAAATCGGAGGACCACAGAGCCACAGGGAAGTTCCTGGGAGCCTGGAAAGAAACCATGGAGAAACTTTTCAGCCAGCTTCAGCCGAGGCAGAGGAGAAACCACCCTTGAGAAATCCCCTTTAGAGCAAGAGCAGCAGCAGCGATGGCCCAGCTCAGAGAGGCTGTAGGATCCATCGAGCCCAGGGGGAGAAAGAGCAGGGCTTTCCCCCCAACGCAGCGCCGCCCCAACTCGGCATCCTTTTGCTCCGGGCCAGGAGGGAGGTGCTCGCTCCTCGCTGATGCCGCTTTCTCCGGCGATTGTGGTGGGATGCTGCTTCTCTGTTGCGCTGCTTCTCCTCCTGCTGCAGCTTCTTCTGCCCTTGAATAGCTCCGGGTGCACAAGCTCTCGCTGCTGCTGGCTGGACTCGCTGCGGTTGATAGGAAACCAGAGCCACGACACAGGGAAATTGCGGCTATCTCCCCAGTTCTCTTGGCCTAGGGAAGCAATCCGTGTTAGCCATTAACGAATTAATTCCAAAAGTTTAAACATGACAGCATCCGCTCCAAAGTGGGTGTTTTAACCCGGTTTGGACGCGGCTTTCCTTCCTGCCTTGGAGGGAAGGAAAGCCACGTCCAAAGCGGGTGAAACACCCAGTTTGGAGGTGGCTTTCTTTCCCTCCCAGGAAAGTATTTGCTTCTGTCTTGATGTGGTTTGCTTATGGGGTTGAGGATGCTCTTGCAATGTGTGGGGCTGAGTGGATGCTGGGAGAAATGTTCTTGCAATGTTATGTGAAGTATAAAGCTGCTTAGAGATGTTTTTGGTGCCTGGGCTCTGGGGAAGGGAAGGGAGGGAAATATATTTGGCTTTGGTCTTGCTGCGGCCTGTTTGTGGGGCTCAATGTGTTGTTGCCATGTGCAAGGCTTTGGTGGGTGCTGGGGGAAAATGTCCTGGTTTATAGTTATGTGCTGTTTCATGTTTGCTGTGCAAATGTGGTGCAGAAGGGGTAATGGGAGGCAATGGTGGCTGGGCTTGTTGGGAGAGACGAAGTTAATGTAGTAGTGTGTGGCACAGAGGTGGGGCAGAAGGAAAAAAAGTCTGGTGGTGGTGCGACTTGGGCCATGGGCCAAAAGGGATGCTGGGAACTCTCTGCTGCTTGATCTTTTGGATTTGGGACTGCCCGGTTCGGCCTCACTTGGAGGGAAGGAAAGCCACGTCCAAAGCAGGTGAAACACCCGGTTTGGAAGTGGCTTTATTTCCCTGCCAGGTGGGAAAGAAAGCCCCATCCATAGCGGGAGTTTCACCTGCTTTGGAGGCAGTTTTCCTTCCTGCCTTGGAGGGAAGGATAGCCGTGTCCATAGCGGGTGAAACACTGTAGCACCCCAGCCTCCATTCCAGCCGGGGGGGGGGGGGGCGGGGCGCTGCCCCAGGGGTCCCAATTGCTTTGGATCAAGATGGAGGAGACGAAGGGGCCGATGGGTATGCTTCACCAACAGGCAGTTTGCAATGGGAAGACACCTGGCCTCCTGCCTATTCGGATGATGAAGGTCAACCAGATTCTGGCTCGGATTGCGAATATGAGAGACCGGGAAGTTTCGGTTCTCAAGAGCGCTTGTTTTTGCCAGCTGCCGAGGAGGGCATGGAAGCTGAGGCAGCGCGGGGTTCCCAGGATGATAACGGGCCAGGTGGTGCTGAGACCGAGAGTTGCTTTGACCGTAGGAGCAATATTGTGGCTATACGCAAAGATTGGAGACGGGGAGTGGAGAAGCGTTGGACCCACAAGGGTGGGACTTAACTATACACCCGGTGGGAAAGTTCCTCAGTTTGGCGGCCACGTCTTTGCTGGAGAGACGCATCGGTGGTCTCCTGCTCCCTGGAAGCCATAGTTTGGCTCACCTTGCCAAATACTGCCAAGAGACCTTGTTTATTTCCAAGAACTTTGGATTGCCTTGTCTTGTTCCACGGACCAAGTTTGCCTAAGAAAACTTCCTTGCTTTTGGATTACCTTGCCTTGATTTTCTGGACCTTGCTTTTGAGAGATTCCCTGCTTTTTGGATTTGCTTATGAACATTGATTGCTTATTGCCTTGGACTAATTGACCTTGCTCCTTTAATGGACTTTTTATCCTTCTCACCTGCAACCCCTTTTGCTTAATAAATAGTTAATTGACAATTGTCTGTGTGTGTGTAATTATGGGGCAGGGCCAGGACCTGCATTGTGACAAACACCCGGTTTGAAGGTGGCTTTCTTTCCCTCCCAGGCGGGAAGGAAAGCCGCATCCATAGCGGGAGTTTCACCCACCTTGCAGGCGGCTTTCCTTCCTGCCTCGGAGGAAAGGAGAGCCACGTCTATAGCGAGTGAAACGCCCGGTTTGAAGGTGGCTTTCTTTCCCTCCCAGGCGAGAAGGAAAGCCGCGTCCATAGCGGGAGTTTCACCCGCTTTGGATGTGGCTTTCCTTCCTGCGTTGGAAGGAAGGATAGCTGTGTCCAAAGCAGGTGAAACCCCCACTTTGGATGTGGCTTTCTTTCCCTCCCAGGCAGGAGGGGAAGGGAAGCCGCATCCTTCCAAATAACTTACGAGAAATGGCAGAAGAGCTTCGAAATAGGAAATTCACTTCTGGGTTACTCTTCGAATACACTTCAAAACTTATTAAAATATGAATTCATTCCGAGGCCAACCAACGAACCTAACCAGGCCTAACATCTATTCAGAAATGCCTCCTCGTGTGATATCTTATCCTGCTCTTTCTGACAAGGGTTGCTTGGGTAATCCCATTCACAGGCCCGGATTACCCATAAGGCCACCCTAGGCCATGGCCTAGGGGTGCAAGCCAAGGAGGGCGCAATTCACACGGACCCACAAAAAAAACGCAATGCAACTCTCTTTCTCGGGGGAGGGCGGGGGGAGAGCGCTGCGGGGGAGGAGGGAATGGCGCCCCCCCCCTTGTCAAGGAAGGAGGGCACGAGGCGCACTGCGAAGAGAAGGAGGCGGAGGGAAGCCCTGCCCCCGGGGCCGATGCTTGCTTCGGGGGCAGGGCTTCTCTTCCTTCCTCCTCCTCACACGTGCCCTCCTTCTCAAGAAAGGAGGGTGCACCCAGAAGAGGATGAGGTGGAGGGAAGCCCCGCCCCCGGGCCGATGCCAGCACCAGGGGCGGGGCTTCTCTTTCTTTCTCCTCCTTGTCCGCACCCTGCTTCTCAAGAAAGGAGAGCGCGCCCAGAAGAGGAGGCGGAGGGAAGCCCCGCGCCCGGGGCCGATGTCAGCTCAGGGGGCGGGGCTTCCCTTCCTTCCTCCTCCTCGCGCACGCCCTCCTTCCTTGACTCAAGAAAGGAGGGTGCGCGGCGCCGCGAGGAGGAGGAGGAGGAGATGGGAGGATGCGGTAGACATTGGTTTGGGGTGTAATTGCAAAGTGTGGCCTAGGGCGCCAAAAGGGGTTAATCCGGGCCTGCCCATTCACACTGGAAACATATACTGTACATTATTGCATTAGACATGTGGCATGCTCAAAGACAAAATGTAGGTTTGCCATCTGAGCAGGGGAAGAAAACACCCAGGGATTCTTCTGTGTTTTAGCTGCTATCTATATATATAAAGGAAGAACCGTCATGTGAAGACTACCTCAAACAGAGAAACCTTACAACGCAGAAACACAAAACTTGCCAACAGAAATAGGCCTCAAGCAAGGTACGTTTGTAGCAAAGAAACTTTCCCCCCCAAAACCTAAAAGGCCCCCAAAACAACGAGTAAAAATAAAACTACATTTCCCAGCATCCTCCGGGGCTGCCAAAGACTCTCCCAGCCTCTACATTCTGACAACATGATTGGCTGCCAATAAGGGCAGATTTGCATAACTGCTGTACTGGCCAGCCAACATGAACATTCCGACCCATAACAAACTGTCAGAGGAGTGCCAGAGCCTCCTCCAACACTTTCAAATCAGAAGACCATGATGGAGATCAACACCATTCAAGGGGAGCTCTTCTTCCTTTCCCAAAAGATCTCCAGTGGCTTGGAATTCCACATTAATAAGAGGACCATCCAGCAACAATGGGGTTTGCCAAGGAGGGTGCTCCAGCCCCTCTATATGCTGGCTCCAAGGGATGGAGGTCATCACCAAGTACCTTCTGATGCCCAGCGCTGGAAGAGCTCCCTCAGATGGCCTGTCCATGAGGAAAGCCTCATCGGACATCGACCAATGGGTGCAAAAGACACAGAGCAGGACATCTTGAAAAAGAGAGGAGCAGAAAGTAAGCTAGACATGAAGATCTTGAGAAAGGTGGCTAAAAAGGATACGGAAAGGATTTTTAACAGTCCCCCAACAGACACTGGACGCACCTGTGAAGATAGAGATCCCCTGACAGGACAAGCCCTCCCCAAGTTGATCCGTCCTGGCCATGGTACAAGTCAAACCCCAAGGACTGCAGGCAAAGAGCTGAGGCACAAACATAAAACACCCAACTCACTTCAACACCATAACTAACAACAATTCCAACCCTTACATACTCAGACTTTCTCGCATCTCCTAAATAGGGCACAGCAACGCGTGCCGGGTACAGCTAGTTCATTAATATTTGCAGATCAAGCAGCTGTTATAAACATAGAAGCAAAGGCTGGAAAAATCGTGGCAACTTTGATGTGCAACTTATTGAGATGTGGAACTTGGAGCTATCAATGCCCGTTGTAATACTATCCTTTGTTTTCTTAATAATAAGACATGGAATTACATATACTTCCCAAAGACAAACTGCATTCCTTTAAGCGACTTGTATTTAGTACCAAAAGAAAAACACAACAATGTTAGGTTTTGCTAAATGAGAGTTTTCTCGGGTGCTCAGTGCCAGAGCTTGAGCATACAGGAAGATCAGAGCCAATGGAGAAATTGGGGAGTCCTTTTTTACATAGTTTGCATATTTCTCTGCCAAAAAGAAAAGGTTGTCTGTTTGTGTGTTGCAATAGGATTAAATGGGGAGTGGCTGTTGAAGAAAAGGAGAAAAAAACGCTCAAAGTAAGGTCATTCATTGCAACACTCAGAAAAGGCAAAGTGTACTTTGAAAAGGCTGGGGGAGAAGTGGGAAGAAAACATTGGGAAAGCGTAGGAGCCCTCGTCCAGTCTCTGTGATGGCAGGCTGCTTGCTGGGCTCCTCTGCTCTGCTCTTCCTGTGTGTACTTTGTTCTCCTCTAAAAGGTAAGTAGTCTTTGAATACTAAATAAGTTCAGATATGTATTTGCATTTTTCAAAATTTTTATTGATATGTTTGTATTTTTATTGTGTTACTGTGGATGTTTTGATTTGTATTTAATTGTAATTTGTTGTTTGGGCTTAGCCTCATGTAAGCCGCCTTGAGTCCCCATTGGGAGATGATGGCGGGGTATAAATAAAGATTATTATTATTATTATCTGCTATAATGTTGAAATAATATATCGCAAATTAGCAATGCTTGACTTCATTAAGACTCCGATCCTAAACCCCACTAATTCAAAGGAACTGTTATCAGATGAGGCTATCAATATGCAGTCACCTTGTCACAAATATTGGGTTGTAGGGGTAATAATCTTACCATTAACACTTTCTCTGTCTTTCTATTGATGGAAAGATGGAATAGCTGATGCTTCAGGATGGTGATGCTTGAAACCATCCACCTAGTAACACTAGGTTACAACCTATTAGATTTCCATTCTGTAATTGAATCAGACATAGTATTTGTTATGTTTCAGGATGAACTTGAGTAATGCAATTGCAAACATGCTCCCCTTTCCTCAAAGAGTTGTTATTAGACATTATTTCACTGCCAGTTCTACTAGCTCAGTAGTTCCCAAACTTTTTTGGCCTACCGCCCTCTTTCCAGAAAAAAAATTACTCACCGTCCCCCTATAAATTATTTAATTTTTTTAAAAAAATAGCAATTAAACAGAAAGTTATATTCAGGGCCGGTTCGTCCATTAGGCGGATTACACAGGTGCGTGGGCGACGTCACCCGGGAGGGCGTCGCCACCTGGGAGAGGGCATCGCCGCGCCGGCTCCACCCCGCCCACCGCCCGCTCCGCTGCCCCGCCCGCCCGTTGCACCGGCCAGGCCTCCGCAGGTGGCTCCGCGGCCTTTGTTAGGCCGGCCGCACCTCCGCATGCGCAGAAGCTTCTACAGGCGCTACAGCACCTGTAGGAGCTTCTGCTTATCTTGTAACTCTGCGCATGCGTACTGGCTCCAGAGTGCACCTCCCGCTTTGGAGCCCGTGCTTGTGCATGCAGTTTCGCGCATGTGCACTGGCCTCCACAGCGGGAGGCGCGCTCTGGAGTCAGTGTGCGTGCGCACAGATTGGCGCATGCACACTGAGCTCCCCTCGGGAGCAACTGGGGGGGGCGCATTTTTTTTCGCGTACCCCCCGGGAACAGGTAGGTCCGCCCCTGGTTATATGTATTAATATTTCTACCTTTTTCATAAAATATAATAAAGTTGTAAATTAGAAACATTGAAGTTTGAAATTATGAAACTATTTATTGAACTTAGAACAGAAAGGTAATACAAAAAAAGTCAAAACATTCGAAATCATCTCAATGAGAAGGATGAACCTGGTATGCTGCTACCAATCTAGTCATCTCAAATCATCGCGACTGACTATTTTGCAATCGGTTTCTTTTTTTGTTAATACATTGGTTACCGCACTGAATCCACGTTCCACTAAATATGTTAAAGGATATTATTATTATAGTTATAAGACTCAACCAGTTGGAAGGGAACCCCAAAGGTATTACTATTATTATCCCTTGCTTGGCGAGAGGAGGAGGAGGGAGCAGGAGGAGGGAAGAAGAGAGAGAGACACACACAGAGATAGATGGTAGCCTGTCACCTGGCTCACGCCACCGCCCCCACTGCCCCCTTACAGGGGTTCAGCACCCCCCAAATTCTCCTGAGCCTTCCAGCATCCCCCTAGATTGCCCCACTGCCCTCCAGGGGGTTGTACCGCCCACTTTGGGAACCACTGTATTAGCTTAAGGGCAGCTTTGTAAAAGCACAGTCATTTTCAGATGAATATTTGAGTCACTTCAATGCATCATTTTCTGTGCTTGATGATCCTTAGGCATCAGCCCTACTACAGGCTACTTGTCCCATTGTATGCCACTTGTTCTCCCAATGCTTTTGCTTTTACGGACAGAACACTGTTTTCCATAGGTGAATACCAGGCAAGGTTTAGAACCCAAAAATAGGGAATCAAAAATCTAATTGGGGGGGGGGGATTTTTTTTGATTAGTAATAGAAAGACTTACAAAAAATTTTCCAAAATTTTCTAAAATGTAACGTAATTACTAACGAAATTCGTTAGTAGTTCGTATGCCAGCGCATGCGCATTCCAGATGGTTTTGGCCTACAACTCCCAGAAATCCTAACAGCTGGTAAATTGGCTGGGATTTCTGGGAGTTGTAAACAAACTTGAATAAATCACACTGAATTCTAGATGGGACTCTCCAAATAGGAAGGAGGGAGGGAAGGGAGGGGGAGGTATTCTATTCTTGGAAGCAGCAAAAAAAGGGAGGAGGAGCCCCCTCGCTCCTCGCTGCCTTTCTCTCACCCCGATCCCGAGGGAGAGAGGGCCCAGGTTTGCCCAGGCTGAGAGGAAAAGGAAGAGGCCTGAGGCTGTGAGGAATGGTGGGAGTTGAAGTCCAAAACACCTGGAGGGCTGAAGTTGGCCCCTCATGAAGCCTCTTCAAGGCTTTAGATCCTGGCAGGCAGAAGGGGCAGGGAGGGCCCGTCCACTCCTCCCCTGCCAGGATCTAAAGCGCATCAAGGCTTGGCACGCTTTAGATCCTGTGAGAAACCAACCTAATGTATAATAGAATGAATGCTAACTTATAGAGTAAGTGCCTAAATATTATAAGTAATCCAACTGGTCATATACCTACATTCCATGCACATGCAATAATACAGCAGTAATAACAATGGGTATAAGAAGAGGTAAAATTCAAACCGAAGTATTCTGACTGGCCGTTTGCACCGCTTGAGGAGGGACCACAGTCAGAATACTTCGGTTTGAATTTTACCTCTTCTTATACCCATTGTTATTACTGCTGTATTATTGCATGTGCATGGAATGTAGGTATATGACCAGTTGGAATTTTTATACATGTTGTGTGCAACTACCCCAATACTCTTTGATGCTTTAGATCCTGGCAGGCAGGAGGGCAGGAAGCCTGGAAAAATGTAAACAGAGAGGTTTACTCAGAAGTAAATCCACAAAGGAGGGCACTTCATCCAAAGTGCCTCCCCTTGCGGATTTACTCATGAGTAAACCTCTCTGTTTACTTCCTTTGCAGATTTACTTCTGAGTAATCCTCTCTGTTTACATTTTTCAGGCTTCCAGCCGAAAGAAGGGAGCGAGTTTAGGGCTTGCCTTGCCATAATACTTATTGGCAAGGGAGGCGGGAGGGTGGTGAGAGAGAAGGAGGGTGCCCCCTTACGACCTAATAACGATACTTAAGAAAATCCTGGCCCCGAAGTTCTATAAAGAAAGTCCACTTCCTGGTTGGCATTCCAGGTGCGGAAATACTCAAAAGTAGCATTTCTTAATTTCTTCGAATCATTTCATTTTCATAACTTTTTTCTCATGCCTAGTGAATACATAGGCTGTATGAATGTAATTGTATTTTAATGTATTTTAGTGTCAATGTTTGAGGGCTTTTATACTGTTTTTATACTGTGTTGTTATGAGGGCATCGAATTGTGCCTTTTGGAAGCCGCTCTGAGTCCCCCTCTGGGGGTTGAGAAGACCGAGGTAAACTGCCGAAAATAAAAATAAATAAATAATTCCAGGATGGAGCCATTACATGACACACATGTAGTTCCAGTCAGGCTCCATCTGGAAGG
Source organism: Anolis apletophallus (assembly GCA_030556195.1). Classification (NCBI taxonomy): domain Eukaryota; kingdom Metazoa; phylum Chordata; class Lepidosauria; order Squamata; family Anolidae; genus Anolis; species Anolis apletophallus. The sequence continues at coordinate 8,946,457 of JARBWK010000007.1, read as the reverse complement.
GGAGAGCAAGCACTATATGTCTCTACTGTGGAAACACAGGAGCCTTCCCATGTTGCCTTACCAGCCGGGAGGTAACGCTTCCCCCCATGGGATGGAAACAAAGGCAAGTCATGTGTGTGGTGGAGTGATGGGTTCTTCACACACCCCACCCAACACACACACCTCAGCTGGCAGCCCATGGGATTCTCCATGATGTGTCGTGAATCCATGGGCCTTTGTGGTGACATCCCTAAACAAATTGATTAGAGAGTAGATATAATTGAATTTATTGAGACTAAGTAAGATTATTCAAATTTATCTCTCTTCTTAAAGTGGTAGGGCTAGGAGGTGAGACAGATTCATCTGCTTGCACTTTTATCAGGGGCGGATTAATGCACTCGGCGAAGTAGGTGCCCGCCAAAAGCGCTAGAAGATCCACAGGGGTGCACCACCATTGGCTGGAAACTCCGTCTCCGCACCGGCAGTTAATTCCGCCTCCGTGCCTGCTGGAAACACAGCAGCGTTACCAGCTGCCGCGGAGGCAGAGATTCCAGCATGCGTGGAGCCTCCACGCATGCTGGAAACTCTGCCTCCGCGCTGGCTGGAGATTCCGCCTCCACGTCTGCTGTGTTTTCAGCCGGCACGGAGGCGGAATTACCAACCGGCGCGGAGGCGGAGTTTTCCAGCATGCGTGGAGGCTCCACCTCCACACATGCTGGAAACTCCGCTTCTGCACCAGGTGGTAACTCCACCTCCGCACCTGCTCCAGGTTTGGTGGGGGGGATAATTTTCGCCTACCATTTAAAATTACCTTGGGCCTCCTCTGACTTTTAGCAACACATGTTCCTGTTTATGCAGGCAGGATGAGGAATTCTGGTGGTAGTTGTTGTTTAATTTGTCTGCTTTCCCAGCTCACACTTCTTGGCATTGTTTCTTGCAGACAAACTACTGCAACCCAGCATTGTGATTGCATATTTCTCTAGCTCTCCTTCACCTTACTCCCAGTACAAATGCTGCTGGAGACATCTAACTAGCAGGCATGGTTTAGAATCCTAAAATGGCGATTCTTAAATTAAATGGGGGGGGGGGGATTTTTTTTTATTAGTAAAAGAAAGACTTACAAAAAAAATCCCAAAAATTTCGGAAATGTAACTTAAGTACTAACGAAATTTGTTAGTAATTCGTATGCCAGAGCATGTGCATTCCAGATGGTTTTGGCCTACAACTCCCAGAAATCCTAACAGCTGGTAAATTGGCTGGGATTTCTGGGAGTTGTAGGCCAAAACTTGAATAAACCACACTGAATTCTAGATGGGACTCTCCAAATAGGAAGGAGGGAGGGAAGGAGGGAGGGAGGAAGGGAGGGAGGGGGTATTCTATTCTTGGAAGCAGCAAAAGAAAAGGAGGAGGAGCCCCCCCCCTCGCTCCTCGCTGCCTCTCTCTCACCCCGATCCTGAGGGAGCGAGGGCCCAAGTTTGCCCAGGCTGAGAGGAAAAGGAAGAGGCCTGAGGCTGTGAGGAATGGTGGGAGTTGAAGTCCAAAACACGTACCTGGAGGGCTGAAGCTGGCCCCTGTGATGGGACAAGGCAGAGCAATGAGGAAGAGAAGCATCTGAGAGAGCGCAGGGAGAGAGAGGAGGAGAAGCGTGTGTGTGTGAAGTAGGCCCCTGCGATGGGGCATGCATGGCAGCAGAGCAACGGGGAAGAGAAGGAGGGGGGGGGAAGCCTGGAGGACTACACTTTCCAGAATGCATTGCCTAGCCTACCTAGCAGCAGCGTCACTTCCAGTTCCTCATAGAAATGCGGGAAAAAGAAGAAGCTGAATGAAGGCGGGAAGGAAATGAGGGGAGAAGACAGGGAGAAGTGAGTAGTACAATAATTAATTAATTACTTAAGAATTTCTTACGATCATAACGAAAATTGTTGTCCTCAAGGACCGTAAAAGGAAGTCTACTTCCGGGATCGCGGCAGCGATACGTAAAACCTCAAAAGTCCCATTACATACGAATCTCTTACGAATCCTTTTAATTTCCGTTTCATTTTTCTCATGCCTACTAACTAGGTAGTCAGTGAACAAGAAATAAAAATAGGGGAGGTCAGGTAAGAAATGCTTTTAAAAAATGAGCTTCTTTTCCCGAAGCCTTGTTAATTGCATATTTTTCTTCCACGTGGGTGGAATCCTTTAGTAGTTATTCACTCTCACATACAAGGAAGACATTACTGAAGATTTAAATCTCTTCTGTGGTCTACATTTAGACATAGCTATATACAGTGCCAGCTATGTTATTTAGAGCTGTGTATTTAAGTCTGTCTGCTCTGTGGTCTCTGACTAATGAATCCTAAACTGGTTGTAGTGAAAACAAAGGGGGCTCCCCTGATTGGAGAGAGTATGAGGGTTGTCTCTCTTTTCCATCGGGAAGGAAAGTAGAGTGAATCTACCTTATCTTATATCGTTCAATTGAGGTAATATGGGGATTTCCCCTGCATGTTTCCTCATTTGAAAAATAAGTAGAGAGTATAATAAGATCAGTGTCACTGGGTGGGTAGGGGTGTGTGTGTGTGTGTGTGTGTGTGTGTGTGTGTGTGTGTGTGTGTGTGCCGGGTCACGTATCTTTATCATGCCAAACAGAAAGCCAGCCTTTTGGATACAGGACTTTGCTTTCTTTCTCTGTGCTTAGATCACTGTAGAACAGAGGAAGCTCATTTTTTCTATAGGCCCAGAAATATTTAAATGAGTGACTCCTCTTACATACCCCCCACTCCCCCAATTTGGTAGGGACAATCCCAATGAACCCTAAAAGTTTCTACTTTTGATGTCCCGGTTTCTTTATCTTCAACCTAGTGCCCTGAAATTATTTATATATATATTAAGAGGCTGCGGCCTCTTTCGAGAAGACACGCCGAATGAGTCTCGAAGAGAAACGACAATGCAGAAAGAACCGCAACTTGGAAACAACATCACCCAAGGAGACTTTCTGCTGTGCTTTCTGCAACCGAACTTGCCTATCTCAGATTGGCCTTTTTAGTCATCAACGCGCTTGTAAAAAGCGTGGGTTGAGTCCTTCCTGAATCTTCATTTGCGAAGTAATGCCGAGAGAGAGAGAGAGAGAGAGAGAGAGAGAGAGAGAGAGAATCTTTATTGAGATTTTTTTATATACATTAGACTTTAAAAATTGGGAGGCGGTCATCTCAAATCAGCGCCAGAGAAGCCGCGGCTTGACCGCCTCGCACTCCCAGGCATTCACCTGGGTTTTTGCGCCCTTCCAACACACCCCCAGGGTACTCATATGTGTAGCCCCACCAGATAGATGTATTAATATGTGTTGAACGATTATTCAGACTGTGCATTGTTTCCCATATGGATGTATATTGTTTACTATCTATAAGACCCAATATTGAATGTGTTATAAGACCTAATATTGAATGTGTTGCACTTCCTTTACCTGTCTATGCTTCCACTGACGTTATATGCTATATGCTTTGAGCTGTGTATCTTTGTAATACGTTGACTGTATTTGCACATATATGTTTTTGATAAATGCTTTGAATATACCTGTGACGCTTCTCCTTGCTCATTGTAGCCTACATTAAGAGGTGCACTCACCCAGACTGCATTGTATGCCTGTACTGCATGATACTTTTCTAATTCTATGGTTTGCTTTTACTACTTGTTTGTATATATTGTGCAAGCACCCCTGCCTTGTGCTTCTGTGTATTCATTGTGGAGCATAGTAAACAACATCACACCTGCCCATACACAGGGGAAGAATTGTTTAAAATTACCAACAATGTGATCGCTGTTGCCGATTCTTGGTCAAAAATTATTTGGCCACATGTGCTCCCTCCATTTTATCAGTTTATTATACTTATTTATGCAATGCTTTTGACACAAAATAAATAAAAACATTAATTAATCTCTTAAAAGGCCATGTTTCCCTAAAGAGATTCTTGCTCAGCTAAATATCAGGCTGGCTTCCTGGATGTTCAACACCCCCCCCACCTCCTCAAAGTGTTTCACAAGCTCATATCAGGTTTCTTTGGGTGCCCAGGAATATATGTCTAACGTTGCACCCCAATTTTTGTGTATGTATATATGAGTCTTCTTTCTCTCCCCCCTGTTTATTAATAAAGCATAAACCTGAATCTAGACCAGGGGTGGGCAAACTGCGGCCCGGGGGCCGGATGTGGCCCTTTGGCCGAGTCTATCTGGCCCTCTTAAGGGCCCCTGGCTTGCCTCCCCTGCCTGACCTCTGCATAAAACTCTCCAGAGAGGGGGCCACAAGGAAGCATTATTTTATTTTAGTGGTTTTTATTATTATTGTATAATAATTTTATAATAATAATTAAATAATATAATAAATAATATAATATGTTATATTATATATTATAATTTCAATATATTATAATGTCTATATATATACTATAACAGGGCTGTCCAACTGGCGGCCTTGGGGCCGGATCTGGCCCCCCAGCCTGTTGGGCACGGCCCCAGCTATGCCCCCAGCCGGCATTTTTAAAACATTTTTTAAAAATCTAATTTTTAAAAAAAAATGGCGGTCGGGGGGGGGGAGGCGGGGCAGGGAGAGAAGAGAGCTAGCTCCTCCTCCCTGCACCGCCTCCCTCCGTCCCTCTCCGTGCCGCCGATTGCATCGTCGCCGGTGAGAGGGACAAGGGGTGGTACAAGAAGGAGGAAGAGGGCTAGTTCCTCCTCCCTGCACCGCCCTCTTATTCCCTCTCTCACCGCGCCGATGCCTTGCAAGGGAGGGGGTCCCCGGGCGGCACCCTCCCTTGCAAAGCATCGCAGCAGGGGCTGAAGCCAGCGCCGGCTTCTGCGGCTGCCGGGATGCTTTGCAGAGGGAGGGTCCCGGGCGGCACCCTCTCCTTGCAAAGCATCGCAGCAGCCGCCGAAGCCAGCGCCGGCTTCTGTGGCTGCCGGGATGCTTTGCAAGGGAGGGTCCCGGCGGCACCCCTCCCTTGCAAAGCATCGCAGCAGCCGCCCGAGCCAGCGCCGGCTTCTGCGGCTGCCGGGATGCTTTGCAGGGAGGGGGTCCAGCGGCACCCCTCCCTTGCAAAGCATCGCAGCAGCGGCTGAAGCCAGTGCCGCCTTCTGCGGCTGCTGGCATGCTTTGCAAGGGAGGGGGTCCGGCGGCACCCTCCCTTCCAAGGCATCCCGGCAGCAGCTGAAGCCGGCGAAACCGCCAGCTTTATCTGTGGCTAGGATGCCTTGGAAGGGGGGGTGCCGCGTGGCTCCTCCCTCTCTCCCAAAGCTTCCCGGCAGCCGGGGCGCCGCCGGGCGTGGCCAGGGCCGGGGCCGGGGCCGGGCCAGGGGCGGGCCGGGCGGCCCCCAGGTCATCAGTGTCCTGGAATCCGGCCCTTGGCCGGTTAGAAGTTGACAGCACTGTACTATAATATAATAATTATGATATTAATACTAATAATATACGAATATTTCTTGATATATTAATATGTTAATATTAATGATGTGTAATATATAGTAAATATAGTAAATAAATAAATAAATAAATAATGTAGATTAGAATGTAGTTCAGCCTTTAGGTGCGGCCCTCCATAATATTTTTTGGCTCTCGTGTGGCCCCTTGGAAAAAGTACTTGCCCATCCCTGATCTAGACTCAAGAGCTCCAAAATATTTTGTCAAGTTAAACCACTATAAGGGGTGTGAGTCCATTGTGTTCCTTGGATGGGCATTGCCTCTGGCCTGCAGGGAGTCTCCTGCCAAACCAGTTTTAGACTTGATAAACTATTAGATTAATCAGTGTTTGGGGTTGGCTGGGGCTTCAAACCCAGCTAACATCTATTTAAAAACTGTTATAAATGTATAGATATTATTATTATAGGAGGGGGTAGATTTCTCGATAACACCTGTTTGGAGCTCTGGCTTCTGAGAGCTAAAAGGTGGCTTTTTGCATGGTTGCCTGGAGCTGGTCCATACCCCTTGCCAAAATAGATTTTCCACCCATTTTGTAGAGGTTGGATAAGTAAAGCATGACCTTTAATCCAACCAAAATACTGAGATTAGGCTAGCAGTCCTGTCTGTATTCCCTGATACGAAATCCTATAGAACTCTTCCTTGTAGGCCTGGTTGATCCCAAAAATAAATGGTTCAAAACTCGTTTTGGATGTAGGGGGCGCTGACACTTTGAGTTTGGAATGATTTCTGAAATTTTCTGGGAAAATGGTTCAAAATTGGCAAAATTTCAGAAATGGCTGCATCCAAACTGGGTGTTTAACCGAGTTAGGATGTGGCTTTCCTTTCTCGCCTGGGACAGAAAGAAAGCCGTATCCAAACTGGGTGTTTTAACCTGCTTTGGACTCGACTTTCCTTCCTCCAGACTGCGGGAGGGGAAAGGAAGCTGCGTCCAAAGCGGGTTAAAACATCCGGTTTGGACACGGCTTTCTCTCTCTCCCAGGCGAGAGGGGAAGGAAGCCGCGTCCAAAGCGGGTTAAAATGCCCGGTTTGGACCCAGCTTCCTTTCCCCTCCCACCTGAGAGGGAAAGAAAGCCATGTCCAAACTGGGTGTTTTAACCCGCTTTGGACTTGGCTTTCCTTCCCCCAGGTAGGAGGGGAAAGGAAGCCGCATCCAAAGCGGGTTAAAACACCCAGTTTAGACACGGCTTTATTTCCCCTCCCGTCTGGAGGGGGGGGGGGAACTGAGTCCAAACCATATGTTTTAACCCGCTTTGGACGCGGCTTTTCTTCCCCCAGATGGGAGGAAATAAACAGTGTAGCAGGCCCGGATTAACCCCTTTTAGCGCCCTAGGCCACACTTTGGAATTACGCCCCCAAACCAACCTCTACCGCACCCCCACCTCTTCCCTCTTCCTCCTCGTGGTGCCACCCTCCTTCCTTGACTTAAGGAAGGAGAGCGTGTGCGAGGAGGGGAAAGGAAGGGAAGCCCCGCCCCCGGTGCCGGCATTGGCCCTGGGGGCGGGGCTTCCCTCCACCTCCTCCTTTTCGCAGTGCGCCTGGTGCCCTCCTTCCTTGACAAGGGGGCAGGGGCGATGGTGAGGGGGGGCGCCATTCCCTCTTCCCCTACCCCCTCGCAGCGCTGTCCCCCACCCACCCCCCAAGAGAGAGAGTTGTGTTGCGGGTTTTTTTGTGGATCTGTGTGAATTGCCATTGTTAGGCCGCTCGGAGTCCCTCCTCGGGGGTTGAAAAGAAGCGGGGTAGAAATGATGGAAATTGTCACGATGCAGGGTCTTGGCCCAGCCCCTTAATCACACACACAGAGACGGTAATCAGCTAACTATTTATTGAATAATAAAGAACAGATGAAAAGGTCCAACAAAATATTGAAAAGATCAATCCAAAAGTAAAGAGTCCGTAGTAAAAATCCAAAGGCAAAGGTCTTGGCAAAAGGCTTGGCAAAGGCTCCGCAAAACAAAGCGGATCAAAGAACAAGGCACAGTTCAAAAGCAAAGGCTCCGCAAAACAAAGCGGATCAAGGAACAAGGCAAAGTTCAATCAGGGCCCAAGATACTTCTTGGCAAGGCACGAGCCAGTAGCTTGGCTCCGTGGTCCTTCGCTCGCTTCACTTCGCTTAGATTAGAAATGGCCGAGCTACTGAGGATCCTTTCCCACGGATCCTATACTTAAACCCCGGGGCGAGGACCCCGCCGCTCTAGGCTTCGGCGGTAATCTGTGCTACGGGATCTAGCGCTTCTCTGACGCTCTAGACTGCGGTGCCATTCCCTCCTGCTGGACTCGATGCTCTGTCTCCTATCAAAGCTTCGTCCTTGCCTCCCAGCACCTGGCTCACTATCTTCATGACAGTCGAACTCCCTTTCAGCTTCCATGGCCTCATTGCCCATGTTTTCCCAGATTCTCTCCTGAGATCCGTACCCACCCGGTTTCTCATAACATTCATCGCTATCAGCACTTTCTGACTCAGCCTGACCTTCCCAGTACTCATAGGAATCCGGCCATCCTCGTCCCAAGCCAGACTTTCTGTGGGAGAGGAAGGCCCTGCTAACTCATTAACCCCTTCCTCCATTTCCTCCTCAGCTGCGGCTGGTTCTAATGCAAGTGAGACCCCCGGTGCTGCCCCCTGCCCCCCAGGCACAAAGGAGAACTGGGTTGCTACAGAAATAAATAAAAAATAAATAATTGCAAAACCCCCCCCCTGGCTTGCGCCCCTAGGCCTAGGGTGGCCTTATGGGTAATCCGGGCCTGCAGTGTAGTGTTTGGGGCTGGGGTGGAGCTTCAAATAAACAATGTAGATATACTCCTAGTAATGTTTCTTGACAATAAAAAAGAACAGATATTTGGAAAAGTTATAACAAATTTGAAACAGAATGGAATGAATCTGATAAGAGAGCTCTTGAACCCAGATGGGTCAATTGAGGATTGGGAGACAATAAAGGACAAATGTGGTCGAGGCAATTGGCTTTTTTTGGAACGGATTGAAACAAAGGATCATTAAGTGGAGGGAAAAAGAAGACCCCGAAACAGACCTAGATCAAATTAAAAAATGGAAATTAGAAGAGGAGAAAGACCTGATGGGTTTTATATACAAGAAATTAGTTGGAATACAATACAATTTGAAACAAGCTTTGATAGAAATATGGAAAGAGGACCTAAATGATAATGTTTCAGACACTGAACACTGGATCAATCCAATTAAAAATATTAAGCATATAAAGATTAGAGAAACACAAAGGAAAATACTGACTAAATGGTACAGAACCCCCAATTAAAATAGCCCACATGACAAAAACTAATACAAAACTATCCTGGCACGGATGTGGGAAAATTTGCTCTAATTCCCACATGTGGTGGGAATGTGACAGATTACAAGATTTTTATAATAAGGTAAATAAGGAAATGGAAGAATTAATAGGGCATAAATTGGCTTTGAACAAAAAAGAATTTTTCACACAGAAATTAGACAAAAAAGAAAATATCAAAGCTTGGGGGGGGGGATTATAAAATACATGATAGTAGCCGCCCAAGCAACTGTGGACTTGGGGTGGAAAGACCATAGAAAGTGGGAAGTTAAAAATGGCATGATTATTTAGCAGATAATATGCTTCAGGATTATATCTATGAAAGAAGAGCCAAATACATAACATGTCAATTTAAGAAGACCTGGTGTAATGAAGTCAATAAGTGTGTGTTGTTTTATTGTTGGATGTGTGGTATGGTAGTCACTTGTTTGCTTATGTCGCCCCCTGGGGCCCTTGGAACCTGACCTCCCTGGATAAACCACACAGCAACTGAGGTTCAACGGGTTTTATTTGGAATAGGTAAGTATAGGAAAGGGTTTGGAGGCAATCCTTATAGTGCCTCCAATTAGCAGCAATCAGCAAAGTTTAGCAAGGAGAGTAAATAGTCCCGTAGCAACACAGGATTCCGCAGGAAGCAAACTGGAACGAAGCTGGGTTGATAATATGACAGTCTCTAGCAATCCAATCCGGATCAAAAGCAGAAACAAGCTGGATGCAAAGGGAGTCTCTTAAAGGATCCCAGCCGAAGCAATCAAGGCTGGGTGGCTTCGAGGCAAAGAGTTCTTTAGAAGGCAAAGTTTTTTAGGATCAATCACAGAGCTGGAACAAGGCACGACGCAGGGTCAAGTCAGCCCGGGATAGGCTGGCTGGCACAAGCTTGGCTAAGAGGCCCGATGTGGCCTCTTCTCCTTAGCGTCTCCTTTGCGGCGTTGGTACGAGATACTTGCGATGGGGCATCTCTTGGCAATTATAGTATTCCCTGGCTTTGATGTAGATGCGTCGCACGTCAAAGTAGCATGATCGATGGTTGCCTATATGTTATTGTTACCTCAGTCTCTCTGGAATTTGCAGCTCGTTAGCGGCTGCCACCTGGGCACAGGGAGTCAAACTCTCGGCTCTTCCTGGAGCGCCTTGCTATCAGGGAGGCTAGATGGTACGGCCTTGAGCTGCCTATGTTATGCATTCATCCCTGGCTTCTCATGGGAAAGGCCGGGAGGCCCCAGACAAGGTTTGGGAGTGAAGCAAGCTGGCCTGGATAGCATTCTTGTATCACCTTGGCTAAAGTGTCGTCCAGGCGAAAGTGGGGCCTGAGGCTCTTGGCTAAAGTCTTGTTCAAGCAAAAGTGATGCCTGAGGCCCTTGAGGTGTGACAGCTTATGAGTTAAGGGTTTTATTGTGTTAATACTGTATTGTGTTGATGGGCAGACTGCAAAGGGTTAGCATGGTTATAAGGGTGCACAGCCTCTCAGAATCTTCAGAATGTTCGGTTGCTGGAGGCGGAGCCTAACTGGCAGGTGCACGTTTTGAATTCTGGCAGTTAGTCAGCGACAGTTAGAGAATAGCAGTTGGTATTTGGCAGTTGGAAGGGAAAGCTGTCTTTAGGAGCTGCTGGTGTGCAGTTCAGTAAAGGGTTTGGAAAACCCAAGTGGAGGGTTGTCCCAGTTAGGGTTGAAAGTAACCTAATATGTAAAGCCTACAGTGGGTTATTTACCTGAGTAAGCAGTTAAGTAGTAGAACTGCTGGTACCTGTGTTAATCATAAGGTAATGAAAGTTCAATATGCCAAGTTTGGTTCAATTCCATTGTTGCAAGAGTTCAGGATGCTCTTTGTTTGTGTGTTAACTATAAATCCCAGAAACTGTAACTCCCAAATGTCAAAGTCTATTTTCCCCAAACTCCATCTGTGTTCATTGGGCATATTGAGTATTCATGCCAAATTTGGTCCTGATCCAACATTGTTTGAGTCCACAGTGCTCTCTGGATATAGGTGAACTACAACTCCAAAACTCAAGGTCAATGCCGACCAAACTTTATAGCAATGGGGAAGTTGTACCCCATTGTTGTATTGTTGTAACATCAAGTTGTGTACCTCTTCGGAGCCTTATGAAACCAACTAAGCACAGAACCCGGTTGTGAAATAAACTGTTTGATGTTCCTTCATGAAAACTCTCTCAGCCGTGTCATTTCAACATACAAGCCTCCAAATAAGCCCTCACATCGGTGGCCAGAATTAATATGGTGGCAGCGATTTAAAGTGAAAGATCCTCTCACAGTGGGACGCACGCTTTAGGCTGCGTCTTCACAAAGTGATCAGTGGACAGCGGTGTCGAACCTGTGTTTACATTTGGTGGCAGCGGCCCTGACACAGTTTTACACCGTTCCCCAGTTTTGAGTGCAGATCCAAGAAGTTCGGCGCTAGCTGTCAGCGGCGTTCGAAAAACTTCGTTACATTGGTGGAAGCGGTGGGATCGCCTGCCCTGCCACAGTTTTCCACGGTTCTCCCAGTTGTGCCTTCGAATCCAAGAAGATCGACGCTAGCTGTCAGCGGCATTAGAAATCTTCGTTACACCTGGGTTCAGATATGGGAAAGACTGATAGAAAAAGTCAAAGTAGAAGAAAGATATAAAGAGCTGAACCATTCTCTTTTCACAATTGTTCAATTCAATTAATATCTGAATTAAGATAATTACTGTTCCCTGAGGGTGGGGGTGGGGGAAAGGAGGTGAGGGGTGTAAAATCGTTAGACACAAGGACGAGGTAAAGATGGGTTTGATAAGATCACTATGAGAATAATATGTGATATGTATTCATTATGTATTTCAATATTTAATAATGGTGATGGATTGTGATGTTATTCTACCTGTGTCAATAAAAGGAAGGGGTTTTTTATATTTAAAAAATCAGTACTATTTGCCTTTAGAATATTCATAACTGGATTTGTGAAATTGCTTTTAAAATATTTAGTTTTTTCTAATTTTTAATAGCATAGCAGAAGTGTGGGAGGCTGGAGTTTCAAGATTATGTGGATGTAAAAGTGCAGTACTATAGATCAGCAGATCTATGCAGCTGCACAAATGGAGAGATGAATTATGGTGCTCATATGTGGCTACTATCAGTGATCATGTAACTGCTTTGGATATCACAAGTCTGATATGGCAATCACAGAACAAATGAGCCCTTACAACAAGCTGGGCTTGAACGACGCTCTGACAGAATCTGTGTACCCCTGTAAATAGTCCGGAGTTCAATAACTCACAGGCTGGCGACTGAGTCAGGGCGCTCTGGACTTCTGACCGCTCCTCTCGTCGGGAAAGAGACGGAGGAGAGAGAAGAAAGAAGCAGTGGAGTCATGAAGGCGGCAGCAAATCTCCCGTATTGACTTTGAGTCCTAATTGTACCACTACAATCCTGGGGAGAAGCGGTCAGAAGTCCAGAGCGCCCTGAGGAAGCGTGGTTTACACGAAACAGCCATCTTGGCGTCAGCTTACCTCCAGCCGTAGGCGCCTGCCCATCCGGCAGCTTGCCAGCTCTTCTACCCACCAAGGCTCCCCCGTTGACTCAGTCGCCAGCCTGTGAGTTATTGAACTCCGGACTATTTACAGGGATACACAGATTCTGTCAGAGCGTCGTTCAAGCCCAGCTTGTTGTAAAGGCTCATTTGTTCTGTGATTGCCATATCAGACTTGTGATATCGTGATTGAATTGTATTACATTGCACTATATGTGATATTGTCTTGCTATTTAGCACTGTGATTTATACACAATTATAATATTTGTATTTTACTACATGACGACTCGTTATTTTGCACTCTCATAGATCTGCCCCTTTATATTCTATGGTTTAGCTTGGTGTATTGCTAGTTGTTCTCAGTGGTATATTTCGTTCGGGTATTGGATTGTACTAGACAACTGGGCACATAGGACGACTCCCCCAACTTTTCAATTAAAATTTAAAATTTTTGGATATACTCGCCCTATTAGACGAACCCTCTTGCCAGCCCCTTCAGGCCCCAAAGCCTTCTTTCCTGGGCTTTGAGGCAGCTTCTCGGCTCCATAGAGGTGGCCTCCCCTCCACCGGTTGCCAGGTCCCGCCACAGCCAGCTCACTTCCTTTTTTGGGTCAAAATAATAAAAAAGATTTCCTGAGTTGCACTTGCAGCTATGCATCATTAGGTGTCAATAGTGAATCTTCCTCTATTATATTTGCTGTGTAGTTAGAGTAAACACTAACTCATGGAATCCATAAAGCTTCAAGGCCTGGGTAAACTTGTGGAGGAGTGGATAGAGAGCGTGTGGCCTCCCTACTCCTTTTCCCCCCTCACTTTTTTGAGAAGGGACAAGATACTGGCATAAATTATGCCAGGGGTTTTGAGTGACGTTGAGCCCGGCAGGCGCGAAGCTTCAGAGAGAAGCGAGAGATAGAATGCACGTGTGTGTGTGTTCCTGTGCTTCTTAACCAGCCCAAGCGGCTGGCTATCTTTCCCTCGCACTTGCTGCCTATGCTGGATTGATGGCTATCCCCTCCTGCCTGCTTCTCTCCAGTCATATGCAGATGCCTGACTCAAGATTTACAAAGGAGAAGAGCCTCATGGAGCTCGCTGCCTCTGCTGGATTGATGGCTATCCCGCTCTGTCTGCTTCTCTCCAAAATCCCTCCTGAGGAGAGGGAATCCAGCAGAGGCAGCGAGTGCGAGGGAAGAGAGTGAGCCGCTTGGGCTGCTTAAGAAGTGTGAAGGCGCGGCTGATGCCATCTGTGTATAAGACTTTAAGTTGCAAGGTTTAATCTATTGTATTATGTTTCAGCTAGTCTGTTTAGTGTTGTTAAGTTTTGGTTGCATTGATTGGTTCTTTAGAGCTGTCAATCATCATTAAGTTTGTTTTTCCTCCCCCTTGAGACTTTGGAAATCTAGCTTTCTCTTTAGATTTTGCCTGCATCTCTCCAGAAGAGGACGTGTTAGAGGGTTTGCCAGCCAGGCCTCAGTCAGGCATTCTCTAGCACCAACTCTTCATTTCTTGGATTCATTCTGCATATCCAGCACACCTGGATGGGACTGTGGAATCTCAAGCGCCTTCAACTAGTCATTTGGTATCCATAGGAAGGCTCTGTGCCTTCAATATAGGCCATTTGACTGGGGCTAAGACAGTTCTGACCTCAAAGCCATTGAGAGAGAGAGAGAATTTGGAAAGCCACCCGGCTGAAAGCTTCCTGGACTCAAACATCTAAAGAACTGTAATGTATTTTTTTTTTTACCCCTGTTTGGAGAACCAAGTTTAGTACCTCTATAACAGGGCTGTCCAACAGGCGGCCCTGGGGCCGTACACGGCCCCCGAGCCCCTTCCCTCCGGCCCCCTAACTTGTTTTAATAAAATACAAATTAAAATTCAAAATAAAAAAACAAAAAAACCCTACTTCCGGGTTTAGGCAAGCATCGCGAGACTACGCCAGCCACAGACGGGATTTCGAGGGAGGTCGAAATCCCGTCTGTGGCTGCGTAGTCTTGCAATAGCTGCCGAAATCTCGGGTCCCACGGGACATGCGGACGGCCTGGGCGCGCGCCTCCTCCTCCCTCGCGGCTGCTTCCAGGCCAGCCCCCATTCCCTCAGAGAGAGGGAGGAGGGGAGTGAGGCAGGGAAAGCCCCTCCTGGCTCCGTCCTCTTCCTGTGGAGGGCCCTCGCTTCCCGCCCCCACGGATCGGAGAGCCACCGCGCCCGGCCTGAGCTTGGCCTCGGCTCCAGCGGGGCTCTTCGGGGAAGGGGGGAGGGGTCCCTCAGCGGTTTCCTTGGCGATGCTTCCTTCCCCTCCTCTGCCCCCCTGCCCCCTTGTTGTGCTGCCTTCCCCCGCGTGCAGGGCGTAACATGGCTTCCTTTGCGCCTGCTTGTTTTCCCTTCAGGGAGGGAGGGAGCTCTTTGGGCCTCTTCCACCCGCCTCTGGGAAAGGAGGCCCCATCAAGCCCTGCGACGGCATTGAGGTGTTTGGGTTTTTTTTGGTTTGTCCCAATTTGAGTGTGGACTCAAATAACTCAAAGGTATTAGGAAACATTCCCCCATTTGGGTATATTGAGTATTCATGCCAAGTTTGGTCCAGATCCATCATTATTTGAGTCCACAGTGCTCTCTGGATGGAGGTGAACTACAACTCCACAACTCAAGGTCAATTGTAAGTAAATTGGAGCTGGGGAGGGGGCGGAGCCGAGGAGGGGTGGGGGCGGAGCCGGGTGAGGGGGCGGAGCCGGGGGCGGAGGCAGACCCTTCGGCCCCCCCAGGTGATCAGTGACCGGAATTCCGGCCCTTGGGCCCGTAGAAGTTGGACAGCCCTGCTCTATAAGATAACTCCTTTTGTGAACAATAAAGCCTGTTTGAGTTATCTAAAGTGACTGGTTTGGTCCTTGGGAGTTCCAGTTCTCTATGGGAAGGCAAGAAGAAGTCCCCTGGAAAGAGATGTCACGTCCTTTTTCCTATTCTAAGCCAGAGACCCCAGGCGTGTCTTCACAAGAAGTACAGGAACACACACATACAGGTTCCCTCTCCTCAGGAGAAATAGTGCGAGAGTGGCATTGGCATTGCGCCTGGTGTTGGGGGTACGCTCGGCATAGGGAGGAGGAGGACAGGCAGGGGAAGATAGCCATCAATCTAGCAGAGGCAGCGAGCACGAGGGAAGAGAGTGAGCCGCTCGGGCGGGTTGGTTGGTGGCTTTCGTGTATATGTGTGTTGTTTCGTATGTATGCAGGTGCGTGTCACTTGGCCTCCTCTAGACGTGCTCGGGAACTAACGGATTAAACTTGAATAGAGGGGAGAAGATTATTATTAAAATAAAGGGAGCCCCTTGGTGAAGCTGAAACTTGTCAGCGGGAGACAAGTGGCATTGGAGGATTACTGCTGCGGCTGCTTTGGGCACTGCCCCAGTGCAGGGCGGCCACCCGCCTCCCTCGCCTCGACCCAAAACAGGAAGTGATTTTTTTATACCCACCGTACTAGACGACCCCTAAATTTTAATAAGATTTTCCAGGCCTAAAACATCGTCTAGTACCCCGGAATATACGATAGGTAAATTGATTTCTTATTCATTAAAAAGTTCTACAGATTTACTAGAAGCAAAATCAAAACCATTTTCAAAATCCATTGATATACGTACATCTGTGAACAAAAGACAGGCGACTGGAGGAAGATTAACATCTTTCATACATATTCCTGCCTGACATCAGATACTTCTTTCTCCTGCTGACATGATATACTATATTGTGCTTTTAATGTTTAGTATTTTAATTGGTTTGATTTCTTGTACTCATTATGTTTATTTTGTTTAACCCTTGACTTCGGTTTGTCTATAAGTTATATTGAGTTATCTGATTTCATGTTCTGCTTTGATTGCTGTTTATCTGTTTATTGGCATTAAATGGTTGCCTTTTTATTATTTCTGTAAACTGCCCTGAGTCCCTGCGGGGAGAGAAGGCGGGTTACAAATAAAGTTTTATAATTATTATATTCATAACAGCACAATGCCTACAAAAAGGCATTACTCTTCTGAATCTCAGTGGTAAACTAATGAAAAAAATATAAAATATTTACCTTTAAAATATTCCCCAGTCTGTCTGAATTACTGGTTTAGCACACAAAAATTGTATATGTTATATATGTCATGTTATTTAGGTGAACCTGTATATGTTTTAAATTGATTTAAAAATATATATGATACAATTTTAAATTGTTTTAATTGTGCATAAAATGTTTTAAATTTAATTTATTGCTTTTGGAGTTACCTTAGGCTCTACTCCATGAGATTATACACAGACAGTTATGATACTGTAATGGGAAGTAGCAAAACACACAAGGAGACTGTATTATCAAAAATAACATATATATATAGGCATATAAACAAGCATGTGGATATCGCTAAGAAGGGACAGTGACAATAGCTGTTCCCAGGCGCTTACATAAACAACGTAACTGGCGTAAATACCATACAGAGAAGCGCAACGCGGTTCCCAAGCGGAGTCCTGAGGAGTGGCGTGAGTAGCTCAGAAGGGCAGCGAGGTAAACTGGAAGGACAGGGATCAATGGCAGAGGCGGAGAGGAAAGGTGCATCCAGGGATAACGTCGTCAAGATCCCAAACCGCAAAGAATAAGCGGTGAAGGCAAGCAGCCTTAAACTGTAATCCGTGCTCCTAAACAGCCGATAGCCGGGAGCAATGCTGCGCAAGTGCGCTGTGCCTCAAAGCCTGAGCAGGGTACGCCATCCTTGAGGACAACCGGCAGGGGGGAACCACAGTCAGGTCAGAGAAGTAAGCCACGAGGAAACGTCGGGCACGCCGCTGACCTGACTGTGGTTCCCCCTGCCGGTTGTCCCCAAGGATGGCGTACCCTGCTCGGGCTTTGAGGCACAGCGCACTTGCGCAGCATTGCTCCCGGCTATCGGCTGTTTAGGAGCACGGATTACAGTTTAAAGCTGTTTGCCTTCACTGCTTATTCTTTGTGGTTTGGGATCTTGACGGACGTTATCCCTGGATGCCCCTTTCCTCTCTGCCTCTGCCATTGATCCCTGTCCTTCCAGTTTACCTCGCTGCCCTTCTGAGCTACTCACGCCACTCCTCAGGACTCCGCTTGGGAACCGCGTTGTGCTTCTCTGTATGGTATTTATGCCAGTTATGTTGTTTATGTAAGCGCCTGGGAACAACTATTGTCACTGTCCCTTCTCAGCGATATCCACATGCTTGTTTATATGCCTATATATATATATATGTTATTTTTGATAATACAGTCTCCTTGTGTGTTCTACTCCATGAGAGCCACGGCATATAAATTAACATATATTCTCATGTATATGTTGAGCAAACATATCAGTTGAGGGCATCTTTAGATGCTCAAATTAGAGATTTTTATATGAGTTGCAGGTCATTCACAGAGAATGGAAATGGCTAGTGCTGCCTCAGGTAGCCTAAATTCACCTCCATTTTCCTTTTATTATTGATTCCATGCAAGGGCGGATTAATGCACTCGGCGGACTAGGCACCCGCCGAGAGTGCCAGATCCACAGGGGTGCACTACAACTGGCTGGAAACTACGTCTCCATGCCGGCTGGAAACTCCGCCTCCACGTCTGCTGTGTTCCCAACAGGCATGGATGCTCCACTTCCATGCATGCTGGAAACTCCGCCTCCACGACGGCTGGTAACTCCGGCTCCGCGCCTGCTCCATGTTTGGTGTGGGGGGGGGGGGCAAAATAATTTTCGCCTACCATGTAAAATTACCTCGGGCCACCTCTAATTCCTTGGAGCGCTACTGTCTTTGTAATGAATGAGGAAAGAATAAGAACTGATTTGTCACGTATCTATATTTCTGGCTTTTCATTTGTTTACAGCTCAGGATGACTGTGGGCCGCCACCTAGAAGAGAAAGGGAAGAACTTGCAGATCTGACAGCCAAAGAGTCCTATTCACATAACGAATATGTTCTGTACAACTGCCGACCTGGGTACATAAAAGTTGGACGCTTTCGACTGAAATGCAATAATGGAAGATGGGATGAAGTACCACCATACGTTCAATGCACAAGTAAGCCATCAACATGATTGAAGATTTCAGTTATAGGGATAAGCAAGCACTATAAGATCAGCACCAGGAAGTCCATTTTCGTAACATTTTAAATGTGCAATTTGTTTGTTTGTTGATTTAATTTATAGCCGGATTTTCTCTGAATATGAGACCAAACATGGCTTTCAAGATAACTTACAGCAACCGACCAACTTATTCAACTACAGTAACAAATGAGTTTTATATGTTCACTATTACTTTTTGCATTTTTCTATTTCATTCTTAAGTCCTACTCTTGGGGGGAAACGAAGATACTACTAACATGACTGGCTGATTGATGGTAACCCTTCTTGCTACTTGATTTGTACATTTTCTATATCAGTGTTTCCCAACCAGTGTGCCGGGGCACACTAGTGTGCCGTGAGTGATCATCAGGTGTGCCGTGAGAAATTGGAAACTCCAGGAAAGAGGGGGGGGGGGGGAAGTCTAGTGGTTGAAGTATAAAAACCCTAAGAAACCTACCTTGATAAAAGCACAAAATTACAAACACCCCCCTCCCCACCCGTTGTCTATTTAGTCTCTCCCCCTCCATGCAATGGGAAGGCCCGCCTCCCTTTCCCCAAGTAGAGACCTCCTCTTGTCTCCTGGTGGTTCTGTGTGGGAAGTTTGTCCCAGTTCTATCATTGGTGGGGTCCAGAATACTCTTTGAATGTAGGGGAACTATAAATCCCAGCAACTACAACTCCCAAATGTCAAGGTCTATTTCCCCTGAACTCCATCTGTGTTCATATTTGGGCATATTGAGTATTCATGCCAAGTTTGGTCCTGATCCAACATTGTTTGAGTCCACGGTGCTCTCTGGACATAGCTGAACTACAACTCCAAAACTCAAGGTCAATGCCCACCAAACTCTTATAGTATTTTCTCTTGGTTATGGGAGTTCTATGTGGGAAGTTTGTGTCTTTCTGCCATTCCTGCCAGGATATCTATGTTGAGTTCATCGAAACAGGCCCAGGTTTCACACTGAGTGTATAAATACATTTAAAACATATTAACTATATGTATTACTATGTTAGAGTGTCATTTTGTGTCATTTTGGTTTGTGGTGTGCCTCAGGATTTTGCAAATGTAAAAAATGTGCCGCGGCTCAAAAAAGGTTGGGAAACACTGTTCTAGATGATATAAGCAGCCTTACTCAGTCCCTTCGGATGAGCAGTATAAGCCAGATGTCTCTTTCCTTCTCAAATGGGAAGGCCTTATATGGAATTGGCCCTCCACATAATTTGAGTTTGCCACCGGCCTTTCAACCCCATCCCCTAAATCTGAAGTTGCCACATACACATTCAGCCTGGGTTTCAGGAGAGAGGACACCAGTGATTGCCATGACTGCTGCCAAGTCCATCCAGAGGTCTTGGGTTGCTGAATGAACTTAGGAACAGTGACCTTCGTCTTCATGTGAACAGACTACCAATGATCTCTATCTAACAGACATTGCTGCTGTCCCACTCTTCCTGGGGTTTAGCACTGCCCGGGTAGGGGGAGGGGGCGGGGAGCACAGCAATCTCTTTTGCCAATCAACTTGGAAAGATACCCATTGTGTAGACTTCAAGAGTTGGTTAGTGCAGTGTTTCCCAACCTTTTTTTGAGCCGCGGCACACTTTTAACATTAAAAAAATCCGGAGGCACACCACCAACCAAAATGACACAAAATGACACTCTAACACAGTAAAGAACAGTTGGGGAATGGTAGCCTGCTGGGAGCAGCTGCTGGGAATGTCGAAGCTGGGGGAGGGGGAGGAGCCAGACCATGCCATGCCCCACCCCGGCTTCAGCTTCTCCAGCCCTGAAAGGGCAGTGCCAAGCCAGCGGTGGCAGAGCCAGCACAATGCTGGCTTGGCACTGTCCCCTCAAGGCTGGAGAAGCAGTGGGAGAGCTGAAGCTGGGGGGAGGGGGGGAGCCAGGCCATGCCATGCCCCACCCCACCCCGGCTTCAGCTTTTCCAGCCCTGAAAGGGCAGTGCCAAGCCAGCGGTGGCAGAGCCAGCACAATGCTGGCTTGATACTGTCCCCTCAAGGCTGGAGAAGCAGTGGGAGAGCTGAAGCTGGGGGAGGAGCCAGACCATGCCATGCCCCACCCCCACCCCGGCTTCAGCTTCTCCAGCCCTGAAAGGGCAGTGCCAAGCCAGCGGTGGCAGAGCCAACACAATGCTGGCTTGACACTGTCCCCTCAAGGCTGGAGAAGCAGTGGGAGAGCTGAAGCCAGGGGGAGGAGGCGGAGCCAGGCCGCACCATGCCTCGCCCCCTCCTCCCGGCTTCAGCTCTCCCACAGCTTCTCGAACCTTGAGGGGGCAGTGTGAGCGAGGGGCGGGAGTCATGGCCCCCGTCCCCAATGCCGCCCTCCGCCATGACTACCGCCCCTCGCTCGCTGAAGCTGCGCAGAGGAGGAGGAGCAGCATGAGCAGTGGGCGGGCTTCTGTGGGTGGGCAGGGCTCCTCCTCTGCGTGGCTTCAGTGAGCGAGGGGCGAGAGTCATGGCGGGAGTCATGGCAGATTGGAGGCTGGCTGGGGAAACAGCCAAAGGAGGCGCCGCCCCGGCCCCTTCTTCTTTTTCTTCACCGCCGCCCGGCCCTTCCTCCCCCCCCAAGCAGCAGGAGTTCGGCAGGGGGAGGGGGAAGGAAGGGGGGCAGAGAGCTTTTTTCGTGGCACAGCAGGAGGTCCTTCACGGCACACTACTGTGCCGCGTCACAGCGGTTGGGAAACACTGGATTAGTGATAGCATTTCTGCTATGTGAATGTGCATGTAACAAGTAGCTCTGGCTTTAGGAAGAGATGGTAGCTGCTATCATTCACTCACTCTTCTCTTCTGAGGCAGGGGAGTGCTATTTGGATGTGTTTGCAGTGACTCCAGGCTACAGGAGGGGAGCAGCACTTAGGATCACTCATCCCCCCTTATTCTCAAGGCATGGGCTGCCTTGTGTGAATGTGTATGTAGTGGCATCAAACTTTTTTGGGGTGGCTGTAGGGCACATTCTCCAACCTTTGAGGATTCCCCCAGATCTGCAAGGTAGCCACGTCCCATCTCCATTATATTCTCAAGTGACTAAACCCCAGCTCCTGTGAATGCGGAGGACCGTATATATGAGTATTTAAGAATTTTTTAAAAATTAAGTATTTAAGGTGATCCAAGCCAGTGTTTCCCAACCTTTTTTGAGCCGCGGCACATTTTTAACATTAAAAAAAATCCGGGGGCACACCACCAACCAAAATGACACTTTAACACAGTAAAGAACAGCTGGGGGATGGTGGCCTGCTGGGAGCAGCTGCTAGGAGTGCTGAAGCCAGGGGAGGGGCGGAGCCAGGCCGCGCCATGCCCCGGCCCTCCACGCGGCTTGAGTTCTCCCACAGCTTTGCCAGCCTTGAGGGGGCAGTGTCAAGCCAGCGATGGCAGAGCCAGCACAATGCTGGCTTGGCACTGCCCCCTCAAGGCTGGCGAAGCTGTGGGAGCGCTGACGCCGGGGGGCAGGGGCGGAGCCATGCCGCGCCATGCCCCGCCCCTCCCCCGGCTTCAGTTGTCCCACAGAGGAGAAGCATGAGCGGTGCACGGGCTTCAGTAGGCGGGGCTCCTCCTCCACGCGGAGTCGTAGTGGGAGTCATGGCGGATAGGAGGCTGGCTGGGGAAACGGCTGAAGGAGACGGCGCCCCGGTCCCTTCTTCTTCGCCGCCACTCGGCCCTTCCTCCTCCTCTCCCAAGCAGCAGGAGTTCGGCAGGAGGAGGGGGGAAGGAAAGGGGGCAGAGAACTTTTCTCGCGGCACACCTGATGATCGCTCACGGCACACTAGTGTGCCACGGCACACTGGTTGAGAAACACTGATCCAAGCTACGGTCATCTCAAGGTTAGACTACTGTAATGCTCTCTACATTGGCCTGCCTCTGATGGTGACCTGGAAACTCAAGTTGGTGCAGAATGCCGCAGCCCGGGTGCTCGTAGGAGTTCCTGTGAGCTGCCATATTACACCGATCCTGCGGGAACCACACTGGCTTCCAATTGAGTACCGGATCACTTTCAAAGTGCTAGTCTTGACTTTCAAGGCCTTGTATGGTCTGGGGCCAGTGTACCTGAGGGAGCGCCTTATCCCATATTGTTCCACGAGATCACTGCGATCTGAAGAGTCGAACCTCCTAGTCGTGCCCAGTGTGAAATCGTACCATCTGACCGCAACTCAGAGAACGACGTTCTCCATTATTACTCCAATTCTTTGGAACGTGTTACCTCCTGAGACTCGAGCTTTACAAAATTTGTTTGCTTTTCGTAAAGCCTGAAAGACCGCTCTGTTTAAGCAGGCTTTCGAGTCCTAATACACAGATTAAACTTTATTTTATTATAACAGTTTTTATTGTTGTTACTAGCTGTACCCGGCACGCGTTGCTGTGCACTATTTAGGAGATGCTGTGGCATAGTCTTATTTCCTTCCATCCATCCATCCTTCCTTCCTTCCTTCTATCCTTCCTTCCTTTTCTCTTCCCTCTTTCCTGGTATTCTTCCTTTTTCCTCCCGTCCTTCCTTGCTTTCTTCCATCCTTCATGCTTTCTACCTTTCCTTTCCCCTGACCTCATCTTCTTCCAAAAGCCTGGGCAAACTTGGGCCTTTTGGGATTGTAGACCTGAACTCCCACATCTCCTCACAGCCCCAGGCCCCTTCCACAGGCCTCACAGGGGGTTTTGGACTTCACAACTGGGAAACTTGGGCCTGTGGGAGTTGAAGAGACCTTTGGAAGGGGGTTGGGTTTGTGAGGAATTGTGGGAGTTGAAGTCCAAAACCCCTAAGAGGCTCAAGTTTTGCTAGGGCAAACTTGGGCAATTCAGGGGTTTTCACTTGAACTCCTACAACTGGGGAAACGTGGGCCTGTGGAGTTGAAGTCCAAAAACCCTTGTTAGGCCCAAGTTTGGCCAGGCCTTTGGAAGGGGACTGGGGTGAAGGAAAGATTTGGGGGGGGTGTGTGAAGTGGCTGCCCAGGGAGTACCGGCAGCCCCAAATCGTCCAAAGGGGGTGTGTGGGAGAGCGGGAGCGGCCTCTCAGTAGGCGGCGGCTGGCGAGGGATGGAGGAGGAGAGGATGGCGCTGGGCACCTTCTTCCGCCGGTGCCGCCGCTGCGGAGGCGGGCCTAAGGAAGGGGGAAGCAGGCGCCTGCTTCCCTCTTCCTTAGGCCCACCCCCCTCCGTCCCTGGCTCCCAGGGCGCCGCGGATCGCGATCTGACAGCGCCATGGGAGCCAGGGAAGGAGGGGGTGGGTCTAGGAAGGGGAAGCAGGCGCCTGCTTCCCCTTCTAGGCCCACCCCCTCCGTCCCTGGCTCCCAGGGCGCCGCGGATCGCGATCTGTCAGCGCCATGGGAGCCAGGAAGGAAGGATGGGCCTAAGGAAGGGGGAAGCAGGCGCCTGCTTCCCTCTTCCTTAGGCCCACCCCCCTCTGTCCCTGGCTCCCAGGGCGCCGCGGATCGTGATCTGACAGTGCCATGGGAGCCAGGGAAGGAAGGGGGTGGGCCTAAGGAAGGGGGAAGCAGGCGCCTGCTTCCCTCTTCCTTCGGCCCACCCCCCTCCGTCCCTGGCTCCCAGGGCACCGCGGATCGCGATCTGACAGTGCCATGGGAGCCAGGGAAGGAAGGTGGGCCTAAGGAAGGGGACGCAGGCGCCTGCTGCCCTCTTCCTTAGGCCCACCCCCCTCCGTCCCTGGCTCCCAGGGCGCCGCGGATCGCGATCTGACAACGCCATGGGAGCCAGGAAGGAAGGGGTGGGGCCTAAGGAAGGGGGAAGCAGGCGCCTTCCTCCTTTCCTAGACCCACCCCTCTGTCCCTGGCTCCCAGGGCACCACGGATCGCGATCTGACAGTGCCATGGGAGCAGGGGAAGGAAGGGGGTGGGCCTAAGGAGGGGGAAGCAGGCGCCTGCTTCCTCTTCCTTAGGCCCACCCCTCCGTCCCTGGCTCCCAGGGCGCCGCGGATCGCGATCTGACCGGGGCCTGGGAGCCAGGGATGGAAGGGGGTGGGCGATAGGAAGGGGGAAGCAGGCGCCTGCTTCCTCTTCCTTAGGCCCACCCCTCCGTCCCTGGCTCCCAGGGCGCCGCGGATCGCAATCTGACAGCGCCATGGGAGCCAGGAAGGAAGGGGATGGGCCTAAGGAAGGGGGAAGCAGGCGCCTGTTTCCCCTTCTTAGGGCCCACCCCCTCCGTCCCTGGCTCCCAGGGCGCCACGGATCGCGATCTGGGCGGCGCCGCGGGAGCCGGGACGGAGGAGGCGGGCCTAAGGAAGAGGGAAGCAGGCGCCTGCTTCCCCTTCCTAGGCCCACCCTCCTTCCCTGGCTCCCAGGGCGCCGCGGAGTTGTGGCTTGGGGGTTTAGGGAGGGGGCTATTGGGACGTCGGAAGGGGGCGGGGTGTTGTTTTGGGGATGTTTTGTGGCGAAGTATGTGGGATCGGGCCGCCTCGCTTTGGCCGCCAGGGGCGTTCGGTGGCGAAGTGTTGGGGCGGGGGCCGGGCGCTCTGGCTGGCATGCATGAACGTTCTAAACGTTTGTGCTGGCAGCGGAGAGGCCGGGATGGGAATTCCGTTGCCCGTTTTTGGGGCTGGTGTTTTGGGGTGTTAAGAGGTTCCTAGGGGCGATTTTTTTGGCTCTGGTTGTACCTAGTGATATGGCTAATGGGGCTGTCGAGTTTGGTGTTTCTGAGGCTTATAGTTTCTTTGTCTATATCTCCCGTTGCACGACGTGTACAAATATATATATATAGATTGTATTGCTTTGTTCTGAGTGTAAACCGCCCCGAGCCATTTGGGAGTGGCGGTTGATAAATCTAGTAAATAAATAAATAAATAAATAAATAAATAAATAAAAACATGAGGATCTTAAGCAGCATACTATTATTATAATATGGACAGAAGCTTAGCCCTCCAGTTATTTAAACATTTTAGTATTCCAATAACAAAGCCATTATCCTCTTGCATCACTCCTATACTTCTCCCAATATTTTTGCTTGGCTCTAAAATGCCTTATTTTCTAGCAATACATTATATATTGAATTATGTGCTTCATTTTTAAATTTCAGAAAAACGTTGTGGACATCCTGGAGACCCCCAGTACGGCTCTTTTGAGCTTGTTGAAGGAGAAGATTTTTCTTTTGGTGCTCGTGTTAACTATCGATGCGAGGAAGGGTAAATCCCCTTTTCTCTCCCCCTTTCTTTTGTTGAATGCGTGTTCATTAGTATTATTAAAACCCTTGTTATGAATTTTGGAACAAAGGACATTATCAGCATCTAATGTAAAACACTTATCAGTTGCCAAACGGAAACAAAAGATGTATTGGTTAACTTGACAAAAGAAAAATTAGAGATTGATGGTTATGAATGGTAAAATGGTGACTGCTGTTGAAATGATAAGGGAGGCGTCAGAAGTGGGTGGGTTAACAGCTATAATACTGGAAGATGACTTATTGTGCAATTACAACAGACAATAAATTCAAGTTAAAGATCTAGGACAGTGTTTTTCAACCTTTTTTGAGCCGCGACACATTTTTTACATTTACAAAATCCTGGGGCACACACCAACCAAAATGACACAAAATGACACTCTAACACAATCATACATATAGTTAATATGATTTTAAATGTATTTATACAATCAGTGTGAAACCTGGATCTGTTTTGATGAACACAACATACAGTAGATATCCTGGCAACACTGTAGAAGCAAAGCACCAGCGCCACCTAGTGTTCACCACCAGAACTTTAGCAACACTGTAGAAGCAAAGCACCAGCGCCACCTAGTGTTCACCACAAGAACTTTAGCAACACTGTAGAAGCAAAGCACCAGTGCCACCTAGTGTTCACCACCAGAACTTTAGCAACACTGTAGAAGCAAAGCACCAGCGCCACCTAGTGTTCACCACCAGAACTTTAGCAACACTGTAGAAGCAAAGCACCAGCGCCACCTAGTGTTCACCACCAGAACTTTAGCAACACTGTAGAAGCAAAGCACCACCGCCACCTAGTGTTCACCACCAGAACTTTAGCAACACTGTAGAAGCAAAGCACCAGCGCCACCTAGTGTTCACCACCAGAACTTTAGCAACACTGTAGAAGCAAAGCACCAGCGCCACCTAGTGTTCACCACCAGAACTTTAGCAACACTGTAGAAGCAAGAAGCACCAGCGCCACCTAGTGTTCACCACCAGAACTTTAGCAACACTGTAGAAGCAAAGCACCAGCGCCTCCTAGTAGTGTTCACCACCAGAACTTTAGTTTTGTAAGTACTTTAGAACCATTTAGAGCCATGATTGCCCAGGCCTAGTATTTAATATCATTCCAACATTCTGATTTAACTATCTACCTGGGAAGAAACCAACCTGATCTTCTTCTATAAGTTTAACCAGAATTCTTTTTACTCCATTTGCAAGAATTTCTGCAAATAATTTATAGTAGCAATTTAATAATGAAATTGGTCTATAGTTCTTTACCTGTTTCAAATCTCTATCCTGTTTTGGGATAAGAACTATATGGCTTGTGACTATTAAAATGTTTGGTCTTTTTTCGATCTTACAGTTATAAAATGCTCAGTCATACAAATTACCGAGAATGCCGGGCAGATGGATGGAGTAATGATGTTCCTCACTGTGAAAGTAAGTATCCTTTCCCAGATACTGTCAGTTTACACAAGAGTTGAATAAACTTTACTGTTTGTTTTCCTTACTCTTAAAAAAGCCTATCCCCTGAAAATCCTCCATAGAGCTCGAGATCCTGCCAGATTGCTTTTCAGAAGGCTGAAACAGTTTGTTTTGGAGTTGCTGGGGAAGCATGAATATCTCTGTTCACTAGAACAGTGTTTCCCAACCTTTTTTGAGCCACGGCACACTTTTTACATTTGCAAAATCCTGGGGCACACCACCAACCAAAATGACTCAAAGTGACACCCTAGCACAGTAATACATACAGTTACTGTTTTTAAAATGTATTTATATACTCTTTGTAAAACCTGGGCCTGTTTCCATGAACTCAACATAGATATCCTGGCAGGAATGACACAAAGACACAAACTTCCCACACAGAACTCCCATAACCAAGAGAAAATGCTATAAGAGTTTGGTGGGCATTGACCTTGAGTTTTGGAGTTGTAGTTCACCTATATCCAGAGAGCACTGTGGACTCAAACAATGTTGGATCAGGACCAAACTTGGCATGAATACTCAATATGCCCAAATATGAACACAGTTGGAGTTCAGGGGACATAGACCGTGACATTTGGGAGTTGTAGTTTCTGGAATGTATAGTTCCCCTACAATCAAAGAGCATTCTGAACCCCACCAATGATAGAACTGGGCCAAACTTCCCACACTAGACTCCCCCTTCCTGGAGGTTCCAATTTCCCACGGCACACCTGATGGTTGCTCACAGTACACTAGTGTGCCCCGGCACACTGGTTGGGAAACACTGCACTAGAAGTTGAAAATAAGATCTTTTTCTATTTGCTGAGTTTGCTTCAAGAAGTGGGCGGGGTAATAGAAACCAAAAGGGACAAAACTCAGATGAATCAATGAAAAGGTGAAATGTAGAACTACTTGAGTTAAAGCTTAAGGTGCAGTGATTCTTTTATGCAAGACTTCAACTACGCAATATTAACTACAATATAGTCCTGGTCCTGTATCACTACAGGCAGTCCCCAAGTTATGAACAAGATAGGTTTCGTAGGTTTATTCTTAAGCTGAATTTGTGTGCCTTTCCCTCCTCCCATGCCCCATGCACCCCTTTACCACCGCTGCCCCCATGCGTGGCTTTTCTGCTTCCTCCTGCCACTGCCCCTGCCCCCGTGGCCACACATGGGACAAAAGAGAAGGAGAGTAAGGCCGCTTAAAAGTCTGCTGCTGGGGCTCCCTCCTCCTCTGTCACCGCCGCTGCCGCTGAGGAAAGCTCGCGCACAGGGCCATGGGGGGGCGCCAAAAGAAGGAAGGAGCGTGGCACCGCCCCCGCGAGAGAGACGGAGTCGGGGGGAAGTCCCAACGCCTCCTCGCTCGCATGCACGGGCGCGCCTCCCTCCTTCACTGGAAGAAGGAGCGGCGCGCGAGCGAGGAGGCGGCGGGGGGAAGCCCCGTCAGATGCGCCTAGGGGTGGGACTTCCCCCCGATGCCTCCTCGCTCGTGCTGCCCCCTCCCTCTCAGGTGGCCCCGCCCCCCTCAGGTGGCCCTGCCCCCCTCAGGTGCTCCCCCCCGGGGGCAGCACTTACCGGGTCTGGCCTCGGGCGGCCCCAAGTCTTAGTCCGGGCCTGCTCACGCACCACAAGAGTGGGAGGGAGGAGGGAAAGACAGAAGGGACTACATGACCCTTGGAGTCTCTTAATGTTGTTGTTGTTATTAATACTACTGTTATTGAGACTATTATTGAGACTGGGTGGCCATCTGTCAGGGGTGCTTTAATTGTGCTTCTGCTGCATGAAGGTAAAAGGGCATTGGACTAGATGATGATAATATTACTTCTTCTTTTTTTGCAGTAACAAAGTGTTTCCCTGTAAGAGAGCCAAAAAATGGAAGAATCCTTCTGACGGGCATAATGGATCTGAACCAAGATTTTCCTTATGGCCACCTACTACAATTTGAATGTAACGATCCCTTCAAAATCAAAGGCTCCAATCAAATAGTTTGTACTTCTGATGGAACTTGGAGTGCAGAAGTACCAACATGCGTAGGTTAGTGGGGTGGGCAAAATATGAAACAAAGCCATCCAGAATCCCAGATTAAAGGAGATTTGTTTCATTGTTTAATACTGCTAATTGGATAAAAGGAAGTCATATTTTAAAATTGTATAGATATGATTTGAATTTATTTCCATCAATTCCTTTTTTGGATTTGCGGGGTTGACTGAAGTGGGAGCTTGATGAATCTTCAAAATTATTGATTGGAAGTTATTTAGAATACTTTATTTTGCTAGCTTAGGATATGGTCCATTTTCAATTAGAATGATAAGAAGGCCCTTCACCACAATTATACTTATGTGAATTATATTAGACTAGCTGTACCCGGCACGCGTTGCTGTGCTCTATTTAGGAGATGCGAGAAAGTCTGAGTATGTAAGGGTTGGAATTGTTGTTAGTTATCCATGGTGTGTCCTCCTCTGAACTGCAGTCGGATGGAGTGTGGGT
The DNA here is from genome assembly GCA_030556195.1 of Anolis apletophallus. Classification (NCBI taxonomy): domain Eukaryota; kingdom Metazoa; phylum Chordata; class Lepidosauria; order Squamata; family Anolidae; genus Anolis; species Anolis apletophallus. The sequence goes on along the minus strand of JARBWK010000007.1, from coordinate 8,917,046 downwards.
CATGGGGGGCATTGTGTGCCAAGTTTGGTCTTTATCGGTCTTGGTTCTGGGCCACAGTGGTCTGTGGGGAATGATGGGTTTTGAAGTAGTACAAATCCCATTATCCATGGAGGTACTTCAAGTCCCATAATCCATGGTCCACCCTCTTCCAAACTGTAGTAGAATGTAGTGTGGGTCATAGGGGCTCTGTGTGCCAAGGTAGGTTACTGTAAATTCAGGCCATACACAATGTCCCATGAGCTGAGGCCTAGTCAGGAACAGCAAGTTAATGAATCCTTACTGTCAATTCAGGCCATACACAATGTGCAATGAGCTGAGGCGTAGTCGGGAGAATCAAGTTAATGAAGCCTTACTGTCAATTTAGAGCGTAAACAGCATTCCATTAAGTGAGGCCTAGTCAGGGAAAGTAAGTTAATGAAGCCTTACTGTCAATTTTGGGCATGGTCTGTGATTTGTAGGGGTGTAAATTTTCTGTGGGAAGTGAATTGGGTGTTTGTGTTTGTGCCTCAGCCCTTTGCCTTATCCTCCTCTGACAGTTTATTATGGGTCGGAATGTTCATGTTGGCTGGCCAGTGCAGGAGTTATGCAAATCCACCCTTATTGGCAGCCAATCATGTTGTCAGAATGTAGTGGCTGGGAGAGTCGTTGGCAGCCCCGGAGGATGCTGGGAAATGTAGGGTTTTTTAAACTCGTTGTTTTGGGGGCCTTTTAGGTTTTGTGTGGGAAAGTTTCTTTGCTACAAACGTACCTTGCTTGAGGCCTATTTCTGTTGGCAAGTTTGGTGTTTCTGCGTTGTAAGGTTTCTCTGTTTGGGACGGTCGTTCCATGACGGGAACCCCTTTATATAATAGATTCAGAGAACACAAAATTAGAGATAGAACATGCCTGCACTGGCTAGATCAGGGCTGTCCAACTGGCGGCCCGGGGGCCGTATAAGGCCCCCCAGCCCCTTCCCTGCGGCCCCCTCAGCTTTTTAATAAAATTTTTTTAAAAACTAATTAAATAATAATATTTTTAAAAATTACCCACTTCCGGGTTCTGGAGCAAGTATCGCGAGACTACGGAAGCCACACGGGATTCGCTCTCAACGCGAGATCACGCCTGCGTTGAGAGCGAATCCCGTGTGGCTTCCGTAGTCTCGCGATACTCCTGTTGCCGAAATCTTGGCTACTTAATCCCTGCGGCCCACGCAGACGCGCGATTTGGACCTTCTCGGCTGCTGCCTCGGTTGGTCGTCGCCTCTGCTCATGGTCCGGCTACTCCTGGATCCTGCGCGTTTGGGAAGATAGGCTAACCTTTATGTTATTATTATGTAATTGTGTATGGATGCCCCTTATGTATTCCCTCCCTGCATTTCCCCTTAGTAAAGATTATATTTGATTGTATGGATGCCTCTTATGAATTGTAAGTAAATTGGAGCCGGGGGGGGGGCAGGGCGGGGGCGGAGCCGGGGCGGGGGCGGAGCCGGGGCAGACCCTTCGGCCCCCCAGGTCATCAGTGACCGGAATTCAGGCCCCTGGGCCGGTAGATGTTGGACAGCCCTGGGCTAGATAATCTGGGCCAATCTAGAGCAGAAATGCCTCGGTGGTCACTAAATGCCCTCTTCGAAATGAGTCTAGTTCACTCAGTCACCCAGACTGGGATTGCACTGGCCACACTGGACTGTCACCTTACTGTCTGTATCACTGTTGCTGCTCCCAGATGGTGGCAGAGTTCCATGGGAGCTCCTGGCCATTGCAAGCAACCCATGTTGATATCCACAAAAATGCCCATGTGATCAGGAAGATGGGGATGATCTCCGACTCCTTCTTCCTAATCATGTGGGTAACTGCTGATGTCAGATGGGATGTCCACAATAACCAGGAGGTTGCATGGAGCTCTGTGGTCATCTAGGGACCTTATCACACACACACACACACCTTGTGCTATTTCCCTCCAGTACAGTGATACTTTCCCTATCACACGGGGGAAGCATCTGCTAACCAGAGCCTTCCTATGTTAATCCCAGGACATTTCCATGCCACTTGGGATGCGGCTTCTGCGAGAAATTGAGTAATGTTGTGTGATGGGCCCATCCATCCCTCAACTAGCTGGCAAGCATCCTAGGACACTTACATTGGTAAGTGTGATGAGGACACATGAGAAATGATAGAGGCAAGACTTGATTATGCGCCTTCTTTTCCCTATACTGATGAGCACAGGCAAAAGGGGTTGGAAGGCGGGCCACAGTTGGATAGCGGGGTGGTCTATATCAAATTCAGTCCTGCAGTCCACAATACCCCAAAATCCTGGAACACTCTCCTGACATTTCCTGACATGGGGTTAACAAAACTAAGCTGATTTACGAAAAAAGCATGGCCCGACTTACCGGGCCAGGGACGTTGTGGTGCAGGGTGTTCCCCACCGGCATTTCTTGCCTCAGGGGGCTTCTTCTTCCCAGAATCCTCTTGGAATGACGGGAAAGTTTACCACCGTCCGGCCAGATGGCCAATAGCCAGCTGGCCACACCTCGCCTCTTGAGAGGCCAGACCTGGCCTCTCCTTCCTCTTGGGCAGCTGTTTTAAGGCTGCCCCAAACTCCCCGGTAGGCATTGTGCCTGCATCAGCTGATCCATCCCACCCAGCCTGCAAGCGGTTTGGGTATTTGTTTACGGTTAGCTTGTTTTGTTAGCGTGTTCTGGTTAACTTGTTTTTGTGCTATCCGTCACGACTCTTCGTTGGCATGGGGCATGGGCCCTGGATCTGGCTTGGTATCTCCCCTAGCGGTAGGGGGGAAACACCCAGTGGTCTCGGAGTTGCCGAGTTACGTGGGCCCGGTATTGTGCCGGCGGCACCCTGGGCATGTTTAGCAGTATTGGACAGCATCGGGCTGCCCAATCTGGATCCAGGACCCATGCATGGCTGCCAACCCTTGTTCCTGTTATCAATAAGTGAGTTGTGGCCAGTGTTTATCCCAAAAGACTTTGTGCGTGTGTTTTCCTTGGGTTTGGTGGTGGGAGGTGTATTGCCCATGCAACAGTAACCTTTCAAAAGGGAAAGACATTGGGGGAGCCAAGACTGGACTCATTTCTCTTCAGATAATAGAATGATTAAAGGTTTGGAAATCAATACTTTGGGGAAATGGCTAAGGGTGTTGGGCAACTTTAGCTTGGAGAAAAGAGGTCTGAGAGTAAGATGATAGCTATGTCTAAACATTTGGAATGATGTCACATTGAAGAGGGGGTGAGCTTGTTTTCTGGTGCTCTGGAGACTAGGTGTTGGGCCTGTGGCCTCTGTGGCTCCAGGGGTTGTGGGTTGTGGTGGTGTGCAGGGATCTGTGTGATTTTCAGTGCAGGGCCAAGGTGATGAAACTCTGGAAAAGCAGTTAAGGGAATTTAGTTTTTCTGAGAGTCCAGTGGGCGGGAATGGAGACACCTGGCTTGCTGATTCTAGCCGCAGCTGTTGCTTTCCCAGGGAAAAGGGAGGGAAAGGTTAGAATGTGGAGATCTTGTTATTATTTATTTATTTATTTATTCAATCTTATATTCCGCTCCCCCCTGCAGGCTCGGGGCGGATCACAGCATAGAATAAAACATGCAGCACATAATAAAAGCATATAACACACAACAGAGCATAAAACAATATAAAATTCACAGAATTACATGCCAGAGCGGGCCAACTTAATTGAAAGCCGATCTAAAAAGGGCTGTCTTGCAAGCCCTCCGGAAAGGGGCTAGCTCTGGAATAGCTCGAGTGTCGTCCGGAAGGGAGTTCCACAACGCAGGAGCCACAGCAGAAAAGGCTCGCTGCCTGGTTGTGGAAAGGTGGCATGAGCAGATAGATGGAACAAGTAACAAATTCTGCTCTTCTGAGCGTAGTGATCTCGGGGGAACATACGGGGTAAGGCGGTCCCTCAGGTACACAGGCCCTAGACCGTGTAAGGCCTTAAAGGTTAAAACCAACACCTTGAAGGCAATTCGGTACTCGATAGGAAGCCAGTGCAGTTGCTGTAAGATGGGAGTAGTGTGCTCCCTCACCGGTGCTCCCACCAGCAAGCGAACAGCAGCATTCTGCACCAGCTTGAGTTTCTGGATTGTCGACAAGGGAAGGCCAACGTAGAGGGCGTTACAGTAGTCTAATCTCGAGATGACTTGGATCACCGTGGCCAGATCATTCCTGGACAGATAGGGTGCCAGTAAAGGTTGGAAATTCAGTACCTGGTCAACTTTCGACTCTACTGCAAGCAGTTCCATGAACTCCTGATTTCATGATTTTTTGGTCATTCATGAAAAGAACTTTGAGCTTGCCTTTTTGGGACTAACCTAGTTTTAAGTTCTGTTGCTTCTGAGTGGATTTATATTCAGAGACCTTACAACAGGGGTGCTCACACTTTTTCAGCATGGGAGCTACTGATTAAAAAACCAAGTCCCAAAGATCACCTACCCAGAAATGTAAAACGTATAACTATTTTCTTATTTATTTATTTATATTTATTATTCATTTTTATGTACCGCTCCTTCCAGCAGGCTTGGGGCAGTTTACATAAAATGAAGTTATAAAACATCAACATTTCAATTTAATAACAACAATATAAAACAGAGCATAAAAATACATCCAACCACCTCATTTCTCCCACACTGCCATATTACCACACATATTATCAGCCATAAAGTAAGAAGAGAGGCTTTTGAACTGCAAGGCCATTTAATACTCAGCAAGGTAAACAAAGGGGCATGCAAAAATACATCCAACCACCCCATTTCTCCCACATTTCCATATTCCCCAACATATATTTCTCAAGGAACAAAGCAAGCAGAGAGGCTTTGGAGCTAAAAGGCCATTTTTAAACAGTAAAAATAAACAAAGAGACATGCCACAGAACAATCAAGCACCCACCCCCAAGTAAAAAGACTGACCTTTGAGATGCGGTAAGGAAATGACCCCAAAGCGTCCTTCTTCTCCTCCTCCGTCGTTGCTCCTATTTCCATGCCGCCAGCATGCGTGCCGCCTCCAAGAGCTCACGAGAAGTCTTAGAGGCAGAATGGGCGCTTCTGCGCATGCACGCGGGGCCAGCCATGCATCGCGTCATCCAGGCCCGCCCCCTTTGGTCTCCTACGACTCTGAGTGGCTGGAGAAGGACGGAGGGAGGAGGAGGAATCCAAAAGAGGGGGCCCATTCTGCCTCTTGGACTCTGGAGCTCTTGGAGGCGGTGCGCGAGCAGGGAGCGGGGAGGAACAACGACGGAGGACTTCTTTGCAGCGTGCAGGGGCGCGTGAAGAGGACCAACAGCAAAAAACCTGGTCAGAGGCTTGAAGATCACCAGGATGAGGCCCGAATTTCACCCTGGTGATTGCGATCACCGTTCTGAGCACCCCTGCGTTACAACTTAATTAGCCTGAGGCTTTGGGAACATTTCTTGGGATTTTCTCGAACGTTTTTTGCCTTGGCTACTTTCATGTTTACTGTTGTATTTTTGGACTTTGTTTACTTCAATAAATAGGGTGTTATTTCCAGCCGTGGTGGTGTGAATATTTAAAGGGCCCTGGTTCACGGCCGGTGTGCGACACTAGGGAACAATGGATTCAAATTGAGGAAAAAGCATCCCGTCTAAACCTTAGGAAGAACGTTGTGATGTTAAGAGCTGTTTGACAGTGGAGTAAGCTACTTCTCTGGAGGGTTTTAAGCAGGGGCTGGATGGTCCTTGCGATCTCTTCCAACTCTAGGATTCCAATAACAGAAGGTTTTACTAAATAATGTTTGTTTATATTTTGCAATAGAAATAACATGTGAACCACCTATTATTGCCCATGGGAGTGTAAGCAATTCAAAGGCCATTTACCGGAATGGTGAACGGATGCAAATTTCCTGTAATGAGGGATACAAATCTGCAGATAGAGATGAAGCAACATGCACGCGAGATGGATGGAACACAAGAGTGGAATGTATAGGTCTGTATGTTTCTAAAGCAAAGGGCATCTATGGTTACAATTCACACTTGCACACATTTCGTTGTAAGAAGGTTCCTCTGTATACAGTGGGAATTTCTTACCTAACACATGTCCACAGGATGCATTTTTAATAAAGGAAACTGAATGAAGACAAAGGAAAATTTATCTTGTAGGATGAAATGGAATTTGTTCAGCATTATGTTCGTTTTATTGTTTAGGAAATTACTTAATGGCCTAAAATATTTTTTCTTCCTCTTATGGTGCCTCTACACCATGGAATTAATGCAGGCACCCCTTTAACTGTCACGGCATAGTGCTATGGGACCATGGGAATTGTAGTTTTAAAAGGTCTTTTAACTTCTCTGCCAAAGAGATCTGATAGTTCACCAAACCTCGAATCCCAGGATTCCACAGCTCTCAGCCTTGGTAGTTACAGGGATATCAAACCGTGTTAATTCTATAGTGTAGACGTACCATTGGTCTTTTTTCATATGCATGTTCAATTGATTGATTAATTTTTTAAACAGCTATCGCGACCTAATTAGGCTCCTTTTAAAAGCCCCACAAATTCAATTGTTCTTTATTTCAAGGTTAAAATATGAGGGCGGGTTTCGCAGCTTCCGGCTTCTTCGGGACCTGTCATATAGTAACAATCCACTGCACAAATCCACTGGTCCGACATCAAAATCACAAAATTATATGTGTGGACGCAGCCACTACTCCATGCGGTCGGAAGAAGCCGGAAGCGGCGAAACGGCAGGGCCTATATAGACTGTCGACCTGGTGATATTGGTATTTAAATCCGGAGTATACACTATGATGAAGATTTTGGATTATAATTTTGTGAAGGATATACAATGCCAATTGATTGATGTCTAATATGATCTGCATTCCACTATCCACTTAAAAATTGAAGATATTGATGATGATAATATTCATCACTGTCCCCCGAGATCACTACGCTCCGAGGATGCTAATTTGTTAGAGATACCCTCGGTGAAATCGGCTAAACTGACATCTACTCGCCGGAGGGCGTTCTCCGTTATAGCTCCTACGCTGTGGAACGCCCTCCCGGCTGGAACGCGGGCTATAAAGGACCTGCTCCCGTTTAGACGCGCCTGCAAAACTTATTTGTTTTTAACGCAGGCCTTCGGTGAGTAGGTCCTGCCCATGTTCCGCTTTAGCCGCTGTCCTGGGGTGTCACGCTATCTAATTTCTGAACTGTACCTGGGGGTTTTGTATTTTGCTGTTTTAACTGTTTAATTGTCTTAGATGTTCAATCGCATTGCTTGTGTGTAGTTGTACCTTCGGTTCCTGTGAGCCGCCGCGAGCCTCAGGGAGTCGGCGGCATAGAAACCCGAATAATAATAATAATAATAATAAATCAACAAAAATTATAGAAATGAATATAGTGATTTCCCGCATTGTTTATTGATACGGTTGCACGGAGAACACCCCACCATTTGAATTGCCCATCAAGTGTAGCCAGAATGTGTAGTAATGTGATGCCACATCTCAACTCCAACCTGGGTAGGTGTGTGATCCAAAACTCTATAAGATTCACTAATTGAATCTAAACATTTGGAAATCATGTTCAGGCGGAAAGGGTGTACAAGCATTGGTAGTTCCACAAGGACACACCAAGCTTTGTTTTGAGAAAGGAATACAGCACAGACAAAAAGTTGACTAGCTCTGATGTAGACTGAATCTAACTTGTGATTTCAGTTTCTCTTCAGTCCTGTTTGCATTCTTAATGGCTGAATATTTTTTTATCGATTCTACTCCAAGAACCATAAAATGAGTTATTTTAATTTCCCACAAGAGGCACGGTGAGAATATGGCCTCTAATAAGTGATGATTAACAGAGAAACAAGTTCCTTTGTTTATTGGTGAAGTATCAACTAAATTTATGTTTCCTTATATAGCTATTGTATGCCGACAACCACAAATTGATCATGGCAGCGTTCAACCAAAGCAATTGCTGTACCAATATCAAGAATCAATCGATACAGCCTGTGAGGAAGGATATAGTAACAGTGCTACCTCTTTCTGCACTGCTCGTGACTGGCAACCTCCTCCAGCATGTATACGTAAGTATCTTTCTCTTTGCAGTTTTAGAACATAGATAACTGTATTTTCCAGAGGAATGATGTTTCAGGCATGCGTAAGGTCAAGGTCAATTCTTTAACTCCTTCTTGTTTCCCCTTTCTATTCCATCCAGTATCTTCTTTCATTTGCCTAGGTGAAATAGACACTTGCATTATGCAGGAAGAGGAGCATACCAAGCCCCTATTAAAGCTGCTCCACTGGCTGCCGACATGGTTCCGGTCCCACTCCAAAGTGCAGGTTATTACCTACAAAGCCCTAGATCAGGGCTGCCCAACTTCTACCGGCCCAGGGGCCTGAATTCCGGTCACTGATGACCTGGGGGGCCGTAGGGTCTGCCCCGCCCCCACCCCACCCCTGGCTCCACCCCTGGCTTACTACTCATAAGAGGCATGCATACAGTCAAATATAATCTTTTACTGAGATAAAATGCAGGGTGGGAATTCAAAAGGGGCATCCATACAGTCAAATATAATATTTTACTAACATTAAATGCAGGTTGGGCATTCAAAAGGGGCATCCATACAGTCAAATATAATATTTTACTAACATTAAATTCAGGGTGGGCATTCAAATACACAATTACATAATAATAACATAAAGGTTAGCCTACCTTCCCAAACGCGCGGGATCCAGGAGCAGCCGGACCACGAGCAGAGGCGACGACCGACCGAGGCAGCAGCCGGGAAGGTACAAATCACGTCTGCGTGGGCCGCAGGGATTAAGTAGCCGAGATTTCAGCAACAGGAGTATCGCGAGACTACAGAAGCCATACGGGATTTCGTTCTCAACGCAGGCGAGATTTTGCGTTGAGAGCGAAATCCCGTGTGGCTTCCGTAGTCTCGCGATACTTGCTCCAAAACCCAAAAGTGGGTAATTTTTAAAAATATTTAAATTTTTTATTTTTTATTTTTTATTAAAAAGCTTAGGGGGGCGTAGGGAAGGGGCTGGGGAGCCATATACAGCCCCCGGGCTGCCAGTTGGACAGTCCTGCCCTAGATGGTTCTGGTCCAACCTATTTTCCCCTATAAACTGGTGTGGGCTCTAAGATCTGTCAGGAAGGTCCTCCTCTCAGTCCCACCTCCGTCTCAAGTGCAGTTGGTGGGGATAAGGGAGAGGACCTTCTCAGTGGTGCCCCCTCAGTAGGGTTGCCACCTGTCCCGTATTATACGGGACATCCCATATTATACGGGACGTCCCGTATTTTTTCTCTGAAGTTCATGTCCCGTATTTTCAGCTCCTGTCCTGTATTGACAGGACAGGATAGGTGGCAACAGAAGGTGAGGCCAGGCCAGCAGTAAGCGCCACTGCGCCACTTCTCCACGGTGCTTGCGCTCACTCGCCTCGCACTCACTCGCAGGCACAGAAGGCAGCAGAGCAGCCCCAGCAGCAGTGCGCCTGCCAGGCCACTGGCGGTGCCTTGCTGTGCCGTCAGGCCAGCGTCCACCTTTTTCCTGGCCTGCCCCCTGCCCTATGGTGGGCTTCACTCAGGTCAGCCAATGAGGGCAGGCCACCACAGAGCATGTGCACACGAGAGAGGCGAGAGCAGCAGAGACACCACAAGGCTGAGCTGAAAGCGGGATGACACCGAGAGAGCAAGAGAGAGAGAAAGAGCCAGACCCAGAGCCGAGAGAAGATTCCATTCAAAGTGTTGGAACTTAGCAGGGAGCAGGTCAGGGAGGCTTACTGCCTGTTGGGTGATGATTCTTATATCAAAAAGTGGCAACCCTACCCCTCAGCTTTGGATCGCCCTCTCCAGAGAAATTAGGCTAGCCCCCACACTCCAATGTTTGCAGAAAAACTTGAAAACATGGCTCTTCAAGCAGATCTTTGAACATGGTTAAACATCAGTTAAAACTTGAGGACAGAGTGAATTGTTTGACTCCAGCACTTTATGTGACTGAAATTGTTATGGGCTATTTTAATCCATGGCTTTTGCTGCATTTATTGGATATTTTATTTAAATTAATAGGGGTTTATATGCTGTTTTCATGTATACCTGTTTTATGTTCTTGACATTGTTACTGTTTTATAAATGTTTCTGTATTTTATTGTACCTGCTGCACTGCTATGTGCTGTTGCAAGCCACCCTGGGTCCCATTTGGGAGATGGTGGCGGGATGCAAATAAAGTTATTATTATTACTATTAGTAGTAGCAGCAGTAGTAGGATTAAATGGGAAGAGATACACAGAGTAAATGAAACACTGCACAAGTCTAGGTCATCTTCCCTATGGGAACACAGCAGATAGTGTCACTAGTGGTATGAGATAGTTATGTTTTTCCACTCTCCTGGGAGAAATGCAGTTGTACTCCCCACAAACTCTGCATCATGTTATTAGTATTCAGTTATGTGCACTATACCTATGGACAAACATTCACTTCTCTTCAGAGAAAAAGTGAGACTTCTGGAAAATATATCTAAACGCTTGCCAGAAGGCTAAAAAAATGTTTCACCATATTTGATCTGAGTGTTTAGTGGACTCTTTGAAAATTATTTGCTCTCCCACCAGTGAAATCAGGAGACAACACAATTGTGTGGGTTAAAAATTTTATTGTATGTTACCAATCAATCTCTGTGATCTACCAAGCAATTCATGGCAGAAAACATGTACCTTGAGCATGACCTTGAAAATGAACTTGAATTTGACCTGACATTTGAATTTGGTGGGCAATAAAGCGACCAATAAAGAGACCACCTCAACCTCCAACAATGGCGAGACACCACGGTCCCCCTATGCCACCCAATGTTGTTCCCAAGGTGACCCTTCAAGGAAACAAGTGGAGAACTCATTCCATGACTACCTCTGATCAAGGCCACTTCCCGTTCACCCTCACCTCAATTCCTTTAATAATGGATGAGGGCTCCCCTTCATAGCCTCCGCTAGACAGGGGTGCCGTGGTGCACACCGATATGCGCCCATCCTTATCCTTATTTGTGTGAAAACCTATTTAGCACCCAGACACCCAGTTTGTCATGGATTAAGTAGTGTAGGGTAGGCAAAAAAAAAACCTTGAGCAGGGGTGGGCAATTATTTTTCCCAAGGGGCCAGGCAAGAGACAAAAAATATTATGGAGGGCCGCACCTAAAGGCTGAACTACATTCTAATCTACCGTATTTTTCGCACCATAAGACGCAGTTTTTTTCCTCCCAAAGTAGGAAGAAAAATCAGCCGCGTCTTATGGAGCGAAGATGTAGGCGGGGGGGGGGAGGCACTGGAGCAGAGGGGGGACGGCGATATACTCACGCTATATTCGCGCCCCCTCCCCCCCGGCTGCGCCCGCGCATGCCCAGACTCTCGCCGCCGTGTCGCCGCAGCCAGCCGGCGGCGCGGAGGAACAGCGGCGGAAGGGGGGACTCACGGGGCGGACTCGCCGCTCACGGACCCAAGGAAGAGAGGCCGGAGGGAGGGAGGGACGGAGGAAGAGTTCCCTCCCTCCTCCGGCCTCTCTTCCGGGAGGGAAGGAGGAAGAGTTCCCTGCTGCTGCTCCTGTGACTGCTGCTTCCGCTGCTGCTGCTCCGTGGGGGCCGCCCTCGTGGCCTCCCCCTCCTCCTCCTCCTCCTCGGGTCCGTGAGCGGCGCGCCCGCCCCGTGAGTCCCCTCTTCCACCCCCGTTCCTCCGCACCGCCGGCTGGCTGCGGCGACATGGCGGCGGGAGTCTGGGCATGCGCGGGTGCAGCCGGGAGCCGCCGGGAGCCGCGCGAATATAGCGTGAGTATATCGCTGCCCCCTCTGTTCCAGCGCCTCCCCCTCCATATTAGTGTCTCATACAGTAGCCAGCCCCCCACAAGTGTCTCATATAGTAGCCAGCCCCCATTTTTTTCCAATTTTCCTCCTCTAAAATCTAGGTGCGTCTTATCAGCAGGTGCGTCTTATGGTGTGAAAAATACGGTACATTATTTATTTATTTACTTACTATATTTAGTATATATTACAAATCATTAATATTAACATATTAATATATCAAGAAATATTCATATATTATTAGTATAAAATAATTATTAAGTATAAAGACATCATAATATATTGAAATTATAATATAACATTATATTATATATTATATTATTTATTATATTATTATAATACAATTATTATAAAATAATAATAAAAACCACTAAAATAAAATTAAATTCAAGAAGACAAGGTGCGAACCAAGATGGAGGCTGACATCCTCAAGACAGGAAGGATCCCAAGATGGAATGGCCCAATGGACCCAGCCCAGAGGATGACAAAGTGGATCCAGCCGCTGCCGCCGCAGAGCAGAGCAGCAGAAACCTGGCCAGGCCTATCTCTCAGTCCATCCACCTTTAGCCTAGTTGGTGGGAACAAGAGAGAGAGCCTTCTCGGTGGCTGCCCCTCGACTCTGGAACTCCCTTTTCCCCAATGAAGCCAGAATGACCCCTCCCTGCTGTCCTTCCAGCAGTGGGCAAAACCCTTATCATTAAGACAGTCTTTTAAAAAAGGCTTTAAAGAAAAATTCAGGGGGTGCTGTGGTTTTTAATTTTTGAGTATGTTTTAATGGTTTTAACTGGGAATTTTAAATACTGTTTATATTTAATCCTGTTTTAATGTTTGCATATTTATATATTTAAAATTGTATGCTAATGCTTTTATGTTAAGCCACTTTGAGTCTGCTTCAGGAGAGATCACGCACAGTATAAATAAATATAATAATAGCAAAATCACAATCTGTCAAGTGCAAAAGGCCACCTTACTTGGATCTGCACACATCATTTGAAATTACATCACACAGTCCTAGACGCTTGGGAAGGGTTCGACTTGTGATTTTGGAATACGAAATCCAGCATACAGATCTCGTTTGCTATGACATGCTGTGTTTTTGTGTCAGTAAAATAATAATACCACATTATCATTTGCTTGCTCCACCATTGATTTCTTGCATGATATTGTTTTCCTCATGAATAAAAATTGGATCAGTGGGTAAGGGGTTGGCTAATTTTAATCTCATCTTAGATGAAATCTATTATCTTGTCTCAAAATGCAAGAAATATACCAGCTATCCCTCTATCCGTACTCTTGGCCTGGGAATGCCAGCACAAAAGAAATAAGCACAATGAAAGAAAACAACACGTGACTGTAATATTCAATTTTGTTGATGCTTAATTTTTTTCCTCTCTGTTCTTTTCTAAAGCAAAGCAGTGTGAATATCCCACTGTTCAGAATGGAAGAGTGGGATATGAATGGCGAGGATACTTTCCAAAGAAACCAGGTTCCACAATTTACTTTGGATGTAATTATGGTTTTCTACCAGAAAATAAAAAAACAGATAATTGGCATTTATCGTATTGCACTATTCGTGGCTGGGAACCAGAACCCAAATGCTTCAGTAAGTAATTTTTTCCTTGCATTCTCCTTCCTTATCAAGGAGAGAAATAATCATGTCTACACATAACATGTTGCCTTCAAATCAGTTTTGTGAAAAGATCATATCCAAAAAAACACTGACACAGGGATGAGAAAAGCGACCATTTGTCTTAGTCAATTCACATGTTTCATTTCTAGCTGTAAAATGCAAAATGATTGATGAGTGCTGCTGTGATGTGGAATTAATGCTGTTCGACAGCACTTCAACTGCTGTGGTTCACTGCCATTGTAGTTTGGTGAGGCACCAGCATTCTTAGGCAGAGAAGACTAAAGACTCCATTGAGTCCGTCATATTAAACCGTAGCAGTTGAAGTAGTTCCAAGCTAGAATAATTTGACAGTGTGAACATACCCAAAGTTTGCTCCTACAAAAGTTTCATAAGGAAGTAAACTCCCCAGAGAAAATGGATTCATTTCCAGTTCCAAATGTTCTGCTGTGAAATGTGCAAATTATCATAAGGAGGGAAAGGTTGTAATGTGTGAAACCCAAAACCGAGTTTCTGTTACTATCAAATGCAATGGGAACATCTATGACCATGGCTTGATCCACTGTCCAGAAACTAGTTCAGGTCTGCTTGGTGACCCGAAAGACACTCTCTCAGCTAACTTGGAGGCAACAGGTAGTCCCATTGTCTGGCCATGCTGAGCATCCCGTTTCCTCCTTTCAATCTGCTTAAACCTGACACCAAGCTAGATGTCTGTGCTATAGTTGTCAACAGCCCTGACACATGGGGAGGGGACTGCTATTCCTTGAGTCTTGGAAGTGCGGGGTGGAAGTGTGGGATGTCAAGACAGCTGCCACCAGTTCTGGTTAGGGAATGTCCCAACTGTCTCGAATGCCCTTGACTTGAAGGACAACCCAACTCTTTGCTCAGGATTCAGGTTGTCCGCTTAGTTAATGTAACCTGGGGAAAAACAGTGGTGTTTAATCATCATGGGGCCGGTCTGACCTTACACTGACCTAAGTTGTCAGTGTAGATGTGCACAAGGTAGTGGTCAGGCATGTAGCGGGGGGGCTGGAGGGGCTGAGCCCTCCACCCCAAAATTCTCAGGGTGGTCAACGAGAAGGCCTTACTGGTACATTATTTAAACTGTTATGTGTATTCATATCATGATCTGATCACCATGCTCAATATATCCCATATGCATGGGGGTATTATTGGGATAATGATACAAAAGGTTTGCTAGGGTAGACCCTCGCTCACTCAGTCTCAGCCCCCCGCAAATCAAACTCACCCCCAATCAAAATCCTGGCTACAGCCCTGGTAGTGGTAGTCCAAACTCAGGGCAACTCCTGAGTTTCAGCAAAACTTTGGGGCATTCCTCAATTTCTGCTAACATGGGGGTAAAGGTTTGCCCCATGTTACAGGCTGGAAGGCCTGGGATTTTGTGTGAACATCATGTTTTTATCTCTGGTCCTTTTCAACATTTGTGGACAGGGTGTGAGAGAGCATCAACATTTTGAATTCTGTCCAGACACAATCCCAAGAACCACTACAGTTAACAATCTTGAAAGGCATCTTTTTCTATCATTACAGGATTAGCAAGGCAATTTCTTTGCAGAACAGGTTGTAGCCAACATATGTACCAAGCAAAGCTAAGGCCACTTTGATTATCAAGGGCTTCCAGGAACAAAGCAGGATCAACGAACTCCCCTGACATTTCAGTGTGGGCTTTTCCACACAGCCATATAACCCAGACCTCTCCATTGGCACTCCCTTGTCGCGGGGGAGAGGCTTGCGTACCCTAATGAAGTTGTGACCTATGCTGGCGGTGGCATAATAGCCACTGGTAGGGCCTCCCATGCCAGACAGACTACAACTAAAGGGTCTGACAAAGAGCGTCAATGGGCAGGATGGGCTCTCTAGCCTTTGGTAACCATCCTAGGAGAAGGAAAACTCTGATTTCAAACCCGGACTCGTCTAACCCTGTAAGGTCAACTATCTAGAGAAGGAAACTCAAATCAAACCTACGACCTGAGGACCTCGCTGCCACCATCTAAGCTTGCTAGGCCCCGGCAGACGAACCTGTGGTTTAAAGGATGAGGCCAGTTCTGTGCACGCTGCGCTCCTCCATAAAGGTCCATTGCACAGGCTCGAAGGACACATCCTACCTCCTTAGTCATCAACACGCTTGTAGAAAGCGTGGGATGAGTTCTTCCTAAGAATCTTTGTTTGCGAAGTAATGCCAGAGATAACCCAGTGATCTTAGCAAATGAAAATGCTGCTCCCCTTGTTTGTCATGTAGGGACTAGCAACAAGTACCTAGGTAATAATACAGGCAAAAAAGGAGAAAAAAGAAGGAATTGGGAAGTATGGATTTATCTCCTAACACTTTTTAATTACCAATGTATAGGAGATTGCTTCAAAAGTACCCTATTCCATCAAAATCATGTTATGTTGATAAGAAGAATGCATATTGTATGAAGTATGACAACAGAGAGACATGTTGATATATTTTGTGGTCAAGTTCAAATTTATCTAGTAGTAAGCAATAGGCATGGTAAAAATGAAACGGAAATTAAATGGATTCGTTAGAGATTCGTATGTAATGGGACTTTTGATATTTTACGTATCGCTGTCGCAAACCAGGAAGTAGACTTTCTTTTACGGCACTTCGGGGCGCCATTTTTTGTATCTGGGTCGTAAAGCATTCGTATGGTTTCTTTGCCCTTAGTAAGCGTGTTTTGTCATTGGCTGATGGATACCAGGTGGACATACACTCCCCTTCACTCCACCTTTCCTTTAGCCAATCAGAGGCAAAGAAACATGGATGGGGTGAGCGAGGGCCTCCTCCTCCTCTCTCGCCAATGACAGGCTTGCGAGAGGAGGAGGAGAAAGGTTCCCTCGCGCCGCCCCTCTGCCTCTCTCTAGCCTCGATCCATGCATCGGGGCTAGAGAGAGGCAGAAGCAGCGCGAGGGCCCCTTCCCCGCTTAAGAAATAACCCGACCCAGGCCTGGGAAACAGTAGGAAACTCGGCCCGGGCTGCTTCCAAGCGCTTTGGAAGCAGCTTGGGGCACTGATTCGAGTAATTTCCTCCTGTTTCCCAGGCTGTCCCTCAAGCGGAGGGGAGCCTGGAGAACAGGAGGAAATTCCTCGACAAGGAACCGCAGGGGTTAAGGGAGGCATGCCTCCCTTAACCCCCGCGAGCCTCAATCCGGAGGAATTTCCTCCTGTTCTCCAGGCTCTCCCTCCGCTTCTGAGGGACAGCCTGGGAAACAGGAGGAAATTACTCGAATCAGTGTTCGAGCTGCTTCCAGCGCGCTTTGAAGCAGCCCGGGCCGAGTTTCCTACTGTTTCCCAGGCCTGGGTCGGGTTATTTCTTAGCGGGAAGGGCCGCCCGCACGGCAGCCCTTTCCCCGCTAAGATATGCCGACCCAGGCCAGTTGGACAGCCCTGTTCTAGTTTACCAAGAGCACGTTCCTCATACCCTCCAGGTCACTATCACCCTTACTACATTCTTACTATTAGAATTTATTATTTAATTCTAATAAATGCTCTGGAGAAGCAAGCCTTGACTATTTTATTTAATAATAATAATACTAATAATAATAATATATTAATGCTTTATATCTCCTGCAAGGAAACCAAGGGAAATGTTGCCCCTCGATTTGCCTGTGCTTAAAACAGTGTCAGTCCTGTTTCCCTGCTTTCCAGACTTTAGAACCAATTTAGAATTTCGTTAGTACTTAAGTTACATTTTAGCACTTTTTGCAAAATTTTTTGTAAGTCTTTAATATACTAATAAAAAAAATCCCCCCCCCCATTTGATTTTAGAATTGCGATTTTAGGATTCTAAAACAAGCCTAGTAAGCAAGCATTCTTAGATAATGAAAATCCATTATAGGGCGTATAGTATCTGGGTTGATATCAGGTTAGAAATGCCAGATCTCTGGGGATTCACCCAGTGCTTAACTTTGCAGCATGCCTACCACCCCATTGCAGAATGAAGAAGTTCAAAGGGAAAGGGACGATTTTCCTCATCCCATTTTTTTAACATTTAAAAATGTATGCAGATTTTAATTCATATCATCTGTCTATGTACTTGGTGTAAGAATACACTTTAAATTCTTATAATTATCTTGCATAAATGCTACAGCATAATTGTTCTTTTGCTTTTAGAAATATGTGATCCTCCTCGACGAATTCCACGTGGTCGTCTTGAAGCTTTCCCACGGATACTCATAGAAGGCAATGAGATTGCATTTGAGTGTGATCCAGGATACATTTCTGAAAATCAGCAAACAACAATCACATGCACAAAAAATGGCTGGTCACCAACTCCAAGTTGCATTGCTCAAGGTAAGCAGGTTTTAGTTCATGTTGTTTGAAGATATCCAATCCGAGATTATTTCCTACCTCTATACTTTTTTGACTTTATTTACACCACTGAAGGAGCAGTTGGATGCATTGCACATACAACCCATGGTAATTCAGCAAGAACAATGATAGGAAAGGACTTCACGGGAGCTATTGTTGGCTGGCACTTTTACACGCGCCATATTTTCACAGACACACCATTGCTGGTATCCTATCGGAGACGCTACATGATAAGGAATGAATCTGTTTCTCAAAGTCATAGCCATGGGATCTTATGAGTCTTCATTAGAAAAGGCAATCTGGGGGTTTTTTCCCCCCAAAAAAGTTTTGTTTTTTTCTCATGTAGTTTCTGAAACCTAGAGAAAAGGCAGAGTGTCAATGATCTTTCTTGGAAAAATGCACCTGAAAATGAAATCTGAGCAAGGAGGGAGAGAAGGTGAGAGGTGTTATGATGAGGTCAGACCACCCAAATCTCAAGGCTGGAGCTGAGCATTCACCCATAAACGCATAAAGGCTGGTTTTGCTCTTCCTCTTTCTTCCCTTCAATCTGAGGCAAGGGAGGAAAGACATGCTTTTTGGCAATGTTTACCATTCTTAACCTGAGGACAGCTAGCCTTGACCTTGAACTCTCTTCCCCACAGAATAGGCAAAAAGCTAGAATGCCAGCTGAACCGCGTCCCCAATCTTTCCAGTCAATTGCACTTTTCTTCTAAATGATTCAACCCATGAAAATATGGGCCGCACAAATATTTTAGCATGCCTTTCCTGACGTGTTGCATTCTCAGATTTTATTTATTTCAGATTATACGTTTGGGTTATCTCCTTTGTTGATAAATTCATATGATAAAATTTGATCTGTTCTGATAAAACTGGATATAAAATCCATGTTTTTTTTTAAATAGTTTTTATTGATTTCCATTCTTAAAAGATAACATACAAAGATGGGTAGAACATTTCCACCCGCAAAAACGTACAATCTAAAAGTAACTCTAGGTCCCGAGGGGACAGAAATTTGAACGGGGAAACACAGAGGGGGAGTTGGGTAAGTAGGAGAGGGGAAAGGGTATAGGGGTGAAAAAGTAAAGAGTGCACAAAGTACAACAGAGTGGATAGGGCACAGCCTTAAACTTCCTGTTGTTACCCGCAAAATTGTTATTCTTCCAATCTTCATAACTTCCCAAAAGCCTATAGTAAAATAAAATAACACAAGAGGTGGCATAAATAAAAAATTTTCTCTCTTATATCTTTCTACTTATTCAATCTATCTTTTTACATATCCATTAATCTCTTACATCTATCATAATATTGTATTCCTTACTACAGTAATTGATGAACTGTTTGTATTTATCCTCATAGCAACTTTCTTTTGTTAATCCATGTTTTTTTTAAAAAAAACACCATACTGAATATATTCTTTTTTACTTTTAGAAATTCCACGTGGATGTCAAAAAACTCCTCTGCCTAATGGCTTTTTCACCGTACCTAAGCAGGTGTTTTCTGTCTCTGAGAAAGTAAGCTATCGATGTGAGCGTGGCTACACAACCCCTAGCAGGGTTGACGAGGAAGAGATACAGTGTCTTCAAACAGGGTGGAACCGAGAGCCCAAGTGTATCAGTAAGCAGTTTTTAAAAAATATCTATATATATAAAAGGGAAGTGGTCGTGCAACGAGGCAAATGCACGCCAAAACTACATTTCCCACAAACACAAAAAACACAGACCCACTCATCCATACCCCGAGGTACATACTCCACCCACTACAACACCCCGAAACACCACACAACACCCCCAAAACATCCCCCAAAAAACAACATTACTACGCATGCGCAAACACCCGACACACAAAATGGCCGCCATGAAAACATCACCATACCGAGCATGCGCAACATCCGACCGGCCCCGTGCCACCGCCACCGAGCACACCACCACCGCTACCTTCACAGCCTCCTTCGCCACCTCCACGCCGCTTCCCGCATGCTAACCAACACCCACATCCCGGGAGGACACCGCCACGGTGCCGCCCGCACGCTCCTCCACCAGGAGAGCAAGCAAAATGGCGAAGGACAACACCGCAGCCACGGGACTACAATTCCCAGAAGGCCTCGCGCGGCTCACTCGGAGGAAGGCGGAGACAGGACCGGAAATAGGCCAGAGTAGCCGCGCGGAGTCTTCTGGGAGGCGAGGACGAGGGGTGAGCCTCCATTACCCTGCCGGCGACGGCGCCGTGCCCGGCTCTTCCGCCCCCTTATCGCTCTCCTCCGCCCCCTTTCTTCCGCTGGCCGGGGAGGAGGCCGCAGAGAAAGAGAGAGCACCTGGTTCCCCTTCGACCTCTTCTTCAGCCACCGGAAGAGAGGCGACAGAGGCCTCTCCTCCGCCGCCCACCGCCTCCCTTCCGCTGCCCGGGGATGGGGCCGGGGGAGAAGCCGTACCGTCTCTCACCCTGCGGCCTCCTCTTCGGACAGCGGAAAGGAGGCGGCGGGCGCCGAAGGAGAGCCCTCTGCCGCCTCTCTTCCGCAGCCCAAGGAGGAGGCCACAGGGAGAGGGGATGCCCGGTTCCCCTTCGACCTCCTCTTCGGCCACCGGAAGAGAGGCGACAGAGACCTCTCCGCCGCCGCCCACCGCCTCCCTTCCGCTGCCCGGGGCCGGGGGAGAAGCCGCGCCGTCTCTCTCCCTACGGCCTCCTCTTCGGACAGCGGAAGGGAGGCGGCGGACGGCGTAGGAGAGCCCTCAACCGCCTCTCCTCCGCTGCCCGAGGAGAGGGCCGCAGGGGAAGGAGAACGAGCGGCTGCCCTTCGCCCTCCTCTTCGGCCTCCTCCTCTACACAAATACACACACACATACATACACTACAACATATACACACAAACATAAAAACACATACAAATACACAACCACATACAAAACACATATATCTACACACCTATACATACACATCCACACTAATACATACACATATATACACACACATATCATCACATCTCCATATATACACATACATACATACATAAACACACATATATATACACGTAATCAAACACAAAAAACCCACAGATAAATACACACACATATATACACATACCAATACCTATATATACACACACACAAATACACACACACACATATATACACACACATACACCCCAAAAACATACACACATACAACTATAAACACACACACACATATCTACACACAACAAACATGCTCACATCATTCCCACAACTTACATACCCAGACTTCCTCACATCACCAACATAGGGCGCAGCAACGCGTGCCGGGTTCAGCTAGTATCTATATGTTTATTTGTTGTTTGCTGTCAAGGTGGCTTCAATTTGTGCATTCTTATGTGTGAGAAATATCCAATATCACTTACAATTAGCAGTCTTACTTAGATTTTCCAAAGTCTAGGCCAAAGCTTCCTATATTGAACCAAACCATCTGCAAAGTGTCTTTCTCTTTTCCTAACTTAACATATTCCAATAATTTTGCAGTTCTTTGTTTTTCACAAAAGTGTCCTTCAGCTCACAACGAATTAAAAATGCATGTTTGTGAGAAAGGAGATGAAATTCGTATAGAATCCCAGAGATGGCAAAAGGGAAACTAATTCCCGGGATCCTCAATAGAGCGAAATAATTCCCCACAGACCACTGTGGCCCAGAACCAAGACCAATACAGACCCAACTTGGCACACCATGCCCCCCATGGCCCACACCCCATCCAACTGCAGTTTAGAGGAGGGCACACCGTGGATGATTGGACTTCCTCGCATCTCCTAAAAAGGGCACAGCAACGCGTGCCGGGTACAACTAGTAATAATAATAATCTTTATTTATACCCTGCCACCATCTCCCCGAAGGGGACTCAGGGCGGCTAACATGAGGCCAAGCCCTTCTAAAATACAATACAACACAGTAAAATACAAAACAAAATACATCAGAAAGGATAATAATTTTAAAAATACAATTACAAAACAAATGAAATGATACAGAAAATTCACACACAAGAACCAAATAGGATGGGCAGGCCAAGTGGGCACGGTAAAATGATAAAAATACTGGGTGAGATAGGAGTGTCTCCAAAGTGAAATGAGGGTGAGTCAAATATGAAGCTGAGGAGAAGCAAGTATGTGATCTAATATGGGTTTTTCCTTCTCCTGCCTTTTGATTCATGGAATCATAGAGTTGTAAGAGACCGCATGGGCCATCCAGTCCAACTCCGTCCCAAGAAGCAGGAAAATCGCATTCAAAGCACCCTGATAGATGACCATCCACCCTCTGCTTTAGAGCCTCCAAAGAAGAAGCCTCTACCACACTCTGGTGCAGAGAGTTCCACTGCTGAACCGCTCTCACAGTTAGAAAGTTCTTGCGGATGTTCAGGTGGAATCTCCTTTCCTGTAGTTTGAAGCCATTGTTTCATGTTATAGTCTCCAGGGCAGCAGAAAACAATCCTGCTCCTTCCTCCCTATGACTTCCCCTCACATATTTATACATGACCATCATGTTTCCTCTTAGCCTTCTCTTCTTCAAGCTAAACACACCCATCTCTTTAATCTGCTCCACCTAAGGCTTGTTCCCCAGAGCTTAATCATTTTAGTTCCCCTCCTCTGAACACGTTCCAGCTTGTCAACATCTCCTTTAAGCTGTGGTGCCCGGAATTGGGCACAGTATCCCAGGTGTGGTCTGACCAAGGCAAAATAGAGGGGTAGCATGACTTCCCTGGATCTAGACACTATACTGCTACTTATGCAGGCCAAAATCCCATTGGCCTTTTTAGCTGCTGCATCACATTGTTGGCTCGTGTTTAACTTGTACATGAGAGCTTCAAGATCTTTTTCACACGTACTGCTGTCGAGCCAAGCATCCTCCATTAGGTCCCAATTTGTTTGTTTCTTCGGTAGGCCTTGATTTGGAGATAGGCTCAGGCTTTCTTTCCCTCCCAGGCGGCAGTGGAAAGGTGTTTTAACCCGCTTTGGACGTGGCTTCCTTCCCCTCCTGCCTGGGAGGAAAAGAAAACTGGGTCCAAACCGGGTGTTTTAACCTGCTTTGGACTTGGATTTCCTTCCCCCAAGTGGGAGGGTGTGGTGAAGTCATATTTCTTTATTACAGGTTTTAAATATGGTTGATATTTTAATATATGTATATATATTGAAGTGGTAAAAACTTGGCAAACCCTAAAGGGTAACAGAGATATTAGCATGCAGAACCTCCAAGGGGTTTCCGTTAACAGGAGGCGGAGCCTGGAACTGGCCTTAGAATCTTTGAATTCAAACTTTAGCAGTTGGCAGTTAACACCGAAAGTCAAAGGAGAGAGGGTGCATGGAGAGTTAGCGAGTCCGTTTTAGCCAGCTGTCAGCGGATTTAAAAAAAGACTCTGATTCTACTCTGAGAGAGAGAGTAGAAGAAAAGCTGTGTTTGAACTGAAAGGAAAGCAGTTGGGTTTAAAGGCAAGCAGTTAGTGTAAAGACTGCTGAGCTATCAGTTCTGGGAGTGCAGCTATACAGTATCAAGTTGTATCTCCATAGTTAGTGTATTGTAACCTTAAGATACGTGCCTCTAAGAAGATACTGTAACCACCTAAGCTTTGAACTCTGAAACCTCCACGCTTAGAATACTGTTTGAATAAACTTTACAGTTGTTTGACAAAGATATCTCCCCACGTAGTTCCTTCACACACAAGCCTCTAAAACAACTTCTTCCTAGTAGGTAGGCAAGTATAATGAATGGTGGCAGCAAAAGTTAACAAATTGTGTCAGTGGGAGTTTGGGTTAGAGGGATACCCTGCCCTGACACAGTAATCGGAAGGTCAGTGGGAAAACTGACCTGTGTGAATACTTATTACATTATATGGTGGCAGCAAGTGGAAATAAAAGGAGTCTTTATATAAATTGGTGGTAAGGGTGGAATAAGAAAATTACCCGGCCACAGTTGAAAGTGAAATATAGAGAGTCCTTACAGAGGGGAAAGGAAGCCACATCCAAAGCGGGCGGTTTGGACCCGGCTTTCTGAATCATTTCCGAGAAATGGCGGAAAAGCTTCAAAATTACAAATACATTTCCGGGTTGGTTAAAGTGCTTCGAAACCGGTTCAAAGGTGAATTCAATGCGAGTTCATTCCGAATTCAGAAGCATTCTGACGAACCTAACCAGGCCTAATTCCTAGTAAAAAGTATTCTGGCTCCTTATGAATATTGATCTTTAAGATCTTTTGTATACAGTATATCCATGTATGCCGTTCCAATTTTTTTTTTGGCTTTTCAGCAGGTCCGCCACATATGAAAAAGTTGCCTACTTGTTGTTCACATTTCCAACATTTGTTAGATG
Organism: Anolis apletophallus; assembly: GCA_030556195.1. NCBI lineage: Eukaryota > Metazoa > Chordata > Lepidosauria > Squamata > Anolidae > Anolis > Anolis apletophallus. Next base: position 8,892,995 of record JARBWK010000007.1, on the reverse strand, counting down.
TATTTTTATAACATTTTGAGATTTTTTTTTGTGGCATAATATACCATCTATATATCATTTTAAGCAAGTTTTCTCTCAAACCGTATGCATAGGTATACTTTATTCTCTGGGAATATTTGGCTTTTTGTTTCATCTCTTGTTGAATGAGGTTACCAAGCAAGATCCTTATAGTGTTGATTCATGCGCGTGCATATGGGCAGACTGCTAACAACAATGATTTACATCATGAAGGTAGAACAGGGAACAATCATTTACTTGACTGCTGACCTGAAACTGTCAATCAACTCTTTGTATTGCCTTTTAGGTCATATGAATTAGAAGAGAACAGTTGATAATGAATAATACTTATTCTTCTGTTTCTTCAGGGACATGCCAAAAGCCACGTGCAGCAAATATGGATTTTGATGAAAAAGAATCATTTTTTTTGTCCCAAGAGACACTTCACTACAAATGTAAAGATGGTTTTCAAGTCAGCAAAACAGCTGTTGATGGCCACATACAATGCACAGAAAATGATTGGGATTCAACTCCGGAATGTGTTGGTAAGTTAATGCGATATTGTTTTTGCAATTTTTTTAATCTGCATCAGCCAAACATGAAGGCGGACGGCAACTGAAATGATCAAAAGTTTGGAAGAGGAGATTGGAGAAAAGAAGGCTGGGAGGGGAAGTAATTACCAGGTTTAAATATTTGAAAGGGTGTCATGTTGAGGGGGCAGGCTTTTTGTTGCTCTGGAGCAGGAGTGCCCACACTTTTTCATCATGGGAGCTACTATATGAACAATCAAGTTGAAAAGATCACCTGTTGTGCATGTGAGCGTGCGCACGCACGCACACGCTACTACTGCAGCTTTCTGTCCGCGCGGGGCTTCTTTCTTGCCTGCTCACGAACTCGCCGCCACGCGTACGTGGGAAGGGGATCCTCCTTGCCTGCACGTGCACTCTCTCTTAATGTCTTTGTTGCCTTCCTCCTTCCTGCTGCGTGCTTTCACGAAGCAGGAAGTCCCCATCCTGTCCTGCTTCTTGCGTGCACAGCAGGCCCCTCCCACGCATGCAGCAGGAGGGTATTTATAGGCGCACCCGCCAGCGCTCCAGCCAGATATGGCTTCGGCGGCGGCTCAGAAGGCGCAGGGCTGGGAAGAGGGGCCGCATTGCTGCTGCCTGGGCTGGGAAACTCAACCGAGAGAGGGGCCCACGTGAGGCTTCCCACGGCAGCCTCCATCCCCTCCCTCCTCCCTCGAGGCTTCCTTACCTGGGCAGGAGAAGGAAGAGTGGAAGACGTGCTTCCCCAAAGTGACATACGAAGGGGGGGGCTTCCTTCCTTCCTTTCCAGGGTGTCACTCAGAAAGGACACCCAAGTGGACGGCTGGCAGGAAGGAGGACCCCTCCCACTGGTGGCAGTCCATGCCACGGGAGAGAGAGAGAGAGAGGGTGGCTCTTCCTAGCTGGCTCTGAAGAGCCACCCCCCTTCTCTCTCTCTCTCCTCTCTCTCTCTCCGTGGGCCCTCGCCGCCTTTGTCCTTCGAGGGCGAGGGGGCGAGGCGGAGAAAGGCGGTGAGGACACAAGCAGCAGAAGTGGAGTCTCCATCCCCACAGCCCCCTCCTCCTTGGGTTCAGCCCCAGGAACATGGCGGAGCCCTCCCTCCTCGCCCCCAACCAAGGAAAGAAAGCAGCCTCACACAGCTCACTCACCCAGGTTTCGGCTTTTGGAATGGGAGTCCCGAGGGCAGCAGCAGGGTTTGCGGTGGGGCTTGCTTGGCTTTGCCCCACTTTGCCCGGCCTCCTTCGCCTCTTTCTCTCTCTCTCTCTCCCTCTCTCTCCTTCCAGTGCCCGCCCGCCTGCCTGCCTGCCAAAAGGATCCGAAAAGTTCTCTGGATTTCTTTCTTTTCCTTGGCTCTCTCTCTCTCTCTCTCACACACACATTCCCTCCATCCCTCCCACAGACTCGCATCCTATCCGTGCGCGTGCCTTCGCCTTGCTCCCCCCCCCCAGTTTAAGGGGGTTGGTGTTTTGGGGTGTTGCGAGGTACATAGGGCCGGTTTTTTGGCGCTGTATTTACCACGTGGTATGGTTAGCTATGTTGCCAAGTTTGGTGGTTCTGGGATGTATAGTTTCGTTGTCTATGATCGGCAATGCACGACCGTAAGAAAAATATATATATATAGATTACAGGTGCCTCATCTCACAGGTTTTTATGCTGTGCATTTGTGGAATAAAATTTCCCCATCGTGGTCCCTGTGAATGTACATTTGGTATTTCCTGCACCTGCGCAGACAGTTCGAATCTATTTAAAGATATTATTACTTTAAATGGTAGCTCCGCCCACACTCCCCTCGAGCATATAGCCAGTGGGAGGGGCTGCCACCTCAGGTCCTTTTTTTCCCGTGTGTTGCGACAGCTAGGATCTCTCTCTCTCTCTCTTTGACTAGCTTTATGGACTGCGTACATTTTTACTTTATTTGCTTTGTTGGTTGATATATTTTTAATTTATATTATTGTATTTTTACTTTTTTTATTTTGTCGCGATTGTGGTAGATTTATCACCACTTGCCTCCATTGCGACTTGGGAGCCCTCGTTGACTTTATTTCTCTTCAGTCTGACTGCCTTGAGATTACCTCAGGCTTGTAAATGTTCTGGGGATAGCATCAGGGGCCACTTTTTCCATTTTGGACCCCCTTGCCTTTTCAGGGGCTTTCTCTGATGATGCTTGTGTAATACACAAGGAAGATGTCTCCTTCCTCAAAAGAGGGCAGTGGGATCTCAGATACCCTAATTTCACATAAATACAGTTTCTCTTAGTCTCCTCAAAGCTGGCAGGGTTTGGTCAGAGGGTGCCATCTCTGAGGTAATTATTTTCAGCCCTGACTGAATTACTTCTGGGCACCTATAGGTGGTGCACTCTCCTGCAGAGTTTCTGTCAGCCTGATATTGAGGGAAAGCCTTAAGCTGCTTTTTGTAAAGGTTTCTTCCCCACAATCTAAGCCTCAAACAGATGGCCATCCAACCTCTGTTTAATAATGAGAATAATAATGATGATATATTGGGATCCTGGAGTTAGACGGACTGCGCCTCTACTGTATATAGAAATGCTATGCAGGCAGTATTGCAGCATCCTGTAGGGGCGCAGCCTTAGCCCGTCTCGGCAACCTCACCTATGGTCATTTTGGCATGTACTAGACCGCAGCGCCTCTGCCCCGCCTCAGGCATCCGGCAAAGCGCAAGGATACAGCGCTCTGCCCGCCTTCTGGCGTCTGGCAAGCGCAAGGGACACAGCGCCTCTGCCGCGCCTTCTGGCTTCTGGCAAGCGCAGGACACAGTGCCTCTGCCCGCCTTTGGGTGTCCGGCAAGCACAGGCCACAGCGCCTCTGCCCGCCTTCTGGCGTCTGCAAGCGCAAAGGCCACAGCGCCTCTGCCCCGCTTTTCTGGCGTCCGGCAAGCGCCAAAAGGCCACAGCGCCTCTGCCCCGCCTTCTGGCGCCCGGGCAAGCGCCAAGGCCACAGCGCTCTGCCCCCTTCTGGCACTGCAAGCGCCAAGGCCACAGCGCCTCTGCCCCGCCTTCTGGCATCCGGCAAGCGCAGGCCACAGCGCCTCTGCCCGCTTTTTTCTGGCGCCCGGCAAGCGCAAGGCCACAGCGCTCTTGCCCCGCCCTTCTGGCACCCGGCAAGCGCAAGGCCACAGCGCCTCTGCCCCGCCTTCTGGTCGTCCAGGGCCACAGCGCCTCTGCCCCGCCTTGGCGCCCGCGTAAGCGGCCACAGCGCCTCTACCCCGCCTTCTGTCGTCCGGCAAGCGCAAGGCCACAGAGCCTCTGCCTCTGGCGCCACCAGGCCACAGCGCCTCTGCCCACCTTCTGGCATATGGCAAGCACAAGGCCACAGCGCCTCTGCCGCGCCTTTGGGCGTCCGCAAGTGCAAGGACACAGCGCCTCTGCCCCGCCTTCTGGCGTCTGGCAAACACAAGGCCACAGAGCCTCTGCCCCGCCTTCTGGCATCCGGTAAGCGCAAGGCCACAGCGGCTCTGCCCGCCTTCTGAGCGTCCGGCAAGCACAAGGCCACAGCGCCTCTGCCCCGCCTTCTGGCACCCGGCAAGCGCAAGGCCACAGCGCTCTGCCGCCTTCTGGCATCCGGCAGCGCAAGGCCTGGCGGTTCTACTCCCGCCTTCTGGCGTCCGGCAAGTGTAAGGCCACAGCGACTCTGCCCCGGCTTCTGGCGTCCGGCAAGCGCAAGGACACAGCGCCTACCCCGCCTTCTCAAGTCCGGCAAGGCAAGGCCACAGCGCCTCTGCCCCGCCTTCTGGCGTCCGGCAGCGCAAAGGCCACAGCGCCTCCCGCCTTCTGGCGTCCGGCAAGTGCAAGGCCACAGCGCCTATGCCTGCCTTCTGGCGTCCAGCAAGCGCAAGGACACAGCGCTCTGCTGCCCGCTTCTGGCGTCCCGGCAAGCGCAAGGCCACAGCGCCTCTGCCCGCCTTCTGGCATCCGGCAAGCGCAAGGCCACAGCGCCTCTGCCCCGCCTTCTGGCGTCCGGACAAGCGCAAGGCCACAGCGCCTCTGCCCGCCTTCTGGCGCCCTGCAAGCGCAGGGCCACAGCGCCTCTGCCCCGCCTTCTGGCATCTGGGAAGCACAAGGCCACAGCGCCTCTGCCCCGCCTTCCGGGCGTCCCCAAGCGCAAGACCACAGCGCCTCTGCCCTGCCTTCTGGCGCCCCGCAAGCGCAGGCCACAGCGCCTCTGCCCCGCCTTCTGGCGTCTGGCAGCGCATAAGGCCACAGCGCCTGCTCCACCATCGGCGTCATGCGATTGGTGCTGGACGGCATCAAGAGCATGTTTGGTTATACCAGAGGCCCTGCGATTGGGTTTGCGGCTGAATACCAGCTCCTTCCTCTGCTATTGTTGTGCAAATGGTGCATGCACAGGGGCTCTCAGCACTGGTGTCGACATCGACACGAAGGAGAGCTGGTGCAGGTGCGCACTAATTGTGTTATTCTCATTGGAGATGATATGATTTTGCAAGGAAGGCACAATTTAAGCCCTCCTGACAGAGGGCCAGCTATCCCTGGCTTAATAATAACAGCAGCAACATCAAATCCCTGAGTTGGATAGGACCCTAAGAAGCATCCACCAACCCTCTTCTGCCAGGCAATACTGGGCACATTCAAAACTCTCAGGGGCCAGCATCCTGCACTTGGGAGGGAACCCAATTAAAGCATCTCCAACAGAGAGCCATCCAGTCTTTCCTTAATATTAATTGTAGGAAGATATCCCAGAGGGTATCCAGTCCAAAAATAACAAAACAAAACAAAAAAACCACATAGGTTGGACAAGATCCCCTAATGAACAGAATCCATCGGCCTCCACGGCCTTGCAAGCTTTACCATGCCTCTAAAATTGACTTCCCTCTATTGAAGGTTTTTACGCCTTCAGAAGTCAAATATTGTTGTTACTGAGGCTGCAAACAGGGGACACCCTAAAGGGAACCACAATGAAGGGTTCATGACTCTGGGGCGAGGGCTATTCCATTCGGCCCTCCTCAACCTCGGGTTGTTGGAGCTGTTCCCTCACCTTCAATTGGTTGGTCCCTCGATATCGGCATACCTCTCCCAGCGGATAACAGCGCTCCATGCAGTCTTGCCGGCCGCATGACCTTGGAGGTGTCTATGGACATCGCGGGCTCTTGGCTTGGAAATTGAGATGAGCACCAGAGTCCAAGACACAACTGGACTTAATGTCAAGAGAAATCTTTACCTTTTACTCATATAATAATAATGAGGTGTTTACTTCTTCGGATTGGTACTAGAATCATGGTGTGCATTAATATAGTTGGTATCAGCTAGGGTTTGAGGTTTTCAGCCTGCCACTTTTGGACTCTTGATTGCTGAGTATTTATTTATTGTATAAAGAGCAAATCACTGTATTTGAGGTAACACAAGTACAAACTTGGCATTCTAGTAAATATCCTTTGACCAGTAGCTCGAAACTTGGAGTGCCTCTGCTGTTGCTAAAAGGAAGTCTCCCACTGTACATTACAAAACTCAGGCTGCATTGAATTGGTTGGTCTGTGGTTTGCTCTTCTCCACACTTGCATGTTTTGGACCCCACTTTGTACCTCCTTTCCCTCGTAGGTATTATTTCTGGCCCTTTGAAAAACACCTCACAGACCGGGGACACTCCACAGGAGCCAAAGCTACCCACCTCTGATGAGGCTGGCGTTTTCCGGCCCATAGGGTGTATATGGCAAGGGCATTGAGCTAACCCATGTGGGAAACATCTACCCCAGGGGTGATCACACTTTCATAGGAGCAGCACCACTTGCTGGCTCATGCAATATTACCTTTGTTACCCTTCTTTGGGTGACTAGCTGGATTACCAGGCATTGTGCTGGTGTTCGTCCTTCCTATCACAAGGTGAATAGATTCTCTCTAGTGGGTCATTCTCACCCCCGCAATACGTGGCTCGCTCATTGAAACTAAATTCAGTAATAGTGGACATGACAACCCTGTAAATCTAAGACTACTCCATTGGACAATGGGAGCAAGAAAACTGACCCTATGGGAGGAGAGGTGCATTTTTTTTAACATCTACGTCCAACCCTTGGCAAGCATAGCCAGAAGTTTTGGATTTGGGTGCTACCAATATGCAGATGACACCCAGCTTCTGCTGAAGCTTGAGCCAGGCGTAACATCGGTGCCTGAGAATTTCAGACAAGGACTAGAGGCAGTGACCAGATGGCTCGCTCATACAAACTCAAGATCAATCCATCAAAGACTGAGATTCTATGGCCGGGACGCCCAGAGCCACCCATTCCGCTGCCTCTCTTTGAGGGAGAGCCGCTGATCCCGGCCCGTCGGTGAAGAGTCTCGGTGTGATACTAGACTCGAGACTCTCACTGGAGGCCCAGGTTGCTGCGACAAGTAAGGGAGCTTTTTTTCCACCTACGCCAGGCACGTCAACTGGCACCTTACCTTCCATCAGATGCGCTGGCTACGGTGGTCCATGCCACAGTGACATCACGGCTGGACTACTGTAATGCCTTGTACGTGGGGTTGCCGCAGTCAACCACTCGTAAAATCCAGCTAGTGCAGAATGCAGCCGCCAGACTCCTCACCGGGACACCACTGAGATGCCATATCGCGCCATCTCTACAGCGCCTGCACTGGCTGCCAGTCGAGCTCAGAGCCATCCACAAGATCTTGTCGCTTACCTTTAAGGCCCTCCATGGCGCTGGCCCAGCTTATTTAAAAGACCGCTTGTCCGAACCAGCTCATTTAAGGTCGCGTTCAGGAAACAGGGACCTTCTCCGCATCCCAGGTGTGAGTGAGGCCCGCCTCGACACCACGAGACGGAGAGCCTTTTCCATCGCGGCCCCTGTTCTTTGGAACTTGATGCCGGCGGATCAGAGCGCTATCCGGGACATGCCCCAGTTCCTGACCGCACTGAAGACCTGGCTCTTCCGAAAGGCTTACGGCTAAGGACACCCTCCAGACTTAGCCTGAGTTACTGGAACTATTTTAATTAATTTTCCTATTCTTTTAGCTTTTAACTATTGAACTCTTTTATGTGTTTTATGTGTAAGTCGTCCGGAGCACTGACGTGGAGGGCGACTCATAAATAATAAAATCAATCAATCAATCAATCAATGTGTCACCAGGCTTGCTTACTAGCCTGGCCCAATATGATGCTTATATGGTCCTATCAGATGTTGATGTGATCAAGGGTTACCTTCCTTGGAACGGGCAAGATGCTGAAACATAAGCAGAGAAGGCATCAACAGCCCACAAACGTTGCTTTCCTGATCAACCCTGAAATGTCCATGATGATGCTTTCAATTCTTCTTGTACTCTTTCACTCGCAACATTTATGTTGCTTTGAGTGTCTCCTTAATGATCTTCTGTGTGGAGCTTATTGTTAAGTGACTTGTATTGGTGTTTACACTACTGGCCTTAGCCTCAGTAGGGTATGGGATAGCCCCAAGTGGGTACCTTATGATGTGTTATAGTCGACCAGCAGTGTGCTATTAGCACTTGACATCTGCCTCCCCTCCCTGTGTGGGAGGTCCAGACCTTATGACAAGAGGAGGCGGCCAATTGCATCCTTTAGTCTTCTTCCCTTGCTTTTCTCCTGCTGCTACTGAGTACCTGGGAGAAATAGTGGCTAGCGTCTGACGTTGCACCAGCCAAACATCTTGAATTGCTCAATCCTCCTTACGTCTTAAGTGTCGTTTATTCGTTGACTGACATTTAAGAAAGTTTGTCAATTAGAAATTTAACCATAATGACATTTAGGTTCGTTACTTGGTATATTAGTCATACTATTACATTGTGTCCACTTAGTTCTGTACTCAGTGTACATAACTTCATATTGCTCTGCAACTTGGAGATAGATCTGGTCATGACATTCTCTGTTTGCTCTATCGTGTCAGCACTTAAACCGAGCACAGGCCTAGTGAGGCGCTTCCTCTCGGCATTCCTTTACTGATTCTCTTTGCACTCGAATGGTGTCTAGTCTACCAGTGGGCGATATGGTTTGTATCCTCATTGTCCCATGGTTGCTGTACCAGCCATGCTTCTCTTCCATCCACAAGATGTCCTGGGATGACCAGGGACACACCTTGAATTATTTTAAACTTTTCACATCTCAAGACCACTGATTCCCTCACCCAACTAGCATTTGGGTATATGTTGGATGGGTGTTAACACCTATTCCACCTCTGTCACAACTGACAGCTGTTATAGAGCCGGCCTAGAGAGCTTTTTCTAAATGCCCTCGTGCTTGCGACGGGCCCAGCTTTGCCTTCTGCAGCCTTTGGGAGGTGTGCCCCTCGTCAGCGCATCTTCTTTGCCTCGTCTTCATGCTTGGGGATAGTGCGTCCTCCTGAATGATGCTTTGGCTCTTGGCTTCTGTGAGTGTGTTTTATTAGTGAAACATCTTCTTAGCTGCATGACTTTGCGGTGTCGTGTGTATGATCTTCACTCTTTTCTGGGCACTTGATAATTTACTGGGACAAGGTGGTAACACGTGCTGACCCCACGCTCCCATATCGTAGTAGGTTGCCTTGTTAACCCCCTCCTTGTATTGGATGTCAAGAGGGCTTTGGCTTTGATGTTTGTGGGGCGAAGGGGACTCAATAAGTCCCCTACACTATTTCTCGAGTACTGGGAGGATGCCAGTGGCCTCCCAGTTCTTCCACACCGATTGACTTGTTCAATCATCTCGACGGCCTGTCTGATTTACCATGTGACTGGGTGCACTTTACCTGAGCAGGTTAAGGATCACTCCACTAAACCTACGGTAGCCTCCACTGTCTTTCTGAGGGGCTTTTTTGGCCAAGATCGCTGTGTGATAGATGCTTGGTCTACTCTATTCACCAGATTCCGTCCCTAGACCATCTGAGACCATCCCTCTTACCGAGATGGACCAACAACCGGTTGGAGTAGACCCCCGTACCCCAGAAGGGGCCGGTGTGGGTCCCCAGCACGAGGTGGTTGGCTCAGAGGTGCCTGTGGACGATGATGAGGCCTTTTATCTCTTCCTTCAGGAGTCAGCCTGCCCGATGAACGGGACGAATGCAGGAAAGGGCCAGGGCATGACCACCCGGACCTCTAGTCCCGACCCTGGAGAATTACAGTGGGATCACTCCTGGGACTTGCAGACCGACGAGCAGCAGGCCACCCTAAATGAAAGACCAGCCCCAGGAGCCATGGCGTTATCCGAGGAGGCGACGGAAGATCTTAATCCTCGATCGCTGGGTTGTGTCTTCGGGGAGGACTGTCCAATCGCACAAGCAGGCCTCAACCCGGGTGAGTGTCCCTGGTCCGCCTGCCGGGGTCTGAAGGGAGCTCGCCCGGCCAGTCAGCTGGAGGTGGGAGAGATGGAGACTTTTGATATTGACTCGGTCCTGGAGCGACGCGCAGGCCTTCGGCCGAGGCGCCCGTCTCTCCCTCTCGATAAGAAGAGAGTTGGTAGAGAGGCTGAAGATGGCGCCCGACCTTGAGGGACGCGCTGGGAGAAGGCATGCCTCCCCCACCCTCAGGAATGAGGGTGCGGAACTAAAGCGCAGGCGCACCAGACACCAGCGGCGGCGCCGGAAAAGAAGCATTCTTCCGACAGCCCCTTTGCCTGAGGTCATGGAGGCGGCACCGGATGAGGCGACGGAGGAGAGGCGGGAGGATCCGCCGGTCGTGATGAGTCCACCAGATGCAGCGGTAGGAGGGACACAGGAGGTCCTCCCAGCCATGTCCCCCAGGGAGGGGAAAAGACAGGAAGCGGCGCCCCGGAAGTGTCGAGGCGAAGAGCACGCGAAGAGAGAGGGCGAGAGAGAGCCCCCCCCATCCGGGAGGAACAACATCGCCACCTGGTGGACGGAGGCCCCTCATTACCCTCGTTGCCAGGAAGGCAACAAATGGAACTCAAGGGGCGGTGGAGAGCCTCAAGCAGCAATGACTGACCGAGAGGCTCCAACCATGATGACACTCCAAACTGCCGCTCCCAGCCAGGAGAGACTATCCATAAGGGACAGCCCCCATCAGCTTCTACCTCAAGAGCGATGTCCATCTAATCCGAGGGTGGGAGAGGCAGCCCCAGCGCAGCCCACCCTAACTCTCCAACGAGGCGAGAGAGGGAATTTCAGATCCAGGACTTTTGGGGAGCAGAATACCAACACTGGAGCCGAAGGGCCCAGTCTGCCCCACTTCCCCCTCTTTGTGGCCCCAAGGTGGGCCCTGGTAACAGTAGCTCGCCAAATCTGACCTCTGACTTCCTTTAGCCCGACCTGAGCAAAACTCTGGGGGGTTAGAGGAGTTTAACGAGATTGCCTGGCCCTCAAACTAACTCTAGTCATAATCACAAAGAGTGATCCAGCGCTCCCCTTTCAGAGGTTGAGCAAGGCGCGGACACTTAGAGATTCAGGGATGGGCTTTGCAGGGGCGGGCTATTCGGGTGATCTCGGCAGGGGCAATTGGGGACGGTAGCCGTAGGTCTTATGAGAGAGGACGGACGAACCGTGTAAGGGCTCGTCCACCCTCTGACCCACGTGCTATTCCAAGACACGCAGATGGAGAGCTCTCATCTACCTCTCCTCCAACTCTGATACTAGCCAATACCAGATCCGTGCGTAATAAATCCGCCACCATCAGGGATTTCTTGCTGGAGAGGAAGGCCGATCTGGCCTGCCTCACAGAAACATGGCTCCAGGAGGGAGACGGGGTCATCTTGCACGAGCTGGCATCTCCTGGGTTTACGGCTAGTTATCAGATGAGGACAGAGAGGCGGGGGAGGTGTTGCCATCCTCAGTCGAGACAATTTTAATTCTAGGACGATTCCGTAGCGAACATTCTAGGCATGGAGTGCTCTGGCCTGGTGTGGGACCTTGGTGAGAGTGTGGCCTTCCTGCTGGTGTACCGTGCACCCAACGCACCGGGCGGGAGTCTACCCAGGCTGCTGGAGGTGGTGGCGGAGTGGGCATTGCGGTTCCCCCAGGCTTATGGTTCTGGGGGACTTTAATGTCCACGCCGACACCGCCTCGACAGTAGCCTTGGATCTAGTGTCTACCATGGAGGCACTAGGTCTCTCACTGTGTAAGACCGGTCCCACTCACCAGGCTGGGCACACCTTGGATTTGATTTTCGCTGCCGGAATTGGTGTGACCCCAGCCTCTATTATAGAGGTTCCATGGTCGGATCACAAGGTCCTAGAAGTCCGTCTGAGCTGGCCTCACCTCTCGGTAAGGGTGCTGAACCTATTATGGTTCGCCCGAGGAGACTTATGGAACCCATTCGGTTCCTGAATGCTCTAAGGGAATGGGAGCCCCCCAGCGATTCCGTCGATGGGCAGGTGGAACACTGGAATGCCAGTCTTTCCGCCGCCCTTGATGAAATCGCCCCAGACGCTCTCTCATCCTCGGACTAATCGCTCGCCTTGGTTCTCTGAGGACCTGCGGGCGATGAAACGGAGGAAGAGACAGCTAGAGGACGTGTGGCGGAGACTCCGTGACTAAGCTTCAAATCAGCTTATAAGCTGTTTAAAAGGCTTATGAGCATGCTATCAAGGAAGCAAAAAAGTTATATTATTCCTCCTTGATAGAGTCGGCTAGTTCACGCCCGGCTCAACTTTTTTAAGATAATTCGGTCTCTGACAGCGATCCCTACTGTCCCAAATGATAGGGTTTGGCTCCGACAGCTGAGGCTTTTCAGAACTATTTCACCGACAAGATTTCGTTGTTCCGCCGGGATATCCCCGCTACTTTTGCTACAGTTAGCGAACTCGAGACTCCGCCGCCACTCGGCGGGCCCACCTTCACCCGTTTCCAATTGCGGACGCAGCAGCTGTCGATAAGTTACTTGTTGCAGCTAGACCAACTACTTGCTCCCTCGACCCGTGCCCCTCCTGGCTTATTAGACCTTGCCAGGAGAGGTTTACGCCCCCTGGGCACGATCTTAAATAGCTCCCTTGAGCAAGGAGTCTTCCCAGGGGGATTAAAAGAGGCTATGGTAAGACCGCTGCTGAAGAAGCCGAATTTAGACCCTTCGGCTGCCCTCCATTACCGGCCTGTTTCCAACTTGCCCTTCCTGGGCAAGGTGATTGAGAGGGCAGCAGCGGATCAGCTGCAGCAGTTCTTAGAAGACACAGCTGGATTTGATCCCTTCCAGTCCGGCTTCCGTATTGGGCACGGACGGAGACCGTGCTTGTCGCCATTACAGACCAACTTCGCCGCCAGCTGGACCAGGGTGGATCGGCACTGCTTGTCTTGTTAGATCTGACAGCAGCGTTTGATACAGTAGACCATGCATTGTTGACCCACCGCCTATCCGCTTCCGGAGTCAGGGGACTGCCCTTAAATGGGTGGCCTCCTTTCTCCGGGATCGGGACAGCGTGTGGAGGGGGCGGGATGGTCTCCAGGCGGCTCCCACTTAACTGTGGGGTCCCCCAGGGGCCATTCTCTCCCCCTTATTATTCAACGTTTATATGCCCCCTGGCCCAGCTGGCCCGCGACTTTGGTCTGGAGTGTTATCAGTACGCTGATGACACCCAGCTTCTGCTGCGAATGGACGGCAGGCCGGATACCGTACCCGATTGCTTCCATCTGTGCCTCGAAGCCGTGACTGGTTGGCTGCGGGCCAGCTGGCTGAAGGTGAATCCGTCGAAGACGGAGATCCTATGGCCTGGTCGGCCTGGCCGGGATGAGTGCCGGTTGCCTACTCTGGACGGAGCAATCAAGCACGTCGTCACTTGTTAAGAGCTTGGGTGTTCAGTTCGACTCCCTGCTGACCATGGAGACCCAGGTCTCCGCGGTCAGCAGGGTGGCGTTCTACCACCTACGTCAGGCTAGGCGACTGGCCCCCTACCTGTCCAGGAATGACCTGGCTACGGTGATCCAAGCGACGGTCATCTCGAGACTAGACTACTGTAACGCCCCACGTTGGCCTTCCCTTGGCGATGATTCGGAAACTCAAGCTAGTGCAGATGCCGCTGCTCGCCTGCTGGCAGGAGTGCCGGTGAGGCAGCACATTACGCCCATCCTCCAGCAACTGCACTGGCTGCCAATTGAGTACCGAATCACCTTCAAGGTGCTGGTGTTGACCTTTAAGGCCTTGTACGGTCTAGGGCCTGCGTACCTCTTGGACCGCCTTGCCCCATACGATCCCCGAGATCACTCCGCTCAGCAGAGCAAAACCTGCTGGAGATTCCACCGATCCGCCTCTGCCGCCTATCATCAACTAGGCAGCGCTCCTTCTCAGTAGCAGCTCCAACGGCCTGGAATGCCCTGCCGGAGGAGGCTAGAGCCATACGGGAGCTCGCCCCCTTCCGCAGGGCCTGTAAGACCTTCCTTTTCAAGCAGGCCTTCGGTTGACATATAACGCCTCTTGCCTTCAATCGATTTATGACTCTGTGTTACCGTTTTTGTCACTTAGTGTAATTTTAACAATGTTTTAATGATGTTTTTTAGTATCATTTTGTTATTTTTATGGTTATAGCATTGTTTTATTTTGTTCGTGAGTCGGCATGAGTGTTGCCTGCCGATCACTATGTATGTCTTGTAACCCGCCACGAGCCCTCGGGAAGAGGCGGAATACAAATGCAAATAATAAATAAATAAATAAAATCATGCATAGCAGGCTTGATCCTTCTTGTCGGTAAGGTGTAGCCTGTAACAGTGCAGTCCTTTTCTTGGTGATGGCATGACGCCCACCAGCCGCATTATTAGCTTGCTAGTCTACTACCAAATGTGCGATTCACAGGGACCACGATGGGGGAAATATAGGTTGCTTACCGGGGAACTACGGTTACAGGTAAGCAACCTATATTTCCTATCAAAATACTTTTTATAAGAAGTATTTCGCTAAATTTAACATTTTGCTCAATGTGTTCCTTAGCCATAGAATGTGATGTCCCCATTGTGGAGAATGGAAGCATTGCAGGAAAAGAACAATTTGCCAACAGAGATGTGGTGAAATATTCCTGTAAGAAAGGATACATCATAGTTGGGTCTGACTCTTCCCAGTGTTATCATTTTGGATGGTCTCCACAGCCTCCTGTTTGTAAAGGTATATATTTTACAAAATACTGTTTATTTAATTTATTTAATTTATTTACATTATTTATACTCTGCCCATATCAGACCGAAGGCGAACAATCGGCACAATTCGATGTTTAAGATGTAGTTACATACTTTCGAAGGGATGTTCTGGGGGAAGAGACAGTTTGACAGCATTCAAAAGTATGAGATCCTTGCAGTTGTAGTTTTAAATAGTTTTGAGACTTCTCTGCTAAAGGATGCTGTTGCCTCACCAAACTTCAGCTCTCATGATGCCATAATATTGAGCCATGGCAGTTAAAGTGGTGTCAAACTGCCTCAATCCTATAGTATAGATCAGAGCTGTCCAACTTCTGCCAGCCCAAGGGCCGGACTTCTGGTAAGTGATCACCTGGGGGCCACTCGGCCACCCCCAGCCACGCAGCTCCGCCCCTCTCCCAAAGCGTCACAATAGCCTTGGAAGCGGGCGATTTCGCCCACTTCCGAGGCTGTTGTGACGCTTGGGAGAGAAGGAGGAGCCACGGGAGCCTTCCACGGCTCCGCCCCTCACCCAAAGCATCACAACAGCTGTTGTGACGCTTTGGGGAGAGGGGCGGCCGCGAGAGGCTTCACGGCTCCGCCCCCTCGCCCAAAGCATCACAACAGCTGTTGTGATGCTTTGGGGAGAGGGCAAAGCCGAGGAGGCTTCCGTGGCTCGCCCCCTCGCCCAAAGCGTCACAACAGCCTCGGAAGCTTCCGAGGCTGGTGTGGCGCTTTGTGAAGGAGGGGCGAGCCACGGGGCCTCCTCCCTCCCAAAGTGGGCAAAACCACGCGCATGCGCACTTTTTTGGGGATTTAAAAAAAAAATATTAATTTTTTTAAATTTTTTATCAAAAAGCTTAGGGGGCCGCAGGGAAGGGGCTGGGGGGCCGTATACGGTCCGCGAGCTGCCAATTGGACAGTCCTGGTATAGATACACCATTAGTGCCTTCTCCCCACATAAGGAATTGGACCAAATGTATGATAATCATGTATGATATGTATGATAATCCCTGACCAAACTCTGCATACAAAGCCCTCAGAAGCACTTTTTTTGGGTTGTGCAATTAAATCCTACCTCATCCCCCAGCTCCCGCCATGATACTTTACATTACCCTATCTCCCAGAGTTTTGAATTTTTTTAAAAAAAAATTAATCTTTAATTTTGGCCTTGCCCACGGTGATCATCTTTAGTGTCTTAATGTTTTGATTTTATATTGCTGTGTTGTTTTATTTACATTGGTTTTGTATTTTAAGTTATTTTATTTTTAATTTTCTGTTGTGCTCTTGTGTTATATTGTGTTATATTGTGTTTATTGTATTGATGGGTGTGGCCTCATGTAAACCGCCTCGAGTCCCCTTGGGAAGATGGTGGCGGGGTATAAATAAAGTTAATAATTTATTTATTTACTTTGTTTATATTCCGCTCTTCTCACCCCGAAGGGGACTCAGAGCGGATTACACTACACATACTTGCAGACAATCCCTGCAGCTCAAGAGTAAACCACTATGGAACACCCTATAGGTAATATACATGAAATGCAAGGAAAGATAGACACAAAATGCGTAAATGTATCATATAATGCTTTAAATCCAAATAGCATACACACTGGTGTCTGGAAAACGCCCAGGAATCCCCCCCGTTCTAACAATAGAACACTACACACATGAAATAATGTATAAAACAAGTTATAGTCACTCGTAATGGTATCCTGTGTAGTCCCAGGCAGGGATAGCACAATGTCAGCGGGAAATACCCGTGGGATGCGCCAGGCGGGGAGAGGGCTCCAGGCGAAGTCGCAGCTGCTTCAAAACAAAGTGGTGTTCTTCCCAAAGGAAAATATCAGGCCGTGAGGCCAGGGTTTGCAGCGGCAGACGGAGAAGGGAAAACAGGAGGCGCTGGGTGTTTGGGGAACGCCGAAGATGCAGGATAGTAGGCCAGAAAGGCAGCCAAAATCAACAGCCTTTGTGTGCCCCAACTCCGAGAGGCGAAGAAACGTCTGAGGCCACTGAAGGAAGGACCAACGAGGGGAGTAAATACCCGGAATTCCTCTGGACTCGTTTCGACCGAAGTCTTTGTCAAGGTCAAAATAATTCTCTATTCAAATGATAATATTCAATATGTGGCAGACATAATGATCTGGAATATAAATATATACAACATCACAGCACAATGAACCATACAGCACGGTACATCATATAGAATATTGCATTAGGACATTTAAACAAAGCGTAGCATATTTACCTGATAGTAAAGGCTCAATAACATAAGCATGTGAAGTATCATGATGGCAAAGAGCAAGGAAAAGAAAAAGCCAACTAAGCTATAACCCTGAAGCAATCAGCCCAGCAATTAAGGAGATCACCTGAGTAAAGCAGCAAGGGAAAGTCTCACCTTGAGCCCAAAAGGTGTCTCTGGGCGAGAGTGGATGAGATGTTGAGTGTCTGCTTGACGTAAAGCTGTATCTAAGTCTCCGTGAGCTGGGACGGAGACCTTCTGGATGCCAAAGAAACGGAGAGACTCAGGGCCATGGGACAAGAGTTTGCAGTGAACATAAAGCAGGGAGTCCTCAGATAAATTCCGGACGCGTGACCTGTGTTCAGCGCACTTTCAATTTTCTTCGACTTTCCCCTATGTAAATGAGTCCACAAGGACACCAAATTCCATATACCAAGGAGTGGCTGTTGCAACAGAAAAAGTCTTGAAACTTAAAGGTGCAGGAGCGACCCGGGCTATAGATCTCCTTATCTGGGTACACAAAGCGTGGCGCATCCCACGGGTATTTCCCGCTGACATTGTGCTATCCCTGCCTGGGACTACACAGGATACCATTACGAGTGACTATAACTTGTTTTATACATTATTTCATGTGTGTAGTGTTCTATTGTTAGAACGGGGGATTCCTGGGCGTTTTCCAGACACCAGTGTGTATGCTATTTGGATTTAAAGCATTATATGATACATTTACGCATTTTGTGTCTATCTTTCCTTGCATTTCATGTATATTACCTATAGGGTGTTCCATAGTGGTTTACTCTTGTGTTATTGACACGGACCCCCTACTGTTTGTATTAATCCCTGCAGCTCAACATATGACATATAGACAAACAGACAACGTATAGATGAACTGAGGCAAACTCTAGTCACCAGGGGGAGCTGACACACTCCTCATCTTTCAGCGTTCCCAGCGTCCCTTGTTGTTCCTTCCGCATTCCTCAGCATTCCTGGAGTTCTTTAATGGCCTCATAATTCAGTCAAAATTTGCCTCCCCACTTAATGTAGTACCTTTATCTCCTACTTGACAGATGCAACTGTCTTTCGGGCTGCATAGGTCAACAGCAGGCTACACTTAAAGGTCGAGCACCCACCTCGACCCGGGCAGGCCTCAAACTGACCTACTGGTCAGAGAGATCTTATGCAGCTGACACTTAGCCAGCTGTGCCACATTCCCGGTGCGGGATGTACTAAATATGCTAGAAACCATAAAACCAAAACTCCCACCACTCATTCTCAAAATTTTCTGGTTCTTTATTCAATTTTCTTGTATCAAAAGCTTCAGACTTTTCCAAGCTGCCCTATAGGTTAATTGGACAAAATTATCTGCTAGCCATGATGGCAGCTGGTCCCCTAACTCTTAGTATTAACTCTTCGATAACTTAGTTCTGAGCATAACCTTTAGCTATGTTCCTAACACAAGTTTGGCGTTATTATATATACATGCTCATGTATGGGGCTAGGATTTATATATTTTTAAAACCCCAAAATACCTGGATCAACTTGAACATGGGCCAATATCTATACTGTCTATGACTCTTATTTGAAAAAGGAAGCTTCCCTTTCTCTGACAGAGTGGTGCTTCATCTGTATTGGGAGAATCTTTAAAAACGTTAAACCTCTTTCATTTCTTTGAGGTGGCACCACTTCTGGCTTCTTATTAATGCCTGGATGGAGAAATTGTGGTGGTGGCCAGTGGCTGCTGGTCCCTGAGTTGACATTAATGATTTCCCTTTTCTGTGGAATGACCCCTGACTTAACCATGGGTCATATCAAAATCCATAAACCAGCCCTCAACTTAAACATGAGGTCAACTCATACATGACTATATGCAATAATAATAAAAAATACCATTCCGTCACTAATCCTCGTAGAGTTTGTGCTCATTTGATTTACCCCTCTATAATTCTAGGTCAATAGATTCCTTCTGTTTTTATTTCTTATTATTTAACATCTATATGTGTCCACTTGCCCAACTGGTGTGTAGTTTTGGTCTGGAGTGTCATCAGTAAGCCGATGACACCCAGCTGGTGCTGAGGATGGAAGGCCGGCCGGACTCTGTACTCGATTATTTCCATCAGTGCCTTGAAGCCGTGACTGGGTGGCTACGGGCCATCAGGTTGAAGATGAACCCATCGAAGACGAAGGTCCTGTGGTTGGGTCACCCCGGGGGGGGGGGGGGAGCTCCGGCTGCCAATAATGGACGGCGAGGTGGTTAGCCCGTCACCTCTGGTTAAAAGCCTGGGGGTCCAACTGGACTCTCTGCTGACGATGGAGGCTCAGGTCTCCACCATGAGCAGAGCAGCGTTTTTCCATCTGCGCCAGGCTAGGCAGCTGGTGCCCTACCTTTCTAGTGACGACCCAGGCCACGGTCATCTCGAGACTGGACTCCTGTAACACCCTTTACATTGGCCTTCCTTTGTCGGTAATCCGGAAACTGAAGATGGTGCAAAACGCTGCGGCTTGACTGCTGGCTGGAGTGACACTATTGTGCCACATCACACCAGTCTTACAGCATGCATGGGGTTTTCAACTGGCTGGCGCACACTCGTGAGCTTGTGAATTGAAATCCCGCCCCCTTACAGGGCTTCAGTGCCCCCCAAATTCTCCTGAGCCTCCCACTGCCCCCTTGGATTGCCTCACCGCCCACTAGGGGGTGGTACCGCCCACTTTGGGAACCACAGTCCTAGACCATTACAAGAAAGAACTTGGTAGTATTACATTCAAGAAAATAGTCCTCAAACTTCTGCCCAGAGAGAAGATATAAATTCTCCTAACCATGTGTAAGCATGTTTGACTGACTTACCAAGAATGTAAGTACAGATCAAGATGGTTTTCCATTTGGGGGTCAATCATACTTATTTGCCAGCTACACAATAATGATTGTTTCCTGGCTCCATCCACTGCACTATTGGTAATATGTAAAATTAGCAACCAAGTGTAAAATTAGGAACCAATCAGGCTTTTCTGATCAAATGTCAACATGTGATCAGTGTGAATGGCAGTGCATCCAATAGTTGCTTCTCTCTTTTTTCTAGCAACCGTCAAGAGTTGTCAGCAACCACGTAGCATTTCCAATGGCGCTGTCGTTGGTGACCCTCGAGAGGAATATCAGCATGGCGAGAAGCTGTTTCATGAGTGTGATATTGGATTTGTAATGTCTGGGTCAAATACAGTAGAATGCGTTGATGGAGAGTGGACCTCTCTGCCGTCGTGCACAGGTATCCTGCGTGGCTTTTTTTCAAAATATTTTCATTGTAAGAACAAGATAGTATTTAGTAAAATAGAATAGTAAAAATGTGATATTGCATGTTTTTGTAACTCACTCATTTCTAGACTTTAAAAAAAACTAAAGTTGCTTTACTTTGCACATATGAATTTGTCACCTCTGAAGGTTAAAAACTTTATTTTTCTTATTTCTCATTCTTCACTGGAAGTTTTCATTTGAAGGAATGCTTTCTATATTTTCTTGTGTTTTGTACCCATTGTATGGAGAGATTTTTGCACAAATTATCCTTCCTTTCTTGGAGTCTAATCTAGCTGTATGTGAGATACATTTAGTATACAAGTTACAGAGTATTAAAATGCAGCCCTGCCAATTGGGAACCATTCTGTCCTCATGGTACGTAGCATCTTGTCCAGAGTATAGGACTCTCGAAAGTTTCAGCACACCCAGTTCTTTAATTTTTCATACTCTCCACAATCAAATATTTTATTATAATATTTAACGTACAGACTGGTTTTCTTCTTAAATATTTTGGTGCATTACAGTATTCAATGTATGCATTCAAAGTAAATCCTCACACACACACCCTTTTTTTATCCAGCTCTGAAATCTGACATCAATCACTCCATATAGGAGAAATGTCAATTTTTTGTTTCTAAAAAGTGCATTATATTATATGCTTGGAATTGTTCAGTGGTTATCTACAATTCTAGATGTCCCCCTTTCTTGGGTATTGGAATTTAATTAATTCAGAATAACTGAGGTTATTACGAAATAATTTGTTTTTACCAGAGGCATCATTTGGACTCCGCCCACAAAAACCCAGACAGGTCCCGTGTTTTGGGCCTGTCTGGATGAGTCCTGAAAACAACTCTGTTGGTATTTCATATGTTCCCGCTGATGTCTTTCTCTCAAGTTCTTTGAATGCAGGTTTCACTTTCAATCTTTCCACATTAGCTGCTGTTAGATTCTTGTCTTTCTTTTTCATGGTCTCTGTGAAAACTTCTCTTATGGTTGTTCCCTGTGCCTGCGCAGAAGCTTCAGAATCTTCCGGAAAGCTTTGGCTCTTTAAGGCTCTATCCCTGCCCAAAGGTATATAGCCAGAGGGAGAGGCCGTAGCCTCAGTTCCTTTTGCCGCCCATTTTAGCAGCTAGCGGAGGAATATCTCGAGATTGACTAGCTTACCTTGTGTTGACCTATGGACTGTTTTGACTACTCTTTGGATACTCCTATATTACTGCAGTTTTGACTCGGACTGTGAGACTGAAGCCAGTAATGTCTACTCCTTGCTTTTAAAATTGTACCTCCTGTGGCATGAAGCTGCCAGGCACTGGTGGACATGATATGTGCTTGTGTTGTTGGGGGGAAGGACATGTTATAAACTCTTGCAAGGTGTGCGTCTCCTTTACATCCCAGGCTAGAAAGAACCAAGACCTACATCTGAAGGCATGCTCTACAAGCAGACTCTTCTCCCCATGGCTCCCAGCCCTTGAAAATGTTCTGCATCAGAGCTGCTGGCCTCTCTGGGCAAGACCACACCCTTACCTGTGTGTGACAATGCCTCCTCGTCATTGGTTGGAGAGGCCCTGGCAGGGGCAAAGCTCTCAAAGTTGGTGTCTGCAACTCAGTGATGGTCAGTAGAGGGCCATCATAAGAGGCAAATAGGGAAGAATCAGAAGGCTCCAGCAGCTTCTGGCCATGCATTCACACCAGTGCATCCATTGCCAGGAGAGAGGATGGAGCCATGCAGAAGGCATTTTCCACCTGAGGGCTCAGGTGCTGCCACGTACCCTCCCTCGGTGGAAGTACACAGTTTCATGATGCCTGCGCATTATCCGGCAACCATTTCCCTGTGCAGCCCATGCAGGTTCTGGAGAAGGCAATTGAGGAGGCATTGCAGGGCCAGCCACTGCTACTGCCCACATGCCAGAGCAAGCATTGTTGGAATGGAGATCCCCTACATTCCCACCACCAAGCTGCCTTATCCATTTGCGGCCCCAGGATGCAGCAGCTACTTGGAACTGGCACTCTTAGCGTGACTCAGGTTCCTTGAGCTCATTCAGCCCAGGCTGATGTGCAAGGGCAGGCAGTGCATTTTCTGTGCAGGAACACTAGCCCAGCTTTACCTCCCCTCCTCAGTACAGGGAGGGAGGCCATGAGATGGTATCTTATATGCCGCAATAGGATTACTGGCACCCATCCCCTGTCAGCCACTCATACTATTTTGGGGCAAAAGAGGCAATGGGACAGGGGGAGCACATGCAGCAAACTTTTGCTGTTCCACCCCAACCCTTCGCCACTGCCTTCGCTCAAGCCATCTGTGGAACTCTTCATTGAGGACTCTGACCCTAAGGTGGGCGTGGATACAAAGCCTCCACTCACAGGTGACTTTGAAAACTTCCCTGCACCAATGTTGCACTTAGCACATACTCTCAACTTACCTACTGCAAAGATGCTAGTGTTGGTGGAGGATCCGCTCTTCCTTTTGGAGCAGCAAAGGCAGGCTCACATCTCAACAGTTTTGCCGCTACTTGGTTCAGCTAACTCAGTGCCCTGATCTAGCTCCTATGGTGTGAAGGAGTATTTAAGCTACCCAAGCCAAACTCAGTGGTGGTTGATGTCACACAACCACAGCAAGCAAGGGGAGGCCACTCCAGCCTACTGAACAAGAAAGAAGGCAAGGTAGATTCCATGGGCACAAAAGATTATTTCTTGGTGGCATTAGTTGCCTGCTTTGCCCACTATGAGGTGTACATGCAGCCTATTGAGGCTTCCTTTGGGATAAGTTGATGCCCAATATTAACCAACTCCTGGAGGAGCACCAATGTGTGACGGAATGAAAATCACACATAGTTCACGTTTTTACCAATCCATGCACTGTCTTGCTAGAGAAAAGATATGCCACATAGATTATCAGTAAAAAAAGATGTTTACTCTTTGTTATGCAGAGCAACATGTATACAGTCATGAGAACAGTTGCTTTAACTCACACAATGTCCTTTGAGAGAGATTCAAATAGTCTTTAGATGTCCATGTGAAGGATCTCCTTCCAGCAGCCAAGAAGCAAAACAAAAAACCAAAAACAAAAAACCTAAACTGTCTTGGCAAGCTCCTGCACAGAAAACCTAAATGTGTAACCATTGCCAATACTCCCAGGCTCAGCTAGCTTCTGGGCATGGCCCAATAAATCTTTGCGCCTTGCATTTTTCAGTTAACATGCTCACCAACTGATTCTTAAATGCCCCAATACAATGCATGGCCAGAGTTTTCCAACAAAGCCTCACCATAGGTGGCGAAGGAACTGAAGCTACAGGCCCTCCCTTTGGTGATATACCTTTGGGGAGGGTGGGCAGTGTTATACTCTTAAAAAGCCAAAGCTTTCCACGAGATTTGGAGACTTCTGCACAGCTGCAGGAAACTGCCGTGAGTGCAAACTTCACAGAGACCACAAAAAAGAAGCACAGTTACAGGTAAGCAACCATTCTTTTTTAAGAGTAGGAAGCTTTACGAACTGCTAAACCAACTAAAATGACAGCTCACATATTCAGCAATTAAAAATGTGCCTGTCTGAACTTATCTTGTTTGTAACTTGGGGACTGCCTGTAGTATAAAATTGTACAGAATGTGAGAAATAAGAAAACAGCTGAAGCACAGCTCCTATCCAATGGTCTTTCCTATGTTATGTATTCTGGTGCATAGCTACTTAATGCGGGCTGCCATAAGATAGCATGAAGCCCTTGGAGGTCAGAAACTATAAGACAGGAAATGTAACACAAAAGTAACACACTACATAATTTTTATGGGAGTTGTACAAAAGGGGAATGATGGTTAATCTCTTGACTTTACTAAAGCTGTAACAAAAGTAAAAGATAAATGAAGGCAACGTTCATTGGACATTTAAAGAACGCGAATCTTATTAAAATATTATCTTTCTAAACTAATGTAGATTAGAATTCCCATGAAACTGGAGTTATTCTTGCTGGGCATATTTATTTATTTATTTACTTTATTTATTTATTTTATATTCTGCTCTTCTCACCCCGAAGGGGACTCAGAGCAGATTACAGGTACACATACTTAGCAGACACTCCCTGCAGTTTCCACATGACACACATATAGACGAACAGAGGCAAACTCTGGCCACCAGGGGGAGCTGACGCACTCCTCATCTCTCAGCATTCTAGCGCCCCTTGTAGTTCCTTCCGCATTCCTCAGCGTTCCTGGAGATCTTTAATG
>JARBWK010000007.1:8691246-8868621 GCA_030556195.1 Anolis apletophallus | reverse complement strand
AAGAAGTGTGTTCCTTTCAATCAAAGCTTTGGTTGGAGCACAGAATGAGTTCAAATACTGCTTTTTCTCAATTGTTGTTGTTGTGTGCTTTCAAGTTATTACTTATTTATTATTTATTTATTAACTTCATTTATACCCCGCAACCATTTCCCCAAGGGGACTCGGTGCGGCTTACATGAGGCCAAGCCCAATAACACATTATTATTAGTATCTTCATTTATACCCCGCAACCATTTCCCCAAGGGGACTCGGTGCGGCTTACATGAGGCCAAGCCCAATAACACATTATTATTAGTATCTTCATTTATACCCCGCAACCATCTCCCCAAGGGGACTCGGTGCGTGCTTACATGAGCCAAGCCCAATAACACCCCGCAACCATCTCCCCAAGGGGACTCGGTCGCGACTTACATGAGGCCAAGCCCAATAACACATTATTATTATTATTTTCATTTATACCCAAGAACCATCTCCCCAAGGGGACTCGGTGCGGCTTACATGAGCCAAGCCCAATAACACATTATTATTATTATTTTCATTTATATGCCGCAACCATCTCCCCAAAGGGACTCGGTCAAACTTACATGAGGCCAAGCCCAATAACACATTATTATTTATTATTTTCATTTATACCCCGCAACCATCTCCCCAAGGGGACTCGGTGCGGCTTACATGAGGCCAAGCCCAATAACACATTATTATTATTATTATTTTCATTTATACCCCGCAACCATCTCCCCAAGGGGACTCGGTGCGGCTTACATGAGGCCAAGCCCAATAACACATTATTATTATTATTTTCATTTATACCCCGCAACCATCTCCCCAAGGGGACTCGGTGCGGCTTACATGAGGCCAAGCCCAATAACACATTATTATTATTATTTTCATTTATACCCCGCAACCATCTCCCCAAGGGGACTCGGTGCGGCTTACATGAGGCCAAGCCCAATAACACATTATTATTATTATTATTTTCATTTATACCCGCAACCATCTCCCCAAGGGACTCGGTGCGGCTTACATGCGGCCAAGCCCAATAACACATTATTATTATTATTTTCATTTATACCCCGCAACCATCTCCCCCAAGGGGACTCGGCGCGGCTTACATGAGCCAAGCCCAATAACACATTATTATTATTTTCATTTATACCCCGCAACCATTTCCCCAAGGGGACTCGGTGCGGCTTACATGAGGCCAAGCCCAATAACACATTATTATTATTTTTCATTTATACCCCGCAACCATCTCCCCAAGGGGACTCGGTGCGGCTTACATGAGGCCAAGCCCAATAACACATTATTATTATTATTATTTTCATTTATACCCGCAACCATCTCCCCAAGGGGACTCGGTGCGGCTTACATGAGGCCAAGCCCAATAACACATTATTATTATTATTTTCATTTATACCCCGCAACCATCTCCCCAAGGGGACTCGGTGCAGCTTACATGAGGCCAAGCCCAATAACACATTATTATTATTATTATTATTATTATTATTTTCATTTATACCCCGCAACCATCTCCCCAAGGGGACTCGGTGCGGCTTACATGAGGCCAAGCCCAATAACACATTATTATTATTATTTTCCTTTATACCCCGCAACCATCTCCCCAAGGGGACTCGGTGCGGCTTACATGAGGCCAAGCCCAATAACACATTATTATTATTTTCATTTATACCCCGCAACCATCTCCCCAAGGGGACTCGGTGCGGCTTACATGAGGCCAAGCCCAATGACACATAATAAACCAATACCATCAATAAAACTCAAACATAAGCGATAACAGACAATTTAAAACCATTTCGGGTGGGCCAAATGTGAATATTAAAATTTTAAAATAAATAAACTCGGGATGCAGACAGAGGTAGATTGTATATAACAGGAAGGCTTCAAGGATAATGTGGGGCAGACACCCAACATATAAAGTGCTTCTGAGAACATTTGCAGAGATTGAACATAGCAGGGCGTTATTTACTTTATTTAGGGAAGGCACATTGGAACAGCCACGTGTTCAGGCTCCTCCTAAAAACTGACAAAGTGGAGACTTGTCTAATATCCTTGGGGAGCGCATTCCAGAGTCGAGGCGCCACTACAGAGAAGGCCCTCTCCCTCGTCCCCACCAAACGCGCCTGCGAAGGTGGTGGGAGCGAGAGTAGGGCCTCTCCAGATGATCGGAGAGATTGCCTTGGTTCGTAAACAGAATTGCGGTCACTTAGATAGGCAGGTCCCAAACCATTCAGGCCTTTGTAGGTAAGAACCTGTGCCTTGAATTGGGAGCGGAAGAGGAACAGCAGCCAATTGAGCTCCTAAAAAAACAGGGGGAGTGACTGCTCCCTGTAAGTCGCTCCAGATAGCAATCTGGCTGCAGCTCGTTGGACCAGTTGAAACTTCCAAGCTGTCTT
The DNA here is from genome assembly GCA_030556195.1 of Anolis apletophallus. Classification (NCBI taxonomy): domain Eukaryota; kingdom Metazoa; phylum Chordata; class Lepidosauria; order Squamata; family Anolidae; genus Anolis; species Anolis apletophallus. The sequence continues at coordinate 8,866,207 of JARBWK010000007.1, read as the reverse complement.
CAAGGGCAGCCCCATGTAGAGTGCATTACAGTAATCCAATCTGGAGGTGACTAAGGTGTGGACCACCGTGGCCAGATCCAACTTCACGAGGTACAGTTGCAGTTGGTGCACGACTTTTAATTGTGCAAAGGCCCTCCCAGTCCTACACTGCCATATATTTCAGATTATCAAAGACGATAATCCACATTATTTGTTTACTCAGGAAATACTGATTTCTGCAAAGTAAAGGCTATTTTCCATGCAAACCCTCCGTTGTAAAGTTTGCACAGAATGCAATCTGAACATTAGCTTTTGAAAACTGCAAAGTTCCCCAAACTCTCCTGTAGGAGGAAGAAACATGCTAAAATTATTTACTCCTTTCCCCCAAGAATGAATTTGGTGAAGAAAACCCCCAGAAACAGGACCCATGAGATCCATCTCCAAACACCTTTCCTTTAAGCACTATCAGGTATCTAATAAGATGCCAATCCGGTGCACACTGGGCCTTCAAGGGCATGACTTACAAATACTCATTCTCATCAAGACACAATGTTATTCCCTGACACTTCAATTGTTTCAGGACGCATGTGTGCATTGAGAAAAATACTTTGGTACCTCTTCCATTTGGATTACTGTTTGATGCAACCTCTAGCCTTCCTCCCAGAACAGGGGTGCTCACACTTTTTCAGCATGGGAGCTACTGATTAAAAAACCAAGTCCCAAAGATCACCTACGCAGAAATGTAAAACGTATAACTATTTTCTTATTTATTTATTTATATTTATTATTCATTTTTATGTTCCGCTCCTTCCAGCAGGCTCGGGGCAGTTTACATAAAATGAAGTTATAAAACATCAACATTTCAATTTAACAACAACAATATAAAACACAGCATAAAAATACATCCAACCACCCCATTTCTCCCACACTGCCATATTACCACACATATTATCAGCCAGAAAGTAAGAAGAGAGGCTTTTGAACTGCAAGGCCATTTAATACTCAGCAAGGTAAACAAAGGGGCATGCAAAAATACATCCAACCACCCCATTTCTCCCACATTTCCATATCCCCCAACATATATTTCTCAAGGAACAAAGCAAGCAGAGAGGCTTTGGAGCTAAAAGGCCATTTTAAACATTAAAAATAAACAAAGAGACATGCCACAGAACAATCAAGCCCCCACCCCAAAGTAAAAAGACCGACCTTTGAGAGGCGGTAAGGAAATTACCCCAAAGCGTCCTTCTTCTTCTCCTCTGTCGTTGCTCCTATTTCAATGCCGCCAACATGCGTGCCACCTCCAAGAGCTCACGAGAAGTCCGAGAGGCAGAATGGGCGCATCTGCGCGGGGCCAGCCATGCATCGCGTCATCCAGGCCCGCCCCCTTTGGTCTCCTAGACTCTGAGTGGCTGGAGAAGGATGGAGGGAGGAGGAGGAATCCAAAAGAGGGGGCCCATTCTGCCTCTTGGACTCTGCAGCTTCTGGAGGCGCGCGCGAGCAGGGCGGGGAGGAGCAACGACGGAGGACTTCTTTGCAGCGTGCAGGGGCGCGTGAAGAGGACCAACAGCAAAAAACCTGGTCAGGGTCTGAAGATCACCAGGATGAGGCCCGAAGGTCACCCTGGTGATTGAGATCACCATTCTGAGCACCCCTGTCCCAGAACGATTTGGTGGTGTCAGAAAGATGCCTCCTGTGAATCATTCCAATACATCAGGGGTGCTCATTAGGTAGCTCAGGAGCTACTAGTAGATCTTTGGCCCTCTTCCAGGTGATCTTCCAGCCTCAACAGCCGGATGGGGCGCTCCTGCCATGCGCGCACACCCTGCACGCACACATGCTCCTGCTGCTGGCTTCCGCTCTCGCGGTGCTTCTTTTGCCTGCGGGGCATTGCAGGAAGAAGGAAGCACGAGGCGGGGCCTCTGGAGGGAGCGCCCTGCCTCTCTCGTCCAGAGAGACAGGCAGGGCGGAGCGCTCCCTCTGGATGCCCCGCCTTGTGCTTTCTCCTTCCTGCAATGCCCTACAGGCGGAAGCAACGCTGCGAAGGCGGAAAACAGCAGCAGGAGCATACGTGGTGGCAAGAGCACGCGGTGGCGGTGTAGCAGAATTAGGAGTCCCAAAACTCCCCAGGCACTACCTTTCATGCTATGGCTGCTGTTACTAGCGAGCGCAGGGAGGAATGTCGCGACAATGCGTACTGCGAGTCAAGAAACCAGCGTTCTTTGCATGCCGGCGGCTGATGGGTCTGCCCCTCATTGCAGAACATGCCGCTAGAGGACAGAACCCCGATCTTTCCCAGTACACAGGTTTTATACAAGCAATGGCGACAGTATTTCAGTCCCTCCCTTCTTCATGCCTTGTTACTGGCTGGCATTCATGAACCCATATTACCCTATCCAATTAAACAAAGCATTCTTTAGCATCTCAATCCTATTTGCTAACAAACGTTGCGCAGTGTGAATTTCCATCATTCTTCTATATTTTCTGCTCTAAGTGCAGAATGTACCTGAATCGTTACATTTACTACCAAGTTTCCCACTGGAGCCTGCCAAGTGGGAAAACCTCATTTGCCATGCGCATCTCCTAGCCCATTCACAAACTTTGTAAACAAACACGCATGGTGACTGTTAAGCCAATCAGGGCTGTGTATCTTTCTAAAAGCACATGATGTTCTCCGGCTAATCTCAGCCTGTGCTTTCTGGACCAATGGTATCTATACTTTTGTGAGCCAATCACAATTGTCTATTCTCGGGCTGCTGGCAAGTTGACTCCGTTATCCTAATTCTATGCCTGCTAAGTAGCACTTTCTCCTGGCGTTTCCTCTGTTAAAGCATCAATTTCTCCTTCAGCGGGAGCGCGCAGGAATGCACGGTGGCGGGGACAGGTAGATCTTTTGGACTTGGTTGCTTTAAGAGCAACTCGCATGCTGAAAAAGTCTGAGCACCCCTGCAATACATTTTATTTATTTATTTATTTATTTGTTCAATTTTATATTCCGCTCCTCCCTGCAGGCTCGGGGCGGTTCACACAACATACATAAAACAAGAATGTGCGTAAAATATTAAAATTACATAAAATTCATATAAAAAAAGTGATCAGGCAGGCAGATTACATTTCTGGGTTTCAATAAAAGGCAAGTCTAAAAAGAGCGGTCTTGTATGCCCTCCGGAAGGGGATAAGGTCTGTAATCGCACGGGTATCATCTGGAGGTGCATTCCACAATACAGCGGCCGCTGCTGAAAAGGCTCGTTGCCTTGCCGTGGACAGGTGGTAAGAGCAGACTGATGGAACGGTTAGCAGGTTTTGCTCCTCTGAGCGTGAAGAGTTCCACTCAAAGTTTCCAGTTACTTCTTTGTTTTCATTGTAAATGGCTGACAATCAATATTTGTTACTTGAAAAATCTCTGATTGAATATTGTTTGACAATATCATTTTGCAGATAAATGCAAAAGGCCGGCAGGTATAAAGTTTGCACCAAGAGTTTCTCCTCCATTGTATATTAACAACAGCACGGTTATGAGCTACAGCTGTGGTGTCAGCCAGCATAACACAATGTGTGTTAATGGAAAATGGTTTCCTGAACCTGAATGCACAGGTATGTTCTGTATGATTTTAACAAGTTCTTGGCTTTTATCATATATTTCAACTGGTTCTTTAATACAATACATCTTTTATAATACTTTTCTGAGACGCAAAGGACTGTCACACACTAGGAGATAACACGAGTACTAGGGGTGGATATCTCCAATTTAAAAACTTTGAAACCCATTAATATTTCGTATTTGAAATTATTTTGATCCTATATCGACCCTCGGCATCCAACCCGGAAGTGAAGTTTCAAAACCGAACCCAAGATTGCCATTTTTGTAAAGGGCAAGTTATTAGGTCGTTTTTCCCCCTCCTCAGTTCTCAACTCGTGAGAGGAGACTGGAGGGCAGCAGCACCCTCCTTTCTACTCTTGCCAGCTGAGAGCTGAGGCGGGCGCTTTGGAAGCAGCCCGACCGAGCTTTCCTCCTGTTCCCTCCCCACCTCCTTCCCTGCTGAGAACTAACAGGAAATAATAACAATTTTTTGTTAATAATTACGTTTCAATAACGAAACTTTTACGAAAATTTTTCGGAACAATTTCTATATCGAACCCCAATGACAATCCCCCTTCCCCCCGCGAGTTTAGAAACAATTTTTTGATGGATCAACCACTCCTAAGGAGTACTAAATGAAAGCACCACTACTCCATGTCAAAATAATGATTTTTACCAGACGAAAAATCAGACCAAAATGGACTATCAATGGATTACTCATCGAACAAGTAGACAAATACAAATACTTGGGGATCACATTCCATTCCTCGGGTCGGTGGAACGAACAGATAAAATCTGCAACAGACAACGTGCAAAGAGCTTGCAGAGCCATTAAGAATTTTTATTTCACCAAGGGAGGCCAATATATCCCAGCTGTCACAAAAGTGTTTGCAGCGAAAATAACTGCCCAACTTCTGTACGGCGCACAGGTATGTGCCTTCAAAAAATTGGACACTTTCGAAAAAGTCCAAACCAAATTCCTGAGAAGTATCCTAGCAACTCCATGCTGCGTCCCGAATAACACCCTATGCCTAGAAGCGGGCTTGCCTCCATGGAAGCACGAGTCCAGACTCTTACACTAAACTTCTGGCTAAAAAGTTAAAACACTTACCCAAAGGACTGGCCCCTTTAACCCTGACAGACTCTTTTAGGTCCACATGGAAAAACACAATTCTCAGAAACCTCAAACTATCAGGGTTACAGGAAGAAGAACTAGACCTCCTGGGATATACGAATGCTAGAGTAGCAGTAAGGCGCAGAACAATGGATATAGATTACCAAAAACACCTAGCCTGTGCCAGATACCAGACACTATTTAAATGCAGTACTAACGTACCCTTTGCTACACAAAATTATTTAACAAATCTAACAAACCCAAAACACAGGAAAATGTTCACTCTGGCCCGAGTTAATGCTCTGCCAACAGCTGTGCTACTGGGCAGGTACACAAAAACACCCTATCACGAACATATATGCCCCTGCGACGTAGGGGTGGTTGAATCTATAGAGCATGTGTTCTTTTACTGCCCTCTGTATGTGGATGCCCGCCTCTCCTTAATCTCGCCAATACTGTCCCGCTTACCTGGCAGACCTGAGGAATTCTACCTATTCTGGCTGCTCGACGACAAACACAAGGAGACAACCAACCTGGTGGCCAAATATCTCATGGCCGTTCTAGCTACGAGGAACCAGCATATTAAATTGAACGCGGAAACACAATAGGCTAGATACTGTTGGTGTTAAACTGTAGAGTTGAACGGAGTTTTAACATTTATATTGTTTTATTTTCTGTACAATGTGACGTTGGTCCTTGACCGTAAATAAATATCTATCTATCTATCTACTCCATGTTTCTCTGGCAGACCTGGACCAAAAGAGTCCTAGGCCTTCCAGCCTCCTTATTTCACTTTTATGGAATCACCAAATATTCTTCTGTTGCAAGAAATTTCTCATCAGTTTTGAACCATTCAATTATATCTAAAATATTTCATTTATTTTTGTTAAAGAACTCTGCCCACCACCACCACAGCTTCCGAACGCTATCAGTATAACAGAGACAAGAAACTATAAAAACGGCGAAGAGGTTGGCTTCACTTGCATGGAGCATTTTCTTCTTCAAGGGACTCCAAAAATATCATGTGAATATGGACGTTGGCAGACGCCACCACGTTGTATTGGTTTGTATTGCTTCACTTTGGATGTCTGCCTTTGCTTAACGAAACTGAATGACAAAAGAAAAAAATATAAGGGAGAATGTGACAAAGTAGTATATTATCTCTGTAAGATTGTGTGTGTGTGTGTGTGTGTGTGTTATATTATTTCTTTAATAATGTCCAATCCATGTCTAGCCATGTGTGAATTACCTGTTCTTAGCTGTAACATTTCTGCTCAAAACTAAATAGTACAACATTATATTTATAGAAATATTTCAAAATGTTGTTTTTGTCCCATTTTACCCATGGCACGGTTTGCTAGTAGATAGGGATTTCTGATGGAAAACCAAGAATGAAAACACGATCAGGTCTATCCAAAGAGATCTCCTGAGAGAGGTTCACCTGAACCAGTTGATGGTTCAGGTGAACCATCTGATGGTGTATCTTTTGTCAGTGCTAGAATGTATGACGAAATGAGTTTAAAATGTTTTCTGTTGAGTGTGTTTATCTTCTAAGCTGTGTGATATAGTTAGGCCATTGTAGAGTTAACTGGAGAAGGGGAGTTCATGTCTGTGACGGAAGCAAAGTTCCCGTATGTTCAACCTTTGGAATGTAAACATTTGTAGATAAGGGCATCGCCATGATTGATGTGCTTTGAGACACAGGCTGTAGGAATGCTCCGGTAAAATGCTTTGCTTTCTTTACAAATAAAAGGCCTTTTATAGTCCCAACCTGGCTCTGCATGATTTATCCTTGACATCTTTTAGCCCTTTACTTGCTCTTTGTATGCCTGTGTGGTGCATTTGTGAAATGTGTGAAAAAAGCTTTAGATTCGACATTAGGCTCCACTGTTTTGCCATCTCTCTTTTCTAAGCATAAACCACATCTGCCAGATTCCTTACTCTCAATCTAACTCTGGACAATTATTATTTTCAAATATGCATTTCTGCAAAAGTTTTCTCTCAAAGGAAACATTTTAATACCCTTCCTGGAAAAAAATACCATGGGTTTTGTGTATTCTGTTCCTACAAAGTTAATAATAACCATTTAAAAGCCCTGCTAATCAGTCTGGATACCTATCTAGTAGGTCTGTTTTCAAAAGTCGGATACATCCGAAATTCGGATGTAATTCAGATGTTGTTGACTTTTGAAGCCATTCCAAAGAGAGTTAAGGAAACAGGAGGTGGATTCACCATTTTGGATAGGGCTCGTATGTCATAAAGATAAAAGAAGTGGATTCGCCATTTCGGATAGGGCTCGTATGTCATTTTTGACCTTCTATATTTTTGTCCCATTGCATTTAAAACATTAAAAATGTTTATTAATGTGTTAAATGTGTTCAATATTTTGTACCAGTGTGGCTAGTTTTGTCAGTAGTAGCGGTCAAAAATGGAGGGAAAGGGAACCTCCCAAGTTTTGACTGTCTCTTCTGCAGGTTTCCACGCAATGCGCAATCGTGGACGCCATTAACAAAGCCCTTCCGAATTTCGGAAGTACATCTGAATCAATTTCGAAAAAATTGCTGAAAACTCTGGAAGTCTATCAGATACGAGGTGCCAGCGCCCCGTACATCTGAAGCGAGTTTTGAAGCTGTTTTTTCTGTGATAAAACAGGCCTACCTAGTCCAGCATTTTTTCCCCAATAGTGAATAGGGTAAATTCATAAGCAGGATACGAGTTCACTTGTGTCCTCTGGCTTCTGTTTTACAACAACTAGTATCCAAAGAAACAATGACACTGATACTGTAGGTAATACATGTTAGATAGAAATACCTCAGCACTGAATCTTTGTGAAAATACAGTTTTAATGGCCATGCGATAACACCTTGGAAATGACTGAGAAAGGCATTTCTGATGAAATTCATAAGGAGCATAACCGTAACATTAGAAAAAAACCCCATAAGGTGGGATTCCGGAAATTGACGTCCCAAACACATGCCACAAGAGGTGAGGAGAATGGAAACAGCCCACCAGGCCTCTGATTGGCTGAGAAAGAAAGTGAGAAGCACAGAGAGAATAACTTTGACTCTCATAATGCCCTGGGAGGGAGCATAAGGCTTTTTCAATGCTTGTGCCACACAAAGTGCGGCTGGGGAAGCAAGTTCCCATTTGCCTTAAGCGGGCAGGGTGGGGGTGGGGGCTTCAGGAAGGGATGGAGGAGGCTGCCCGGAAAGAGAGTAAAGAAGCTGCTGTAGCTTTCCTAATTAGTGAGGCTGTTCTGCCCACACTCAACCACGTCCGCGTCAGGTAGAGTGCCGCTCAGACCCATTGGTCCCCATTATTAGCCAAAGAGAACACTAAAAAGCAGGACCAGGTATACAAGACCTGAAGAAACACACTAAGCAAAGTCTATAAGACTGAATAGACACACTAATAACAAAATATAAATGTAATACAATGCAATCAATCACAGTGGAAATGGTGAGTCGTCCCAAATCCAAATATCATGTAAATGTCATCAGTGCAATATACATACATATATAAGAATCACAAGTTCATTGTACATCATATCATCCTTCATGGGTGCCGAATGGGCAATTACAATAACAAAAACAACAATACCCTCAAAGGGTTGGTAAATCAAACAAGATTCAGCATAAGTATCAATTGTATCTATATTGAATATATTGCATATATAAACACAGAAGTGAAAGCATAAATGAATGCATGAATAACAAAGCCACCAATGGTAAGAAACTATAAGTCCCACGCAGGGGTTAAGTCATCGTAATTAAAGTACATCAATTCAAAGTTCAATTAAATTATATCATGAAATCCCTTATCCTCCGCGTCCTTGCTTGCTTCCCCATTAAGGGATTTCATGATATAATTTAATTGAACTTTGAATTGATGTACTTTAATTACGATGACTTAACCCCTGCGTGGGACTTATAGTTTCTTACCATTGGTGGCTTTGTTATTCATGCATTCATTTATGCTTTCACTTCTGTGTTTATATATGCAATATATTCAATATAGATACAATTGATACTTATGCTGAATCTTGTTTGATTTACCAACCCTTTGAGGGTATTGTTGTTTTTGGCTTTTAGCCCCTGAGCACTGTTTATTTCAATTACAATAACATACAGATGGATCAATAGTAATAATAAAGATCATACAGTCACTCATAAGAGCAGAATAAAGAGACCAGAGTAGCATAGTATGATTGTTTATTCATACTATGCTACTTTGGTCTCTTTATTCTGCTCTTATGAGTGACTGTATGACGTATTGTTACTATTGATCCATCTGTATGTTATTGTAATTACCCATTCGGCTCCCATGAGGGATGATATGATGTACAATGAACTTGTGATTCTTATATATGTATGTATATTGCACTGATGACATTTACATGATATTTGGATTTGGGACGACTCACCATTTCCACTGTGATTGATTGCATTGTATTACATTTATATTTTGTTATTAGTGTGTCTATTCATTCTTATAGACTTTGCTTAGTGTGTTTCTTCACCCCATTATTAGCCCCCATTATCCAAAAAGTTCTGGCTGCTGTGATGTGTTCTGGTTAAGGCTTGAGCTGCCCCTTTGCCTGGCTTGTTTTCATGGGTTCTTCAACCAAATCCTCTAACCATCCAAATGTTTTTAATGTTTATGTATGCACACAATTTATTTATGTCCTGGCATTTAATGTTTTGTATATTGTGCTCTGCCCGGAGCACAATATACAGAAGGGGGGGGGGGTATAAATGTTTTAAATAAATAAATAAAAAACAGAGCCCGTTTTCAGAAACAGAACTGTGAACGGCACTACTCAATACTCTTTTACTGCAAATTGATCCTACCTTCTGTATCTGGTCTACTATCCTTAGTGTGAACATTTACCATTAGGCATATCATAGAAATAGTGTAAGCCTTCACATTTCTCCAAAATATGTTGGCTTCATAAAGGCTCCCTTTTGAACATCCTACTATTTGAATAGGTGAGAATGAACTGGCTTAATACATGGAAGTGTTTTTAATGTGGTTGCATTCACTATGCTGTAAATTCACTTTTTCAGATCAAAGATGTGAAAATCCCCCTTCAATTGACAACGGTGAAGTAGTAAATATTTCCCAGAACAAATATCTTCCTGGTGCAACTGTGGAATATCGCTGCTCTGAGGGTTTTGAATTCAGTGCACGTTCATTTGCAACATGTGGAAATGCTAAGTGGCAGCAACTTCCAGTTTGCAAAGGTAACTCAATGTGCTTCCCTTCAACGATGAAAAAGACTGCATGGTTTTGCATAAGTCTTGCTGTGCCTGTGTCAGGAAAATATGAGGCAAGGAAATCCAAGTAGATAATAACATGCAGACTTATGAAAAGCTCAAACATTATCTGCAGTGCCCCAAGAATAATATATACATAAATAATATTTGCAAATCTTGTTTTTGACACTACTTTGTTGGGATACTCCCTTCCCAATCCAGCAATGCAGCATCATGATTGTGCCTTGCAACTGATATTATTGAATCCTAGGATATCATTAGCACATACCACCACATTTCTTCTCTGGGAGGAAGAAATGTGGATTTGGTAAGAGTAAAAGGCAGCCCCCTAATTATAAACGGAGTGTTAGACAACAGGAAGTGAACTAAATCTTCCCCTCAGTAGGGTATGTCAATCCTGGAAGAGATATAAGATGGTTTGCCCTAGGAAGCTTATGGATCCAGATGGATTCCTGATGGCTCTTGGGGAATTTCCCACCACCTCGGTTGGTGATCCTGTTGATGCCCTGGTCTCTCTTTGGAATTGGGAGGTGACCAGGGCAATAGACACGATTGCTCCAGAATGAACCCTCTCAAGTATCCAAGCTAAACCATCTCCTTGGTTCAACGAGGAGTTGGCAGTGATGAAGCGAAGGGAGAGAAGTCTAGAGCAGTGTTTCCCAACCAGTGTGCCAGGGCACACTAGTGTGCCGTGAGCAATCATCAGGTGTGCCGTGGGTAATTGGAACCTCCAGGAGGGGAAGGGGGAGAGTCTAGTGTGTTGAAGTATAAAAACCCTAAGAAACCTACCTCGATAAAGGCACAAAATTACAAACACCCCCTCCCCACCCGTTGTCTACTTGGTGTATCCCTCTCCATGCATTGGGAAGGCCCGTCTCCCTTTCCCCAAGTAGAGACCTCCGCTTGCCTCCCCCTCCCCCGGGCCAAATGCTGGATGGTTCAGTCTAGCACCGGCCCCTCCCCTCCCTCCTCCCCCTCCTCCCCTGTGCACGCGAAACCACTCTCGGCCTCCCTCTGCCTCCCTGCCTGCCGCCGCTGCCTTCCTTCCTGCCTGCTTTGCCAGCCCCGAGATGCCTACCCAGGCCACCCCGCTGACCCCCGAGGAACTGCGCAGGTGGTGAGTGAGGCTCTTGCTCCCCACGACCCCAATTCAAGTCTGGTGGGGAGGGAGGGGGGAGAGGGAGACTGCTGGTCTTTCGAGGCCCCCCCCTCCAGTAACTGTAACTCCCAAATGTCAAGGTCAATTTTCCGCAAACTCCATCTGTGTTCACATTTGGGCATATTGAGTATTCATGCCAAGTTTGGTCCTGATCCAACATTGTTTGAGTCCACAGTGCTCTCTGGATATGGGTGAACTACAACTCCAAAACTCAAGGTCAATGCCCACCAAACTCTTAAAGCATTTTTTCTTGGTTATGGGAGTTCTGTCTGGGAAGTTTGTGTCTTTCTGCCATTCCTACCAGGATATCTTTGTTGTGTTCATCGAAACAGGCCCAGGTTTCACACTAAGTGAGTGTATAAATACATTTTAAAACATATTAACTATATGTATTACTGTGTTAGAGTGTCATTTTGTGTCATTTTGGTTGGTGGTGTGCCCCAGGATTTTGCAAATGTAAAAAGTGTGCCGTGGCTCAAAAAAGGTTGGGAAGCACTGCTCTAGAGAGCGTGTGGCGTTCGGATCCGAGCGGGCCAAATCGAACACATTTTGATGTCCTTTTAAGGGCATATGGCGCAGCGATAAAGACCGCAAAGAAATCTTTCTTGGCAGCCAACATTGCGTCCGCAAAGAACCATCCAGCAGAGCTGTGTCGTGTTGTCAGAGGCCTGTTAAATCCCACCAATCCAGATGGGAACCCTGACAACTCGACAGTTCGCTGTGAAGCATTTCTCGGTTCTTCGCGGACAAAGTTGCTTTGATACATTCTGGACTGGACACCATGTTAATGGCAGTCTCTGAGGATGTAACATGAGCACTTGCTTGTCTCATTTTGATGGATTCATTTCAATTGGTGAAACCTGAGGATGTGGACAAGATACTTGGAGGAATGAGAGCAACCACATGCATCCTAGACCCCTGCCCATCCTGGCTTCTAAAGGAGGCTAGAGGGGGATTGGCCGAGTGGGTGAAGGTGGTGGTTAATGCCTCCTTTCGGGAAGGCAATATTCCAGCCAGCTTAAAACAAGCTGTGATAAAATCGCTGTTGAAAAAACCATCACTGGACCCCACTCAATTCGTCAACTATTGGCCTAATTCCAATCTCCCCTTCTTGGGCAAAATCCTGGAACATGTGGTGGCCTCACAACTCCAGGTATTCTGGGAAGGCACGTATTATCTGGATCTGGTGCAATCTGGCTTTAGGCCAGGACATGGTACTGAGACAGCCTCAGTTGCCTTAGTGGATGATCTTCATTGGGAGCTAGACAGGGGGAGTGTGTCCCTGTTGGTTCTGCTGGACCTCTCAGCGGCCTTTGATACCATCATACAACAACAACAACAACAACAACAACAACATCAATGTTATTACGGTCCATAGACCCATCACTGAACAAACAGTTGTTAATAAAATGTCCTATCTCATTGCATTGTCCAAAATTAATATACATGGTTTCAACTAATATCCCTATTCGAGGTTAGTTTCTTTCTCAGCCTTGTTGCCACTGTGAGGAATTTTGCCACTATGAGGGTCACCCTGTAGCACTTGTCCTCTAAAAGATATCTAACAATCCTCTGTGGTGGGTGGTTAGTTATGTGGGACAAAATTTAATATACAAGTTGGCTACATTGCACTGTGTAATAGCGGCACTTCAATAAAATAAAATAATATATACTAGCTGTACCCGGCACACGTTGCTGTGCCCTATTTTGGAGATGCGAGGAAGTCTGAGTATGTAAGGGTTGGAGTTGTTGTTAGTTATGGTGTTGTTGGGGTCATGGCTGTGTTGTTGTGGGTTGTTTTGGTGGGTGGGATGTTGGAGTCCTGTGGAGTTGTTGTTGTGTGGTCTTGCTGGTGTTCTGCATAGCTTGTGGATATACAATGTTTTTTGTCTTTCCGTCTGCTGTGTTGATGTAGAGGTTGATGCGTGTGTGGGTGGGGTACTTTGGAAGTGAGTGGAGGTACTTGAAATCCCATTATCCAGGTGTGTCCTCCTCTAATCTGCAGTCGGATGGAGTGTGGGTCATGGGGGCACTGTGTGCCAAGTTGGGTCTTTATCGGTCTTGGTTTTGGGCCACAGTGGTCTGTGGGGAATGATGGGTTTTGAAGTACTACATATCCCATTATCCATGGAGGTACTTCAAGTTCCATAATCCATGGTCCACCCTCCTCCAAACTGTAGTAGAATGTAGCGTGGGTCATAGGGGCTCTGTGTGCCAAGGTAGGTTACTGTAAATTCAGGCCATACACAATGTCCCATGAGCTGAGGCCTAGTCAGGAACAGCAAGTTAATGAAGCCTTACTGTCAATTCAGGCCATACACAATGTCCAATGAGCTGAAGCCTAGTCAGGAACAGCAAGTTAATGAAGCCTTACTGTCAATTCAGGCCATACACAATGTCCCATGAGCTGAGGGCTAGTCGGGAGAATCAAGTTAATGAAGCCTTACTGTCAATTCAGAGCGTAAACAGCATTCCATTAAGTGAGGCCTAGTCAGGGAAATTAAGTTAATGAAGCCTTACTGTCAATTTTGGGCGTGGTCTGTGATTTGTAGGGGTGTACATTTTCTGTGGGAAGTGAATTGGGTGTTTGTGTTTGTGCCTCAGCCCTTTGCCTTATCCTCCTCTGACAGTTTATTAGGGGTTGGAATGTTCATGTTGGCTGGCCAGTGCAGGAGTTATGCAAATCCGCCCTTATTGGCAGCCAATCGTGTTGTCAGAATGTAGAGGCTGGGAGAGTCGTTGGCAGCCCCGGAGGATGCTGGGAAATGTAGTTTTTTACTCGTTGTTTTGGGGCCTTTTAGGTGGGGGGGAGTTTCTTTGCTACAAACGTACCTTGTCTGAGGCCTATTTCTGTTGGCAAGTTTGGTGTCTCTGTGTTGTAAGGTTTCTCTGTTTGGGACGATCTTTCCATGACGACTCTTCCCTTATATATATAGATGAGTATGAGTAGTCACCTACTATCTCTTTAGAGAGGAAACCATGATAACTTTAGAAACAGGTTCCCCTGGCTATATATATATATATGTGTGTGTGTGTGTGTGTGTGTGTGTGGTTGTTGTTGTTGTTGTTGTTGTTGCCTTCTGGATATGTTATCAATATATGATGTTATATTATTTGCCCTCCAACCCCCTGAACAAAAGAGACGAGACACAAAGTATTGGGTTCAAATTGAGCAACTTTTATTTAAAGTTACCTATTTAAATTTCCTTAAGTCTAACTCAGAAGGTGTCAGGAATCAAGGTGTATTCTAGCCGGGGTATCATGCCCCCTCGGCTAACGATATCAATTTCGGGCGAAACACCTGGATTCCCTGATTATCCAACCAGGGCAACCCCTTTTAGGGAAATGAATGAGAGGTCTGTACTCGAGATCTTGAGATCAGCCTCTTTCATTCCAGGGCCATTACATCGTTAACCCTCAACTTGAACTTTGAGGTGAATGTTAACTTAATGGCCCTCACCCTGAAGGTGGTGCCTTAGGTGCACACCGACAATGGGCTTTCCCTAGCTATTTTCCTCCACCGATGGGGACAGGTGTCCACCTAGTCCCCATCCCCCACTGAGAGTCCTAACACCCCCTATCCTATGTTAGATGAACGGAACGTTGCCCAATTCCGATATTACAATCCAACCGCTCAGCAAACAAAGCATTGTCGCGAGCCCTGGATAAAGGAGGTAGTGTGCTACCCCCCGTACTGTTGAGCGCATGGCCCCTTCCTTGTTCCCCACTTTATGAGGACTCTCACATCTCCACACACCGAACCACCAACAAGATGGCATATTGGTGGACCGGACGATGTGTATGCAGGGCCATGCCAGCCACCCAGTACGAGTTTGCTCGGGCCTGTAAGACGCTTTGCCCGTCCGCAAGCCAAAGCCGTTCCCCCTAGATGTGGAACAACTCCGCCAGTATCAGCTAAGAGCCTCAAACCAACAGGGGGTAAGGACCGTGCATGCAAGTTTGCTGTAGACCACGTCTACCATTCCATTCCAAAAGGTAATGGAATCCAGGCCCAAATGTTGGCCAAAATGAAATGTAGGACCCCTTGACGGCTGGTCACTACCATCAGACAGGCCCGATTCACCCACATGGCCCTTTTTAAGCCATCCTCACGCTTTCCCTTCGACTGGGCTGTGGGTCGATGGCCGACTCACGGATTGTGAACTCGGGCACTGCCTGCCAATTCCTGAAAACTATGTAGCCTGTGATATGACCTCAACTCTAGCGCTCGGATCAATATCACCCAGTTTGCTACCAATCCTGGAGGTACCCATTGACCATACGCCATAAGGGAACATCCTCCGGCCGCCACTTACTTTCCCATTTCCACCGGCAATGGAAGCAAGGGCAATAAAAAACTCCTGGCTTCCCTCGAATCCCACAAAGGGGGTGGAAGTCAGGCAATGGCAATAAGGACTCCCTTGAGCTCCCCTTCCTGCCAAGTGGCCATTACTGAACAACAGCGAAGGTGGCTACCTGAGTGTCAGCCACATGGGCCTGACCCCCCAACAGCTAGTAACTGACTATATGAGCATTCATTGTATGTATTGGACGCATATGCCCACATCTGGACTACATTTTATTATTATTATTATTACCCACTCTCCAGCCATTTATAAGGCTGAGAGGGCGTAACTAAAACAACCAATCTTCTATCTTTTACAAAAACACACTTCCAAACTCCCCAGCCGTTTTAAGGCTAAGAGGGCGTGCCTCCAGCACTAATCGTCTTCTGTTTTAATAAAATATGCTTTCCAAACTCCTCAGCCGTATATGAGGCTGAGAGGGTATAACTCAAATGCCTCATCCTCATCTAATTTTAAAAACATGAGTGTTAAAAACTCTCCTGCCTTATAAGGCTGAGAGGGTGCGACTCAAGCGGTTAATATTCTTCCGCTTTAACGAAAAACACACTTCTCCAACTCCCTAGCCTTTATGAGGCTGAGAGGGTATGACTCAAATAACTAAACTTCTTATAATGTAAATGAAAACACGCTTTTACAGGTCTCCAGCCGTTTATAAAGCCGAAGAGTGTATAACTTAATGACGAATCCTCCAATGTTATAAAGAAAACGTGCTTTAAAAAATCCTGAACCGATTATCCGGCTTAAATGATGTGATCCCAACAACCCACCTTCGCTGCTTAAGAAAAATTGCACTTTTTGAACTCCACAGCCGGGTAGGGCTAAGAGGGTGCAACTCAAATGACTCTCCAGCCATTTTACAATTGTAACTCTCTAATTCCTCGTTTAAAAATATGAAATTTCAAACTCTCCAGCCATTTTATAACTGAGAGGGTGTAACTTAACTACTAATTCTTTGTTTTTTAAGTGAACGCGCTTTTAAATTCTTCCTCATTTTTTCAGGCCGAGAAGGTGTGACTCAAACATTTAATCCTGGTAAGTACTAAGAGAACTCGCTTTTAAAAAACTCTCCAGCCGTGTTAGGGCTGAGATGGTCTGCCTACATGATTAATCCTATGTTTTAAAGATGCTTTATCCTCCCAACCGAATTTATAAGGCTGAAAAGGCACGCCTCAAATGAGTAATCATCTTATTTTATAAAGAAAAGCGCGCTCTAACTCTCCAACCCTTTCAAGGCTGAGAGGTTGAGTTTTAACAACTAATCTTATTATACTTTAAAGAACGGCTGCTTACTCTCCCGCTGTTTTAAGTCTAAAAAGGTGTGCCTCAGACCACTAGTCTTCCTGTGGTTCAAAGAAAACGTGTTTTTCAATATCCCGAGTCGTTTTCAAATCTGAGAGGATATGACTTAAACAATTAATCATCTTATGTTTTTAGGAAAAAGGCACGCTTTCCAAACTCCCTGGCCGTATATATGGCTAAAGGGATGTGACTCCACTGGCTACTCTTCTTATGTTTTAAAGATAACGTGCTTCTCAAACTCCCTAGCCGCTATGAGGCTGAGAGGGAATGCCTCAAATACCAATCTCCCTACATTTTAAAGAAAAAGACACCTTTTAACATCCTTACCATCATAAGGCTGAAAGTGTGGAAATCAAAGCAACTAATCTCGTGTTTTTACGAAAACGCGCGTTACAAACTCTCCTGCCGATTATCAAGCTGAGAAGGTGTAACCTCCACGACTAATTTCCTTACGTTTCTCCAGGGGAAATTGCCTTTCGAACTCCCCCGCCCTTTATAAGGCTGAGAGGATGTGACTTAAACGACTAGTCTTCCTGTGCCTAAGTAAGACGCGCCTTCAAACTCTAGTCCATCATAAGGCTGAGAAGGTGTCACTTTCCAACTAATCTTATGTTTTTAAAGACAATGTGCCTATCCAATTCCCAAGCTCTTTATGAGGCTGAGAGGGCGTCACTCAGCAACTAACGACTTATACTTTAAATAAAACGAGCTTTTCAAACTCCCAAACCCCATATAAGACTGAGAGGGTATAACTCAAAGCATTAATCTTCCAACGTTTCAAAGAAAAAGCACTCTTAAACTCTCTAACCACTTTAAAGGCTGAGAGGGCATGACTTCAATAACTAATCTTCCTCTGTTTCAAGGAGAAAGATGTTCTCAATTCTACCGCCATTTATAAGGCAGAGAGGATGTAACATAAATGACTAATCCTCTTCAGTTTAAAAGAAAAAACCGTTTTACAAACTCCCTCTAAGCGAGTGTGTCTCATAGGCCCGACAGTACAGTCTTTTTAAGGGCGAGGTTATGCGTTGTACTCACTGCCATGAAAAAGGGGGGGGGTAAGAAAATGTGTCTCCATAAAGACAACTAAGTTTCTCACCTCAGGTGAAATAATTACTTGTTTGGGATTAATAACACAATTGCCACTGTTGCCAAGCTTAGGTCAACAGTAAGCTATACCAAGGGTCGGGAGCTCCCCCTTCACGTTGAAAATGACGCAATTAAAGTGATAAATACATTGCTTGAAATTGGTACTCAACTGCTAATGTTGCCAAATATAGGTCAACAGTAAGCAATACCAAGGGTCAGGAGCTCATTCAAGTTAAAATTTTACATCCCAGTTGAGATTCAAAAATGACCCATGTGAAAAAACCAGTACATAGCTTGGAATTAATCACTCAATTCTTAAAGCTAACAGACCAATATAGGTTGACGGTGAGCCATACCCAGGGTTGGCGCTCACCAAGTTCACTGGCGAAGGGACATTTACATTGCTGAAATTAGCAACTTAATTGCTTTATACTGCCAAACACGTAAATGGTAAGCTATACCAAGGGTCGGGAGTTCACTCAAGTAGAAATTTAAAATGACCCAGGTGAAATAATAAATACGCTACTTAAAATTAGTAACTCTATGTTAAATGTTGCCAGCAATAAGTCAACCGCAGGCTACACCAAGGGTCGGGAGCCTGTTCCTCGAGTTGAAAATTAAACTGACACAAGTAAATGATAATTGCATTATTCGCAATCAGTAATTCCATTGCCAGTGTTGCCAGACATAGGCCAACCGCAAGCTATACCAAGGGTCGAAAGCTCACTCCTCACGTTGAAAATTAAGATAACTCAGTGGAATGAGAAATGCACAGCATTGCAATTATTAACTCAATTGCTAATGCTGTCAGCCAAAGGTTAACCGTAGGCTGTATCAATGGTCGGGAGCCCGCCCTCAGGTTAAAATTGAAATTACCCATGTGAAATAATAAATGCACTGCTTAAAATCAATAACGCCATTGCTAATGTTGACATACATAGGCCAACCGTAAGCTATACCCAGGGTCAAGAGCTTACTCCTCAAGTTGAAAATTAAAATGACCCAGGCGAAAATAAAAGATGCATTGCTTAAAATTGTTAACCCTATTGCTAATGTTGACATACATAGGCCAACAGTAATTAAAAGGACTCATGTAAACTAATAAATGTATTGCTTGAATTACTAACTACATTACTAATGTTATCAGCCATAGGTCAGCAGTACACTATACCAAAGGTAGGAGCTCACCCCTCAAGCTAAAATTAAATAACCCGGGTGAAATAATAAATGCATATGCTTGAATTAGTATCTCCATTTGTACTAAAATCCAAATGCATGTAATTAATCTACCTCATAAAATGCTTGATAAGGTAAGCAAATCTCTTGGTGGCCATGAGGCCGATATGGGTGCCACCGAGGAGGGCGACCAGATCCAACAAAGTTTATTTAATACCCCCCATGAGGAGTGGCCCGAAATTGTATATGTTTGGGCTGCCAAAGCAAACAGCTCGCCCCACTGCTTACAGCCTGCCGCCGCCAGGCTACAGAGATAGGACGCGGGACCAGTTCACTAATTAAAAAGGGGGGGGGTCTTGGTGATTTATTTATATATGTACTGCATATTAATATTAATATTAATATTATTATTATTATTTTAAAAGGCATAGGGAGGCTGATGAATCAGCTCCCGATTAATCATGGACAAGAGCAAACATCCACCCCAAAATGGCCGCCGACACCACCCCAAAACCAAAAGGTTAAGGAGGGGGAGGAGCAACAGCCATGTGGCCAATATGGCAGCTACAAGAAGACGCTGCCTCCCCCGATAAGGAGTCCGTTTCGGAACGGCCATGGTGCAAAATTAAGCGGCGGTCTCCCAAAAGATATAAACCAGGGCAGACCCAGCTTTAGTATTGTTTTATTATTATTATTATTAATATTTGAAATTAATGAGAAGGGGGGGTGGGCCATTATGGCAAAAAAGGGGGGTGAGGGCCTGGCCTGCCAGGCCCCGCGAGCCGCCATCAAGCCGAGCCACCCCCCTGCCACTCAACCCCGACCCCAAGGACGCCTTCTAGCCAAGCACCCTGGGCGAGAAGGGGAAGAAAGCCCCCTACTGTGGCCCAAACACGCCGCCCGCCATCGCGGGAAGCGAGTGAAAGAGGGCCGCGCGTTGGAGCGCGCCGATGCGGCAGAGCGGCCAGCCCCCCCCCCAGCAAGGCAAGCTTGCACTAGAGGAAGGCAGGGTGGGGGCGGGCAGGAGGGAAGTAAAATGCCTCCCGCCCGCCGCTCTGACCCAGAAAGGGGGGGGGCGCCACCGCCGCCCAACCGAGCACGCGCGGCTGCAGCCCCAGGGGATTCCACGGCCAGGCACCAAGCTCCGGCTGCGGCGGCGAAGCACCGCTCCCGGAGGGAACACCCGCCGGCGCCGCCCCAAGAACTGGGAACCTGGCGCATCAAGGCAAGGGCCCAGAGCAACAGGGGGCTGCGGGGCCCGAACCGACCCCAGCTGGCCCCCTGCGGCGCCGCCCGCGAAGAAGTGCCCGGCGGTGGCACCGCGAAACCGGGCCTTAAGCGCCGCCAGGCCAGGCCCTGAAGCAGCAGGGGACGAGGGGAGCACGAGCCCGTCTCCAGCTCGCCCCCTGCGCCCCGGGCCTCGCCAGCCTCCAAGGGGGCGGGGACCAGGCCCCGCTCCCCCCAGGAACTCACCTGCAGGAGGAGACCGACCGTCTCCTCCGACTGAAGAGCTCCAACTGAGCTCACAGGAGGCAGGCCTTCCTAAAGGGAGGCCACGCCCCCTCCTCCCAGAGGTTCCAAAAACCTCCTCTTTTCCTGTGGGAGGGGGGCAAAATCCTCTCCCTCTTTAGCCTTTGGCTACGAGGGAAAGTCTGTTTTATTTGCATTTACTTGCTTTGTATTATTTATTTTGTGTGTGTTAAATTGTATTTATAAATATTCTTTGAAAAGATTAATCTATTGGGAAAATCTTGTCACAGGTATAATAACTTGTTCATAATGTTGTGTGTTTGCTTTCCTATCTTCTCAGAAGGCACATGTGGCCAGCCCCCTCACATTGACAATGCTATATTCACTAAAAAGTTAAAAAACAGATATCAGTCTGGGGAAACAGTGAATTATGACTGCAGTCGTGGTTTTGCTGCTGAAGGACCACGGATTCTAACGTGCCAAAGCGGTGAATGGTCAGAACCTTCCACCTGTGAAGGTATGTCTCTTCTTTATTTATTTACTTATTTTGGTCTGGCTGATGCTTCTCAAACTACTTATGTGCTGTGTGACAACCCCTTGTTGACCGGCCTCAGACTGGACAATCTTTCGCAATCCAAACTGCTGACCCTAAATGCAAGGGGGCCTCGAAGTTACCTCAGCAACTTCTGTCTTATGGCAGGGTAGACTATCTCCCCCACTAACCATTGAATTGCAGAGACTTTAAATTTCTCAGTAACCACTTGACCACACTGCCACCATTTGTCTGTCTGACCACTGACCTTGAGGGCCACCACCAATAAAAGAACTAACAGAGGTGTTTTTCTTTTAAGATGTAAATAATTTATTATGACACAAATGGGTACAAATCTTGATTGGTTTTATACTTCCTCAGAGGCACAAACTTATTCTGTTACACAAAACACAATGGGGTTATACTATAGGGTTCCCACTAACCCTCTATAAACCCCTGGACTCTTCCGTCTTTAACTAGGGTCTCTACACCCATAAAACTGGACTGCTCTCTTGCAGACCTTAAGACCAACTAAAGACTGAACTGTTCTCTTACAGTCCCAGCCTCCCAAAAAACTAAAACAAAACAAACTCCTCCCCCCTCTCATGGCAGTTGGCTTCCAACCGCTCTTCACCAACTGTAAAATTCATACCTTGAACATTCTAAAAGGCTCTGGCCCTGGTTGCTATGGCGACAGCTCTTCAGAGCTTCTGCCAAGCCTCCCTTCTGTCTCACCCACATCAACAATTCATAGAATATTCCTTTGAACTACACAAAACAACATACATTTAACATATGTTATACAACATTTACACACAAATAATCGACATCATTACATGCTGCCATACTGAAGTTGAATAGCTAAGGTGAAAAGTAAGGGGCTCATGAATGCCCCTTCTATGTTCCTTTTTGTAAGTGTTCATGATCAAAACTACATGTCTTGCCTGATAGCCTGCAAACTGCATGTTTCTTTTGATCCCAGTACTTAATCTTGGGGAAACCTCAACTCAGAGGTAAATTCAAAAAATGATTGCAAAATTCTTTTGAATGAGCCTTCCTTTCATCTCTGCACTTGAGTACTAGACAAAACAATGATTTCAGGAGGCTCATGCATGTTCTGAGGGTGTACGCCTGGAAAAGGTCTTATACCCTTGGAAGTAATGCATCGTAGTCAGATTGGAACCAGTAACCCACTTCCACCCAGAGCTGTGCAAAGGGAGATTTTACTGAACACATACGAACAAGGTGTACACAAAATATTTTAGCTTATATTACGATAGAACTTCATTAATTGCCAATTATAAATGTCTTGGCTAAGTGACTAGGTAATGAAATAGAAATGGTTTAGACTATTAAATTGCCTATTTATTAACTTATAATTATATGTCTGAGATGGCTTTAAGATCCAGGCTGACATTTGGAAGGCTTGGAGCTGCTACAGAGAGTTGGCCTCAATGAACAGGCTATGGCAGGACCCACAGCAAAGGAACTTGGGATTTAGAGGTTGTCAAGAAGAGATGAGGAAAATACAAAATTGAAATTGAATCCAGACAAGACAGAGGTCCTCCTGGTCAGTCGTAAGGCTGAACAGGGCATAGGGTTACAGTCTGTGTTGGACGGGGTCGCACTCCCCCTGAAGACGCAGGTTCGCAGTCTGGGAGTGATCCTGGACTCATCGCTGAGCCTGCAACCCCAGGTCTTGGCAGTGGCCGGGAGAGCTTTTGCACAGTTAAAACTTGTGCGCCAGCTGTGCCCGTACCTTGGAAGTCTGATTTGGCCACGGTGGTCCACGCTCTTGTTACATCCCGAATAGATTACTGCAACGCACTCTACGTGGGCCTGCCTTTGAAGACTGTTCGGAAACTTCAACTAGTCCAGCGGTCGGCAGCTGCGTTACTAACTGGAACGACATACAGGGAGCACACCACTTCTCTGTTGTGCCAGCTCCACTGGTGCCTATCCAATACCGAGCACAATTCAAAGTGCTGGTTTTGAACTTTAAAGCCCTTTACGGCTCTGGCCCAGCTTACTTGTCCGAATGTATCTCCCCTTATGTCCCACCTCGAAATTTATGATCTTCTGGGGAGGCCCTGCTCTCGATCCCACCTTCGTCGCAAACACGAAGGGCCTTCTCGGTAGTGGCCCCTAGTCTGTGGAACCTGATCCCCAGCGAAATAAGATCAACCTCTTCCCTCCTTTCCTTTAGAAAAAAGCTAAAGACGTGGCCAGGCATGTAGCCGGGGGCTTACGGGGCTTCAGCCCCCCCGAAATTCTCAGGGTGGTCAGCGAGAAGGCCTTACTGGTACATTATTTAAACTGTTATGTTTATTCATATCATGATCTGATCACCATGCTCATTATATCCCACATTCATTGGGTTATTGGGATAACAATACAAAAGGTTTGCTAGGGTATACCCTCTTTCACCCAGTCTCAGCCCCCCCCCCCGAACCAAACTCAGCCCCCCCCAATCAAAATCCCTGGACGTGGCTTTGGGACCGGGCATTTGGTTGATGTGGAGCAGCGGACGGACAATTTGAGTAGGATAGGGTTGTGTTGGCAGACCGCGGATTGGCTGGACAGCCTATGAATATGGAATGGGGATTATGGGGGGATTATGGGGGTATTCAATATGTAACTGTTTTTAATCTGCTTTGTTGTACTTTTGATATGTTAGAACATAAGAGCCATGCTGAATCGGACCTCAGCCCATCTAGTCCAGCATTCTGTATCACACAGTGGCCCCCAGTTGTACACGGGAATCTCGAGCAGAAGGGAGGGCAAAACCCTCACCTGCTCCCGACCCCCCACAACCAGTACCCAGGGAAATCGTGCCTACCTCAACCAACTCCGAGGTGGCACTCAAATGTCCTTTTCAGTAACTACCGATACACTTGGTATCCATGAATCTGTCTAATCCTGCCTTGAAGCTGTCCAGGCTGACAGCTGTCACAACCTCCTATGGAAGTGAGTTCCATAACCCAATGACCCTCTGGGTGAAGAAATATTTCCCTTTATTAGTCCTAATTTTCCTACCTTGGAGCTTCAGGAGTGCCCCTAGTCCTAGTGTTGTGTGACAGAGAAAATATTTTTTCTTTATTCACCTTTTCTATCCCATGCATGATTTTATACACTTCGATCAAGTCACCTCTTAAACGCCGTCTTTCAAGGCTGAAAAAGACCAGGCGTTGCAACCTGATTTCTTAAGGGAGCCGCTCCATCCCTTGGATCATTCTTGTTGCCCCTTTCTGTATCTTTTCCAGTTCCGTTATATCCTTCTTAAGGTGCGGAGACCAGAATTGTACACAGTACTCCAAATGTGGCCTTACCATAGATTTGTAGAGAGGTAATACAACATTTGCTGACCTATTTTCGATTCCCTTTCTGATCATGCCTAGCATAGGATTTGCTTTTTTCACTGCTGCTGCGCACTGGGTTGACATCTTCATTGAGCTGTCCACCAAAACCCCAAGATCCCTTTCCTGGTTTGTCTCGGAAAGCTTTGACCCCATCAATTTGTAGGTGTAGTTGGGGTTCTTTGCCCCGATGTGCATGACTTTACACTTGTTTAGGTTAAAATGCATTTGCCACTTTGTTGCCCATTCACTCAATTTCGAGAGATCTTTCTGGAGCTCTTTACAATGTTGTTGCTCTGTTTTTGTATGTGGCCTTGAATTATTGCCTTTTGTTAGCCGCCCCAATTCCCCCTTTGGGGGTAGAGAAGGGCGGGTTAGAAATGAAACGAAACGAATGAATAAATAAATATGACAACAATATGGCCTTCCACCTTCCTTCTCGTTTGCTGTACATAAAGAGAGTCAGGCCAACGCCATTTTGCGCTAGTACTGATGTGGAAATGGCATGCTGCAAAAAAATTACATATTCTTGCCATCAAAGCCATTTCCTGTGTTTATCCCCCCTTTCCTGGAGATGCCCCCGTTTCCCCAAGGCCCCCATAAGCTTTTAAATTAGAGAAACTTACTGGGCTGCTATTAAGGAGATGTGCCAGGAGACGGGGGCCAAGAGGCAATTTTCCCCCAGGGGCACATCATTTTTAAATGCCAGGAGGACGCAAGGACCAACATAATGGCAGCCTGATAAGTTTTTTTTAATTAGCACCAAAATTGGTTTTTTAAGCCTGCTTTGACATGGGTTTTGGCACTATCCGGAACCTCCCTAAGATGCTTAATAATCACAATAACCAATCCATATTTCACATAGCACTCAGCATACAAATTCAAACCAAATGGTTTCTATCTTTCTTTCATGTGATGTCGTTGTAATAGTAGCCCCTTCCAAGCAATTATTAAATATGTAAATGGGACACAAAGCACATTCCTATGCTCCTCACCCACCAATCGACATCTGTACATACTCCAAACTTCAAACGTATGTGCACCAAAGAATGGCAGAATCGGTTCATTGGAATCCTGTTTACACTGCTACATCTTGACATTCAAGCACGGTAGACATGTTTTTCCTAAACAGCTTTGGAATCTTTATTTTTCTCCATTATAATGTAGCAACCCAGCCTCCATTTCAGCCAGGGGGCCAGGGGGTCGCTCCGGGGGTGCCAATTGCTTTGGACCCGATTGCTGTCGATACAGGTAATGCGGATGATGGGGCTGCTGGGCCCGCATCTCCCACAGATAGTTTGCAGTGGGATGACACCTGGCCTGAGGCGTATTTGGACGGCGAAAGGGAGGATGACCCAGATTCTGATAGTTATGAGAGACCGGGAGGGCACGGTTCCCAGAACGCATCTGGGAACCTGCGGGGGATGAGTTGATGGAAACCGAAGGGGAGGAAGGTTCTCAGGAAGATAGTGAGCCAGCTGCAGACTGGCCTGAAGGGTGTTTTGATCGTAGGAGAAGCATCGAGTCCCATCGTAGGGAATGGAAGCGAAGCCTAGAGCGGTGTTGGGTTCTCAAAGGGGGATTAAGTATCGTTCCTGGGAACAGTTCCTCAGTTGGTCGGCCACTTCTGATCTGAAGGGAGTGAAGCGACCGAGTTCCTGGAAGCCATAGTCTGGCTGCCAAGTACCTTGCTAAGAACTTTGCCACGGACCTTGTATTTTCATGGACTTTGCCTTGCTTTGTTTCTACGGATTACCTTGCTTTTTGATTCTTTGCTTTTTGCTTTTGAGCTTCATGTGTTTTCACTTTGGACTATTTGACAGTTTCTTAATTGGACAATTTACTTTTTCACCTGTTCTTTATTACTCAATAAATAGTTAATTGATCATTGTCTCTGTGTGTGTGCTTAAGGGGCCGGGCCAGGACCCAGCATTGTGACATATAATGAGACTGTATTTCTTACAAAACTTTCATAAAGGCCTTTCTTCTTTGTATCATCTCCCCATTTAGATAGAACCTGCGGAGAACCCCCTGTAGTTGCTAACGGTGTTATTGGGGTGAACAGAGGCAACGTTTATCTTCCTGGTCAAGAACTGCGTTATCAATGCCATAAAGATTTTGAAATATCTGGACCAGATACTATAAGGTGTGAAAATCAGGCATGGTCAGAACCACCAACATGTGAAGGTATGGATCAGGGGTGGTGAACCTTTTTGACTCAGAGAGCCATGAAAGCAAAATATTTGGAAATTTATTTCAGTGAGAGCCATATAATATATAAAATATATTTTAGGACTGAATTCAACTAAATGTGAGTATATATGTACATACTAGGCATGGGTTCAGAGTTATGAAAATTAATTGAAATCGGAAGGGATTCGTAAGAAATGGGACTTTCTAGTTTTTACGCATCTCGCCGGCGAAACCGGAAGTAGCCTTTCTTTTCGGTCCTGGGCGGCACCATTTTTGTATCTGGTGCGTGAGTGTCGTAAGGACGTCGGATGGCTTCTTTGCCCTTAGTCAACGCGGTTTCTCATTGGCTAATGGAGACCAGGTGGTACCATGAAACCACCTTCTTTCCTTTAGCCAATCAGACGCAAACAAACTCCTGGCAGGGAGGAGGGGCAGGGAGGGCCCGTCTGCTCCTCCTTCTCCGCCAGGATCTAAAGCGCATCAAGGCTTGGTACGCTTTAGATCCTGGCAGGGAGGGAGGGCCCCCGTCTGCTCCTCCTCCTCTTCCAGGATCTAAAGCGCATCAAGGCAAACTTGGGCCCTCACTCCCTCAGGATAGGGGCGAGAGAGAGGCAGCGAGGAGCGAGGGGGGGCCTCCTCCTCCTTTTTTTTGCTGCTTCCTAGAATAGAATACCCCCTCCCTCCCTCCCCCCCCTCCCTCCTTCCTATTTGGAGAGTCTCATCTAGAATTCAGTGTGATTTATTCCAGTTTTGGCCTACAACTCCCAGAAATCCCAGTCAGTTTACCAGCTGTTAGGATTTCTGGGAGTTGTAGGCCAAAACCATCTGGAATGCGCATGTGCTGGCATACGAACTACTAACGAATTTCGTTAGTAATTACGTTACATTTTAGAATTTTTTGGAAGTCTTTCTATTACTAATCAACCCCCCCCCCATTAGATTTTCAAATCTTGATTTTTGGGTTCTAAACCAAGCCTAGTACATACTATGAGGAAAGGATTCCCCCGGCAGAATGACGGGACACTTCAGACCTGGCTCTGCAAAAGAAATGCTCAGGACTCTGGGAAAGAAGAGAAGACGGAAGGAAGGAAGGGGGAAAGAAAGAAAGACAGGGAATAAAGGAGGGAGGGGGAGAGGAAGAAAGAAAAGAAGAACGAACAATGGAAAAGGAAGACAAGAAAAGCAGGAGAGAGACACGGAGGGGAAAAGAAAGAAGGAAATGGGAAGGGAGGAAAGGAAAGGGAGGGGAAAATAAAGAAAAAGGCAAATAACGAAGGGAAAAGAAGAAAAGAAAGAAGGAGAAAGAGAGGGAAGTGAAAAGAAAGGAAGGAGAAGGAAAGGAAGACTTGGGGGAAAGAATAGAAGAGGAAGGAAGGAAGGGGGAGGGAGGGAGAATGGAGGAAAGAAGGAAGGAGAGAGAGGGAAGGAGGGAAAAGGAAGGAGAGAAGGAGAGGGAAAGGGTGAAGTGGAGAGAGAAAGGAAAGAAAAGGAAGGAAGAAGGAGAATGAGGAAAGAAGGAAGGGGAGAGAGGGAGGTAAAAGAAAGGGAGAGAAGGAAAGAATGGAAGAGGAAGGAAGGAACGAAGAGGGAGGGAGGAAAGAAGATAGGGAGAGAGGGAGGAAAAAGAATGAAAGAAAAAGAGAGGGAAAAAGAAAGGAAGAGGAAGGAAGGAAGGAAGTAAGGGGGAGGAGGGCGCGGGGCCAAGGCGGACCTTGGTGTTGACGTCAGCAAGGCAGTCCCTCCGGAAAGCGTAGAAGAGGCAGCGGCTCTTGAACTGCCCAACGATGAGGGTGGTGAGGGTGGTGAACTGCTCGACGATGAGGGTCCGCAGCGCCAGGCCCACCTCCACCACCTCCCCCGAGGCCCGTGGCACAGGACGAAGAGAAAGCCGAGATTGAGGTGCCGCTGGCGGGCTCCGCAATTCCCGGCGAAGAGGGCACAGGGCCCCGAGAGCAGCGGGGGGTGAGGAAGAGGAGGCGATGGCGGCGCGGAAGCGGCAATCGCAGCGCATTTGCGTCACTCCTCCCTGCTGCATGCGGAGAAACCGAGGCCCGGGCTGCTCTGGAGAGCCAGATGCAATCATGAAAAGAGCCACACCTGGCTCCCGAGCCATAGGTTCCTGACCCCTGGTATGGGTGAATATTTCCAAATCCTTTTGCAAAGTTTCAGTGGTAAGCATTGAGAAGAAAAAGAAAGGAAAATGGAAGGAACTGGAAGGAAAGAGACACAGGGTTCTCCAACCTCCTAATCCATGTTTAACAATTTCTGAAGGAAAGGTAGAGGCACATTTCACTATTGCAGCCTCTGAAAATATCATTTCAAGGACAAATAGAAATGGCAAATGACAAAAACGAACCACCCTATGAGGAATCCATCTACTGAATCCCCGTGTGAATTCCTATTCTAAGTGAGCCATCTCTCATCACAGGCAATTCTTTCTCCCTGTGTTAGGAGAGGACAGATAATGAAATTGCTCCCATGGATGAGATGTATTGGTTGTCATACATTGCCTGTGCAATGGATTTTTCTGGTGGAGCGCAGCGTGCGCGGAACTGGCCTCACCCTTAAACCAAAGATTTATCTGCCGGGGCCTAGCAAGCTTAGGACAGTGGCAGCGAGGTCCTCAGGTCGTAGGTTTGGTTTGAGTTTCCTTCTCTAGACCTTACAGGGTTAGACAAGCACCATCTGCCCAGGTTTGAAATCAGAGTTTTCCTTCTCTTAGGATGGTTGCCAAAAGGCTAGAGAGCCCATCCTGCCCTTTGATGCTCTTTGTCAGACCCTTCGATTGTGGCCTGTCTGGCATGGCGGTTATTATGCCACCGCCAGCATAGCTCACAACTTCATTAGGGTACGCAACCTCTCCCCCACGACAAGGGGGCGCCAACGGAGAGGTCATTGACCAGCACTGTGCTAATATCATGACTGCTGCTGTCCTTGAACAATTTAGTTCAGACTAGCTGCAATACTCCTAATTGATTACTATTTCAGTTAACTATTCATTGTCATTCCATTGGGGGGAAAAAGAAAGCATAAGCACCATAATGATGGAGCTATGCAATGACTTCCTTCCGAATCCTCCCAGATCCTAGTTAATAGAAAGCAGCTGATGTAATTTATGTGGATGCTGGATCTGTTCCATGTTGTACAGAACCTTTCTACTTTCTTCCATGATAAACTTCTAATGTGACAGGCAGAAACAGGTTCTCTTTTACATATGAAATAGTTTTGAGTGCATAATGTATTTGTAATTTCCAATGAAGAGGTTGTTACGGTTTGCTTTTGGCTGAATCTTCAAGGGAAGGGCAGGATTCCACCCTTGAGTGCAAGCTACTCTTGAACATAAGAACATAAGAAGAGCCATGCTGAATCGGACCTCAGCCCATCTAGTCCAGCATTCTGTATCACACAGTGGCCCACCAGTTGTACACGGGGATCTCAAGCAGAAGGGAGGGCAAAACCCTTAACCGGCTCCCGACCCCCACAACCAGTACCCAGGGAAATCCTGCCTACCTCAACCAACTCCAAGGTGGCACTTGAATGTCCTTTTCAGTAACTACCGATACACTTGGTATCCATGAATCTGTCTAATCCTGCCTTGAAGTTGTTCAGGCTGACCGCTGTCACAACCTCTTCTGGAAGTGAGTTCCATAACCCAATGACCCTCTGGGTGAAGAAATATTTCCCTTTATTAGTCCTAACTTTCCTACCTTGGAGCCTCAGGGAGTGCCCTCTAGTCCTAGTGTTTTGTGACAAAGAAAATAATTTTTCTTTATTCACCTTTTCTATCCCATGCATGATTTTATACACTTCGATCAAGTCACCTCTTAAACGCCGTCTTTCAAGGCTGAAAAGACCAAGGCGTTGCAACCTGGTTTCATAAGGGAGCCGCTCCATCCCTTGGATCATTCTTGTTGCCCTTTTCTGTACCTTTTCCAGTTCCGTTATGTCCTTCTTAAGGTGCGGAGACCAGAATTGTACACAGTACTCCAAATGTGGCCTTACCATAGATTTGTAGAGAGGTAATACAACATTTGCTGACCTATTTTCGATTCCCTTTCTGATCATGCGTAGCATAGAATTTGCTTTGTTCACTGCTGCTGCGCACTATGAACTGAGTGTGCAGGAATGGAAGTAAGTGGAAGATGAGTGGACGGGGGCCAGATATTTCAAAAGCAGCTGAAAAAGTGGGATGGCAAAGGATTAACAGGGAATGTTCTTTTCAGATTGGGATAATTGAAAGATGTGTTTAGAAGGCCTGGAAATGAAATCCAATTCTGTTAAAGGAGGGAGGAGGTTTGCTGATGCTTCAGAAAAACAAACAAACTTCAGAAAAACAGTCATTACAAATGCATACATATTGCTTTTGTTTTTGAAATAATCTTACGAGGATTGTTTTTGGTTTTTTCATTTTAGATCTCCGATGTCCTCCTCCGCCTGACATTCTGCATGGTCGGCTTCAAGGAAATAGAAAACAAAAGTATTCGCCTAATGAAAGCGTGCTGTATGAGTGTGACGCGGGATACTATATTTTTGGATCTCCTAGAATAATGTGTCAAAATAAGCAATGGTCAGAACCACCCCAATGCAGAGGTATTTGATCCCATTCTGATATATCTTGAAATTGAGGTACAAATTAAAATGGAAGTTTTCTTTTTTATCTATGTAGACTCTTGAATAGCTTCTCAAAGGTGATAGGAAAAGTCTCCCATGTTTTTTAGCAATGGCTAACAACGCCCTTTGACCTACCAAGTTGAGGTCAGCTCATCCGACATGTAGTTTGACTTATGCGGCATAGAATGACCTGCCTTCCATGTTGTCTCTGATCCAGGATTGCAAGGGCTATAAGAATGCTCAAGTCTTACTTGCCAAAAACACTTTTTTTTTTGCAAATTATTTCATGTCCAATTACTTCTGATTTCTGCACAGAAAACAAATTTTTCCATACAGAAATTAATATTATTTTTGACAGAGAAAATAGGTGTCCTGCATACAAAATGATGTTTCTGTACAATTTTTCTGTGCACGTTGTGTGTGGCAAATTGCACGTTCAATTTTTGTAGAGAATAAATCTCTAAATTAAAATTCCCATTAGTCCAGGATTCTTCTAGTCCAGGGCTGTCCAACTTCTACCGGCCCAGGGGCCTGAATTCCGGTCACTGATGACCTGGGGGGCCAAAGGGTCTGGCCCCGCCCCCGGCTCTTCCCTCGCCCCAGCTCCGCCCCCGCCCCTCCCCTGGCTCCAATTTACTTACAATTCATAAGAGGCATCCATGCAATCAAATATGATCTTTTACTAAGGGGAAATGCAGGGTGGGAATTCATAAGGGCCATCCATACACAATTACATAATCTGTATCTGTATACCTTTATAAAACGGAATGTTTGTATGTGTGTGTGTATGTGTGTATGTGTGTATGCGGAGGGCGGGAGGGCAGAAGCCACTTTCACAGGCCAGGGCGGATATGTGGCAGCCACTTTCACAGGCCAGGGCGGATATGGGGCAGCCACTTTCACAGGCCAGGCCGGATATGGGGCAGCCACTTTCACAGGCCAGGGCGGATATGTGGCAGCCACTTTCACAGGCCAGGGCAGATATGGGGCAGCCACTTTCACAGGCCAGGGCGGATATGGGGCAGCCACTTTCACAGGCCAGGGCGGATATGGGGCAGCCACTTTCACAGGCCAGGCCGGAAATGGGGCAGCCACTTTCACAGGCCAGGGCGGATATGGGGCAGCCACTTTCACAGGCCAGGGCGGATATGGGGCAGCCACTTTCACAGGCCAGGGCGGATATGGGGCATCCACTGTCACATGCAGGCCGGAAATGGGGCAGCCACTTTCACAGGCCAGGGCGGATATGGGGCAGCCACTTTCACAGGCCAGGGCGGATATGGGGCAGCCACTTTCACAGCCAGGGCGGATATGGGGCAGCCACTTTCACAGGCCAGGGCGGATATGGGGCAGCCACTTTCACAGGCCAGGGCAGATATGGGGCAGCCACTTTCACAGGCCAGGGCGGATATGGGGCAGCCACTTTCACAGGCCAGGGCGGATATGTGGCAGCCACTTTCACAGGCCAGGGTGGATATGGGGCAGCCACTTTCACAGGCCAGGGCGGATATGGGGCAGCCACTTTCACAGGCCAGGCCGGAAATGGGGCAGCCACTTTCACAGGCCAGGCCGGATATGGGGCAGCCACTTTCACAGGCCAGGCCGGATATGGGGCAGCCACTTTCACAGGCCAGGGCGGATAGGGGGCAGCCTCTTTCACAGGCCAGGGCGGATATGGGGCAACCACTTTCACAGGCCAGGGCGGATATGGGGCAGCCACTTTCACAGGCCAGGGTGGATATGGGGCAGCCACTTTCACAGGCCAGGGCGGATATGGGGCAGCCACTTTCACAGGCCAGGCGGATATGTGGCAGCCACTTTCACAGGCCAGGGCGGATATGGGGCAGCCACTTTCACAGGCCAGGGCGGATATGGGGCAGCCACTTTCACAGGCCAGGGCGGATATGGGGCAGCCACTTTCACAGGCCAGGGCGGATATGGGGCAGCCACTTTCACAGGCCAGGCCGGAAATGGGGCAGCCACTTTCACAGGCCATGGCGGATATGGGGCAGCCACTTTCACAGGCCAGGCCGGATATGGGGCAGCCACTTTCACAGGCCAGGGCGGATATGGGGCAGCCACTTTCACAGGCCAGGGCGGATATGGGACAGCCACTTTCACAGGCCAGGCCGGATATCTGGCAGCCACTTACACAGGCCAGGGTGGATATGGGGCAGCCACTTTCACAGGCCAGGGCGGATATGGGGCAGCCACTTTCACAGGCCAGGGCGGATATGTGGNNGCCACNTNCACANGCCACAGCGACCAGCGCGGGTGATGGAGCTGCACCAAACTTGGTACACAGAGCCCCCCTAACCCCTTTACGTCCTGGCGCAGGTCGGGGGACATGACCCACGGATTATGGGATTTGTAGTACTTTCCAACACTTTGGTTCCCACAGACCACTGAGGCCACCAAAAAGGACCAATACAGACCACACACAGCACACAGAGCCCTCATGACCCACTCTACATTCTGGTGCAGTTCGGAGGGTGGACCATGGATGATGGGACTTGAAGTGCCTCTACTCACTTCCCAAGTCCGCTGCAACCCTCATCCAATCACTGATCAAGACTAAACTTGGCACACATAACCCCCATGACTGCCTTCACGTCCTGGTGAGGTCTGGGGAGGACTGACAATGGATGATGGGATTTGTAGTACTTTTACCCCTCTGTTCCCACAGACCACTGTGGCCCCAACAAACACTGATAAAGACCACACTTGGCACACAGAGCCCCAGTGACCCACTCTACATCCTACTGAAGTTTGGAGGGGGACAGAACATGGATGATGGGACTTGCAGTACCTTCCCTCACTTCCCAATCCTGCTACAAACCTAATTCAATGACTGATCAACACCAAATCTGGCACACAGAGCCCTCATGACCCACTCTACAGCCTGGTGCAGTTTACTGTGAGACGGACCACAGATGATGGGACTTGAAGTACCTTCACTCACTTCCGAAAAACAATGCATCCCTCATCCATTCACCAA
Organism: Anolis apletophallus; assembly: GCA_030556195.1. Classification (NCBI taxonomy): domain Eukaryota; kingdom Metazoa; phylum Chordata; class Lepidosauria; order Squamata; family Anolidae; genus Anolis; species Anolis apletophallus. The sequence continues at coordinate 8,832,011 of JARBWK010000007.1, read as the reverse complement.
TACAGACCAAACTTAGCACACAGAGCCCCCATGACCCAATCTACCTCCTACTACACTGGGGGGGGGGGGGGCAGAGATGATGGGACTTGCACTACCTTCAGTAATTTCATGATACCACTGCAACTCCCAATAATGATGGATCAAGACCAAACTTGGCGCACAGAGCCCCCATGACCCACTCTACATCCTGCTGCGCTTCACAAATAACCCGGGCAGGGCCGGGTCCCCAAGCTAGTAATAACATAAAGGTTAGCCTACGTTCCCAAACACGCAGGATCCAGGAGTAGCCGGATCACAAGCAGAGGCGACGACCGACCGAGGCAGCAGCCAAGAAGGTCCAAATCGCGTCTACGTGGGCCGCAGGGATTAAGTAGCCAAGATTTCAGCAACAGGAGTATCGCGAGACTACGGAAGCCACGCGGGATTTCGCTCTCAACGAAATCCATAACAAGCTACATAGGTACAAATAGCATTATCTTTAAAATATATATAATTCTTTTTTCCTTGCATTATCTTCATTCAAAATATATGAGGGTACATTTGTACCTATGCAGCTTGTTATGGATGCAAAAATATCTCGACCCCTTATCTCGGAAGGGGGTGCAGATATGTTATTGAAATTTGGCCAATATATTCCGGCCCAAACTGCAGAGATGTCACGAAAGTTCAGCCCTCTACGACTTTTCAAAAAAAAGTTATTTGCAATTTCAAAACTGAATAGTTACAATTATACCTAGTCAGCCGGACAATAAAAATTAAAATAAAATAAATAAATAAAAATACCTACTTCCGGGTTCGGCGCAAGTATCGCGAGAATATGCTATCCTCACGGGGTTTCGCTGTCAACGCAGTGAAATCCTAGATGAAATGGCAGAGCTTAATTGTCCTGGGCAAGAATTCCAAGCAAAATAAAAGAATGACCAGAAAAGAAGTAGAAGTATTGCAAGCACTAATACTTATACTATTCTAGTATTAGTATTAGTGTATTATAATATATAATAGGTACTAAAAGTAATCTTCAAGGAATAAGAGAAACACGGGGAGTAAACAGATGATCAAAATGCAGACTTGTTGAAATCCTATTTACACAAAAGCAACTGTTTGAACTCTTAATAATAATGAGAATAATCACTTGTTGTTGTTGTAATTGATTGTCCATGATTCATTAACAAACACGCATGGTTTGGTCTCCATTCTTAAAAATGAAAAGCATTTCTTTGGGCAAGTATTTCCCCTTATTTTCCTTTTTCATATTTGTAACAGTGGGGAAGGGTATGCATTCTCATAGTATTTGCAATCACAATGAATATTATGAGGAAAAATGTCAGGAAAAGTTGAAATAAATCAGCATTCTTGTCTCAGTTGCTTCGACCTTGCAAGCTCTTCTTGGAGGCACAAAGTTGGAAAAACACCGGACTCATCAATTCAGCTTTCAACAAAAGCAGCACTTTATCTTTATTTACAAAACATATACACAACAATCTCTGATCATGTCCGTTCACATCGGCACAATGCACGAAGTACTTTTTTTCCAGTTTGCACAGGAAACTCCAAAGGTGACACTCTACCAGTTCTTCACATCTCTATTGTTTTAACTATTGTTTTAACCCACGCATTTCTGAAACCATATAGTTTATAAACTTATAAGTGATTTTCACACCAGATAAAATTACATACTGAGAAAAAAATGCTGTTTTCTGATTCATTGTTCAATTTTTTTCTAAAGTTAATGCAGGAAAATGTGGTCGTCCACCTTCTATTGAAAATGGAGATATTATTGAGCTTGTAAAACAAGAATATAAATCGGGTGAACGTGTGAACTACAAATGCCAACGCTACTACAACATGGCAGGAAATAAAGTAGTAATTTGTCAAGATGGCCGTTGGTCGGACACCCCAAAGTGCATAGATATGAGAATAATCTCAAGACTCCATAACGTTTAATGGTATAGATCTTGGTAATATAGAAAAAAGTAAAATTCATGTCTGTGTCAGGGCTTTTATAGATTTATCTAGTCAATGAAAAACATATGAATTCTACATAAGAGAAGCATGCACTTATAACTATTTCATGCCACAAGTATTCAATACAATGCATTCAGGATTATGGAGTTGGAAAAGCTGTTGCAGGTCATATACCGGTAGTGAATTTTCCTTCTTAGTGTAAGACGTACACAGATAAAACTGCCTTCATATGCCTTCTATATTTTTGACAAAGAGTTTTGATTACTTCGGTAATCCTGGTTTGTGTGGGGAAGGTGGGATTTACACCATAGGTTTTTGCTAATTTGTACAGAAATTGCTCATTTGTTCACAGAATGGTACACAAGAAAAATAGCAAGCTCCCCTGGTGGCCAGAATCTGGAATGTTAAACTCTGTGTCTGTCTTAAATAGTTCTTGATTGTTTTTATAGGATCTGCCCTTTGTGAATATAAATATAAATAAATAAATTTATAGGGGTTTTGGGGTTCCATGTCACTGAACTATCATAGCATCTGTAATTAACAAATATTAAATGTGAATTTTCTTATGTATTTTCTTATGGAGCATGTTGAATCCCTGCCAGAAGGGATTCTCTCATTCTGTCTCCATTTCCATCTTCATTGGGAGTTCAGTGGGACTGAACAGGAGAGTTTCTCCTACAGATGACACTTACTTCCAATAGGAAACCTGATTTTGTTTACTACCATTGGGAATACAGAGGAAGCTCTCCTTTCAGTAAAGGCCCTCATCTACATGATGAAAGCAACAAAACTGAAATGGATTTGCAGGGCTGGCACATTCCTCTTCTTCGTATTTTTATTCAGGACCCTCTGCAGAGGAAAGAGTGGGGCTTATATTGAAAATTAATCAAATGTGCAAAATGCTAAAGGTCTGAAGTTAAGTAGAGCAACTCCTTATCTTAGTTTGCATCATTGGCCACTTATTAAAGAAGGTTTGCCTTGGAGGATTTAGGTCAGTGGGTATATATTAAGGGCTCTGAACAATTCACTATACAGTGTATATTATATAAATAGAACGGGTTTTTTTCCAGAGCTCCCATTGTAATCCTGATGGCTACTATATCATTTCTCTTGAGGAAGACCAAATTCAGTTGCAAGATACTATAAATGAAGCAGCAGTACACATGTTCAAAAGCAGGTTTATTTATTATTTATGCATCACAGAAATAGTGTGTAATCACCAAAGTACATAACACTACTACCTCTTCATGTGAGGTTGATCAGGTACAAGTATTGCATTAATCTCTATTCTTTCTTTTATGGATTTGGCTAAAAAGAAAATTATTTAGTATGGTTTATCTGTGGTCTGTTACTCCTATTTGGTTAACAATTGAATGCCTGCAAGTTAGAATTGCAGGTTTGGGTGCACAGTATGTTCCAATAATAATAATTATTATTATTATTATTTATTTATACCCCGCCACCATCTCCCCAAAGGGGACTCGGGATTGCTCACATGAGGCCAAGCCCAAAAGTGCATTTCAATACAATAACAAAAAAAACATAAAACATTACAGTAAAAATACACACATATTTTATATATATATACAGTATGTATATATATATATGTGTGTGTGTGTGTGTGTGTGTATGTGTGTGTGTGTATATATATATATATATATATATATATATATATAAACAAAGCAAAATAATATACTGGGGAAATACAAACATAATCCATACAAACATAATTCAACTTGCATGTTGTTCACAGAGAAAGATGAATGAACATGGAGAAAATTATACTATCATAGGATTGAGATGAGATGCAGAGGGAGAGAGAGCTGGTATTTATGCAATCCTCCCTTCTTCCCCTCAAGATCTTCCCAGCTCAACAGTGAACTATAAAACAACTGCCATTTTGACTTGATCTTTGATCTTGATTTGATCTATGGTTGAGCATACCAACTTGGGATTCAGCTGGGGTGGAAAGGGTTCATTTCTCTTGGGTATGTGTTCCTGAAATTCATTCTGTCCGGATCCAGGGCTCTGCCAGTATTCAGGCAGAGGTGAATCAAACAACACCAGGCTTGTATCAGAATTATTTTACTTACAACAGTACCTTAAACACTTTGCAATTTCCAGATCCATGTTCAAACATAAAGACAGCACACCGCTGAAGTCACACAACAAAGATTCATTAACATTGAGTGTACTATAAGTGCTAGTTCAGGAGCAAGAAGAAACAGTAGCCAAGGTTGCAGTCCAAGAGTCAAACACCAAGCATTCACAGAGTAATGATCTAAGGTTCAAGAGTACAAAAAATAGTAGCTGTAGTTCCAAAGGCCAAGCCAGATAATCCAGAGTTCAAGGGAGAGCCAAAATCCATAATCAAGAGTCAGTCCAAGGATTCAAGTTACCTCCAGGTCCGTGACAAGATATAAGAGCAACAGAGTTCCCAATAAGATTATCTCCACGGTTCAAGTTTCAGCAAGGTATAGCACAGGGCTGTCCAACTTCTACCGGCCCAGGGGCCTGAATTCCGGTCACTGATGACCTGGGGGGCCGTAGGGTCTGCCCCCGGCCCCGGATCCGCCCACACCCGGCTCCGCCCCTCCCCCGGCTCCAATTTACTTACAATTCCTAATTGCATTATTAATTATAAAATAAATATAATATTTTACTAACATTAAATGCAGGAGGGCATTCAAAAGGTCCATCCATACAATTAAATATAATATTTTACTAACATTAAATGCAGGGGGGCATTCAAATACACAATTACATAATAATAACATAAAGGTTAGCCTACCTTCCCAAACGCGCGGGATCCAGGAGCAGCCGGACCATGAGCAGAGGCGACGACCGACCGAGGCAGCAGCCGGGAAGGTACAAATCACGTCTGCGTGGGCCGCAGGGATTAAGTAGCCGAGATTTTGGCAACAGGAGTATCGTGAGACTACGGAAGCCACACGGGATTTCGCTCTCAACACTGGCGAGATTTCGTGTTGAGAGCGGAATCCCGTGTGGCTTCCGTAGTCTCGCGATACTTGCTTCGAAACCCGGAAGTGGTTAATTTTTAAAAATATTTTAATTTTATTTATTTATTTTTATTTTTATTAAAAAGCTTAGGGGGCCCTAGGGAAGGGGCTGGGGGGCCGTATATGGCCCCCGAGCTGCCAGTTGGACAGCCCTGGTATAGCACAAGAGTTCTGAATACAGATCAGGAATAACACCATCCACCAATCTGGGAGAGAAAACTACCAACACCCACAGCCAAGTATAAGATAATTTCTCCTCAAAAAGCAGCCTCTAGCCAGGCTCTTTTTATGTAGCTGATCACAACTGTATCCTATCCCCTGATTGCTGCCACCCGTGAGCTCTTACAGACAGATTACTCTGACCTATAGAACCTGGGGGGAGATTAACCTCTTCCATACCTTTTGTAGCATCACCACCCCACTAAACATGATCCTTTATCACCTATCACCGAGCATTATATATACTAACTACCACCAACTACTAGGCATGGCACAATATCAACCACCATCAACTGCAGAACATGCCACATTCACCGGGGAGTCCACACCCTTCTTGCCATCCTTTTTGGGAAATACAGAAATGTTAATTTTTCCCCTGACATTTTGGGGGAGGCCAGAATGTATTTATTTGAACAGGTGACACGCTAAAAGCAATCCAATATAGTAAAATGATTTTTCTCATCTCTCGAAGCAATAATTTTTGGCCAATCTCAGATATCACTACATCTCTTTCTACTTTTTGGTGAATGTTTTCATAAAAGAACTGCTTTTATTCTGTATTTCTGACTATATGCTCAGAATATTTCAGTCCTGTGCTTTTACTATTTATAAAAAACTTCAGTAAACTGTGTTTTCTTGCAGTTCCATGTACAGCAAGTGAGGAAGACATGGAACGTAACAATATAAGGCTGAGGTGGTCAACGGCTGAAAAAATATATTCCCAAGATACGGATACAGCAGAATTTGCCTGCAAATATGGCTTTAGACCAGTTGTGCCTCCTTCCCGATTCAGAGCACAATGTGTCAATGGCATATTTGAATACCCACGATGCGAATGATATGTAAGTATATTGCGATTTAACCATAATAGTGAAATATCCATGACACAAGAGTTCACCTTTCTGTTTATTCTATGAAAGCAAAGCTCTTGAAGAACTCTGGGGAGGAGATGAGATGGCCCTTATATTCTCTTCCAGTTCTAAGATGCTACCCCAACTATTTATAAATGGATGCCTTTCCTTCAAAGGCTATTTCTTGTTAATAATAAGAGAGCCTTAACATGCCTAGATATTGAAACCAACTTATAGTACTCTATCATGTGTGTGTACAGCATTATTTTGAAATAATTTGTCAATCGCATGTCCTGTTTTATATTAAGAATTATCCACATAATTTATTTATTTATTTATTTATTCACATTTGTATACCGCTTCATCCCGAAGGCTCTAAGTGGTTTACAGAGTTTGGGTGCCCAGTGGCAACACCAACAGACACAAAAGTACAGTAGACATGGGTAAAGAACACAAGGATGGGGAGAGGGAGGGAGGGAGGGAGGGAGGAGAGAAGCCAACAGCGACACCTACTGAGACATCACCCCGCCGTCAAAAGAAGGCAGGCGGGGAGGGCCCAGCAGGATCGCTGGCACTAGGGTGCGGGCGAAGGGCAGAGAGGGCAGACTGCTGGTAAGTCGTCTGCCCTGGGTGGTCGGGAGCGTCCGCAGGCTGTCCAAGGCAGCAGTCCTTGCTGCTGAGGTTGCCACTCTGGGTTCCAGCTGCCGATAGCTGGAGCTCCAGAAGGTCCTTGGTCGAAAAGTCCGGGGAATCCTCCCGGGCCTAGCCAACCTTGGTGCTGGGTGTGTCTTCCACCCCTCCAGCCGATCCGATGGACCAATGGGGGGCCTGGGCCCGGGGACTCGGTTCTCTCGGCAAGGGGCTCCTCCTGCTTCCCACTCGGCTCGGTGCTTCCGTGTTCGGCGGCGCCGCCTCCTCCTACGGGTGGCTTGCTGCTTCCGGATAGGAACTATGTTGACATTGGGGTCCTCCAGGGCGGGACTCGCGCGGGAATTACTCCCGGGGTTCTCAGAGGGAATGGAGTCCTCCAGAGGCGGGACTTCCGGGGGCAACCATCTCCGGGTCCTGCTCCCTCCTCGAGGCCGGACACATGGTGGAGTGGAGCGTCTTCAATAGTTATCTGTGCTTTTAATCTTACCTGTTCACTTTGTATTTTGCAGGTGTAAATATCAGGAATGGGGAGAAGTGTACAAGGAAGATTTTTTAATGAGCATGCCATCATCAGAAAACAGAGATTAATTATCTTCAATAGATTAACATTCTCTAGATTTTTGCAAATACATTTTTCAAGGATTATACATAGCTACTTTCAATGGACTGTGAACATTTCAACGGACATGTTGTTTTAGAAAACGGAACTCCAATATTTGTAAAGGGTGAAGTTATAGGTAGCCCAGTGTAAATTTCCAAACCAGCAAATATATTGAAACGGGAAAAATAAATCAGAAGCTGAAAATGCATGTACTGTGAGTGTAAACGCATAATGGGATTTAACAGACTCAAGAATACAGTAGCTGTATATCATTTCAGTAGTTAAAAAGTTGGATGTGTCCTTCGAGCCTGTGCAATGGACCTTTCTGGTGGAGCGCAGCGTGCACAGAACTGGCCTCACCCGTTAAACCAAAGGTTCATCTTCCGGGGCCTAGCAAGCTTAGGACGGTGGCAGCGAGGTCCTCAGGTTGTAGGTCTGGTTCAAGTTTCCTTCTCTTAGATCAGTGTTTCTCAGCCTGGGGGTCGGGACCCCTGGGGGGTCACAAGGGGGTGTCAGAGGGGTCACCAAAGACCATCAGAAAGCATAGTGTTTTCTGTTGGTCATAGGGGAGTTCTGTGTGGGAAGTTTGGCCATTCTATCATTGGTGGGGTTCAAGAGGCTCTTTGATTGTAGGTGAACTATAAATCTCTGCAACTACAACTTCCAAATGTCAAAGTTTATTTCCCCCCAAACTCCACTTGTATTCACATTTGGGTATATTGAGTAGTTGTGCCATTATTGTTTGAGTCCACAGAGTCCACAATAGATCCATTATTGTTTGAGCCCACAGTGCTCTCTGGATGTAGGCGAACTACAACTCCAAAACTCAAGGTCAATGTCCACTAAACACTTCCAGTATTTTCTGTTGGTCATGGGAGTTCTATGTGACAAGGTTGGTTGAATTCCACCGTTGGTGGTGTTCAGAATGCTTTTTGATTGTAGGTGAACTATAAATCCCAGCAACTACGACTCCCAAATGACAAAATCAATCCCCCATCCCCAACTCCACCAGCATTCAAATTATGGGGGTTTGGGGTATTTGTGCCAAATTTGGTCCACTGAATGAAAATACATCCAGCATATTGTATATTTACATTACAATTCATAACTGTAGTAAAACTACAGTTATGAAGTCGCAACAAAAACAATTTTATTGTTGGGGGTCACCCAACATGAAGAACTGGATTAAGGGGTCGCGGCATTGGGAAGGTTGAGAACCACTGTCTTAGATGGTTGACTTTACAGGGTTAAACGAGCACCATCTGCCCGGGTTTGAAATCAGAGTTTTCATTCTCTTAGGATGGTTGCCTAAAGGCTAGAGAGCCCATCCTGCCCTTGACACTCTTTGTCAGACCCTTCGGTTGTGAACTGTCTGGCATGGGAGGCCCTACCGGAGACTATTATGCCACCGCCAGCATAGCTCACAACTTCATTAGGGAATGCAAGCCTCTCCCCCAGGTAAGTTAAGAGGCTAAATGGGTGACTGGGAGGGGTGGGTGGGGACACCATCTTGCTCCTTCAGGCTGCAAAAGCCCAAAGAACTGGGATTGTTGTGGAGATTGACCTCCAGGACCATGGAAGTGATCCTGGGGATTGAACCCCACAGGGCCCATATCTAGAAAGATCAGGACCTTACATTAAGGTATGGATCTTTCCAGATGTTTAAATAATCTGCAGTAAACTGGGAAATTCCGTTTTTCCCCAGATTAATTTGGGTTTACCTGAGGCATCATTTGGACTCCTCAGGTAAACCCAAGACAGGTTGCAGAATATCAGCTGGTCTGGAAGGGCCCAAAGTTTGTGGCAGCCAGGAAAAAAAATTCTGGAGTATAACATCTACTTTCAAAGTTAAGTTCCACATAATAAAACAGGAAATACCACTACCAAACCATGAACAGATTTTTTTTTCCAAATTTTGTTACATAGTGTTTTCCAATTCTCCACAGACATGAAATTATAGATAATGTGTACTCCTAAATATATATAATCATCAGAGAAACAATGCTACTCTAGCCTTTATTTATTGGCAGCCCCCAAAGACCACCCAGGCAACATGTAGTAGAGCAAAAGTCATTAGAAACCAGTGACAGGGGTTGAACAATACTTTTACATTCGGCATGAAACATTATCCTATGAGAGATCTATAAACATGACTCTGTTATCTCACCATCTCTTCATAAAAAGACTGCAATAATGGGCAACAAGGAATAAAAATTGGTGGACAATAGGTTGATGAAATAACATATAGGCACAATTGACAGATGATTTTTCTATGGATTTTGAAGAAGCACAAATACAAGGCAAAAGGAAGAAATCTGCTTAGAGCAGGGGTGGGCAATTACCAGCCCTCCAGGTGTTTTGGACTTCAACTCCCAGAAATCCTAGCCAGTTTACTAGCTGTTAGGATTTGTGGGAGTTGAAGTCCAAAACACCTGGAGGGCCGGTAATTGCCCACCCCTGGCTTAGAGGAAGGTGCATCAAGTATGCCTTAGTCATGACTGCTTTCCATCTGGACATTTATGTCCCCAATGTGAAGGACCATGCATACACAGAATAGTCTTTGTAGATCCACCTCCAAGACCCTACCTCTGGAAGGCAATCATTCTTGGCCATGAGTGGTCGTCCATGAATGATGAGAACCGGTCGTGCTGTTATGCAGATTGAGGGAATCATCTCCTTGTAGGAGTCATTTCTGTTAGCATAATGCCAGTGGCCAGTACAGTGTGAGCTTATGAGAAAAGCAGAAGTAAATATTTAGATAAAATGCTTTTATTGTCTCAGGATTCAACATTTATTGTCTTAGGAAATCCATCCAAGAAAAGGAAAAAAATGTCAACAAAAGAATTACATTAGGCATGGTTACAAGAACAACTAAACACAAAACCGGGGAAAGCAACGGCACAGCGTACTAACAAACAAACAGGAACCAGTATATCTATAATCTCTTATAATTCATAAACCTCTATAGACATAACACAAGTAACGAGGTATTGCTTGGAGTCCGTTTGCACATCTGCGCCTGGATAGTAAAGTCTATTCCTACCGGTATCCTTATGGGCTTATGAAGTCCCAGATTATATCTCTATTGTTTGTAATCCAGTTCTCAATAAAATCCAACCCAAAGTCGTCAATATCGTTATAATTGTATTCCACACGATCCTGGTGTGCATCCGTACGGTAGGTACATGTAATGTAGTAATTCAAAGCGGTGATAATGCGGATGTCCGCTGAAGACGCCCATATACTCTGCAATCGACAAGGAAGAAGGCAAAGGGGGCAAAAAGCCGCTCGTGGAGTAGGATATTCCTGGCCGACGAGGAAGTGGTTATCCAGGAATTCCCTCCCGTTTCGACCCACAGGGGTCTTTTTCAAGGCCGATAATTCATACAGATAGAGCCTTCATAGTATCTTGGTGCGTCATAGCCAAAAGCGGCAAGCAACATCTGTAGTGAAACATAGTTGTATATAAAGTAATAACATAACATTTGAACGGTATTCTGTCCCAACAAGTAGCCAAAAACAATATAAAATGTATAACATATAGCAGGCAGCATAACAGGCAGCATAATTCAGTATACCAAAATATGATAGAAATATAATCACCTAGTTCATGGAGACAGAGATTTACTTCCATGAAGATGAAATGGCAAATGCGAGTTCATGCACTTAAAACAGGGTAATTATAACATAGATAATTAGGTCACACAGGTGAGAACATGCTCTTACATTAGGAGAACGTTAATTCCCAATCTTTTGTTTAAACGGACTCCAAGCAATACCTCGTTACTTGTATTATGTCTATAGAGGCTTATTGTTAAAACCTAGGCTTGATCGGACCCTTGATAAACCAACAACAGCGACTGCAGTTTAAATGCTTTATTTAGAAGAAGTAGATTATTCAAAGGCAAAGATAGGATAGTCCAGTAAGGCTCTCAATAGTCCATGGTAGCAAAGGTCCTTTAAAGTATCTCCAAAGGAAGCAGGAATCTTGGTGCAGCAACTGACGAGGTTCAAAGGTTTCTTAGTAAAACTTAGAGTCCAAAGACAGGAGGGACCCACTGGTCCGGACGAGGTTCCATGAGCGTGGCAAGGTGAATGAAACGTTGACTCGAGGTTCCGAGCGGAGTCCGGACCAGACCTTTATAGGTTTCGACCGTCATGACCCAAAAGGCGGGGATTACGCCGGAGCGTTCTCTGGAGCGTTCCCACGGGAACGGAAGGGTCGCTTTCCCTTAGCACCTTATCGGCGCTCCTTTGGTATGCAAGTTTGGAAGTGTGAATACCGGTGCTTTGAAGATCTGAGCCTGAAGGGAGATCTCGCCTCCCTGGAGCCATCTGAGGATCCGCCAAAGTTTGCGGCCCAGAACAGTTGCCAAACCGGATTGAATTCTTGACCATAACATGGGGTTGCTTTGGTTTGCTGCGGAAATCTGCCTGGGGCGTGACACCTATGAATTATAAGAGATCATGGTTACAAGAACTCCTAAAGCTGGCTGCTATGCTTGAATGTAAGCCAGTGTTTATTTATCTATCTTTCTGGAAGAAGGAAGTAACCTTACCGGCAGGAAAGAAGCAAAGTATCTAATCACTTGATACCAGCTATTCCCCTTCATAAGAGAACAGAGATGTGTGTGCCCCATATTGTGTTCCAGTTATCTGAGCTTATATAGGAAACACCGCATGAATACCAAGCACAAAGTAGCTGCACGCAATAACATCCTGCGGAAATGTACTGGCAGCACATGGGGTGCAGACCCAAAATTAATAAGAACATTATCCCTAGCCTTGTCTTACTCAACTGCCGAGTATACCTGCCCTGTTTGGCGCAAGTCTGCCCACGTGAAGCATTGAACCAAACATGCTTCACGTGGGCAGGTGTTGCGACCCAAGGACCTGGAAGGCCCCTCAGTAATCCGCTTGACACTGGCCACGTTTAAAATGCTTTATTTAGAATATAATATATAGTAAAGAGACTAGGATATAGTCTAAAGATGTTTAAAGCATCAATAGATAGCAGCAATTGTCCAAGGAGGCAGGAAGCAAGATTATAGTCCTTTGGTATATGCAGGAACAAAGCAAAGAGAATCTTCTTGCCCCAAACGGGCTAAATCCAGGAAAGGTAAATACTTGGCTTGAAGCTTGGCAAACAAAGTTCTTGGCAACAAAGTTCTTAACGGGCCCAGCGGCCAGACAAGTTTCCGTGAAGCTTGGCTTGGAAAAATGCAAAGTTGACGAAAGATGCCCATGGTCTCTGAAGCTGAAGCTATATAGTTCCCAAAGCTTTGATCCCTTCGACGCAACTGCGTCAAAAGTCACTTCTCAAAACAGATCCCAGCTGGCCTCTCTTTAGGCCTTTCACATGGGAAGGGTATGTGCTTCCAATTAGCAGAGGCACCTGGGAAGGAGAAGGGAGTCGTTCCATCTCCGCTTATCGGGCCGGGAGGGAGATGAGCTTTGCTTAGCCTTGAACAAGGAATGACCTGGGAATCTTTGCAAACACAGCCTGGCTGCGGCTTGCCTTTTGGCCTAGCAGGCCTCAATGAATTAACATGGCTGTGGTCTGGCTTGACCAAGGAAACAGGCTGGGGATCAGGTTGGGGTGTGACAGCAGGTCTTAAACCTACACCTGTTGATAAACTCTACAAGCTAGCTGGCATTGCCCCCCCCCCCCCCCAGGATGTGCGAAGGGAAGTTGCTGCTAACTGTGAGAGAAACACTGTGAAAGGCATCCACTGCATGGCTTTCAGCCTCCTCCCAGTAGACTCACATCAATGAAAAGCTTGATGAGACCGCCACTCCTCTTAATGTTCCCCCAGCATCAGGAAGAGTATTCCTCTGGAAAGCTAAACCAGGAAATCCCAATTGTTTGTCCCCCCATGAGGGTCTTCTCCATGCGCAAACCAAGAATGGGCAACTTGGAAGTCCCTGAACAGACTCAGAAGTGGAGTGGGCAGATTAAAAGACAACATGCAAAACGGCACTACCTAAAAGAATTCCCCACCTTGTGTGACTGTGGAGCAGAACAGACAACTCCGCATCTGTATGCTTGTCCACAATGCCCTGCCTCATGTACAGAGGAAGAATTGTTGGAGGCTACAGACAATGCCGTTGCTGTTGCCCGCTTTTGGTCAAAAGATATTTAGCTACTTGTGCTCCTTCTACTTTTTAAGCAAAAGGAGTTGGGTGTTCTCAGAAAACGTCGTAGGAGTAAGCAGAGAAGGGTTTCTTGGAAGGTATTCAAGGTTTAATGTTCACTTCAAATATATCACAATTCAAAATAGAAGAAGTAAGTGGAATGTATGCTGTTGTAAATCACAGGTCACACACTTTCCAGCCAAACAAGTCCCAGGAGTTCATAAATCAATGTGTAAATCACTAGTAGTATGCAAACAAATGGTGCGGGACAGGCGGAAAGGAAATGGGTCAACGGTCAACTACAGGCCTCGCCCGTTTCGCCTAATTAGGCTTCTTCCGGACCCCAAAGTAAACAAAGTATAGTGCACAGTGACCATTCCACTGGTCCAAGGGTTCTAAAACAAAGGCAATAAAAATGACATTTAGCAATCTGGTATACATTATAGAATTCACGAAACCCATAGAGAACAACCCAAGAGTACATAGGTTGAGCGAAAGGTACATACCAATATTATATTGAGATTATATTCATCCTGAAGGGGGTGGACACAGCCACCGGTAAGGTCGAACACCCGAACAGAGAGACAGGGAAGAGAGTTTAAATGCGTAATGGTATCAATGAGTGATTACATCAGGAGCTCGTTAAGGGTTAATTGGTCATTGAGGCCCAAAGGCAACTCAGAACAAAGGGAATTAATCCAGGAACATTTCCGTCTGCGTAAAAGGAGCTTTACATCTTGATGGGGAGTGGAGTAATGCGTTCCAGAACAACCACCTTAAAGTCATCAAACGGTGCATTTCTTTAAAATGACTATACAATGCTGATGATTCATTACCAGTTCTAAATCTGGAACGATGTTCCTGCACCCTGACCCTGAGTTCACGTCCAGATTCACCTATATAGTATCTAGAGCAGGCACAAATCAGACCTGTGATTTACAACAGCATACATTCCACTTACTTCTTCTATTTTGAATTGTGATATATTTGAAGTGAACATTAAACCTTGAATACCTTCCAAGAAACCCTTCTCTGCTTACTCCTACGACTCCTTCTATTTTTTATCGGTTTTATGCTAATTTATGCAATGCTTTTGATCTGAAATAAATAAATCTGAGCTATCCTGTTTCCATCACTAGGGTTGATCCCACTACAATTAGGTCAAATTTTATCTGAGGAATTTGGGGTGAGGTGAGGGTTATATTTCAAGGACAAAATTGCCCCTGATCACTTGCTTATTACCTTGTAATGAATAATAGCTTTCATATCAGTGGAGCAGTTCATCTATTCTGAGTCATAATCCAAAATCCCTATTCAAAGTGCAGAACCCTAACCCGTATGTAGGCTCACCACCTTTCAACGTGGGTTTATACAAGAGTGGGTCAATAACCCCTTGACTTTTTCAATGAAACACAGGTTTTTGGATAAAAAATCATTTTATTTTTCAACGTAGGCTCAATTGAGCTCTATACACTTTGTCCAACGTTTCTCCATTTTTTTTTAGATTTTTAAAGATTTGTCGAGGTCATCAAAATAGATATTTGTTTGTGAGATGATGTCATTGTTGGAGTCATATCTCTTTCCACTGAGCCATTTCTTTAGGTTTGAAAACAAGAAATAGTCCCTCAGGGCTAAATCCGGAGAATAGGGTGGCTAAGGAAGCAATTCGTATCCCAATTCATGGATTGTTGCCATGAAAACTGCACATGTGTGCACCCTTGCATTGTCCTGGTGCAAAAGAACTTTTTTCTTGGCCAAATGCGGTCTTTCCCTCCTCAAAACCTCATTAAATCGACCCAATAAGTTGGCATAATATTCACCATTGATTTACCCTTTTGAAGGTAGTCAATGTGGATTATACCGCGTGCATCCCAAAAAACGGTTGCCATGACTTTATTGGCTGACAAACCCACCTTGGCCTTTGGCGCCGATTCGCCCCGGGAAACTCATTGTTTTGACTGCTGTTTGGTCTCTGGAGTGTTGTGGTTACGAAACAGCACAAAAATGCAGTTGAACACCATATCTTCAATTTTTTCAATTGTTTTGGGTGTAGAGACCTCAACTGGGCATCCAGAACATTCGGCATCTTCCGTGCTTGTATGTACACAACAAAATTCAGTAAACCACTTGTTTACCATTGAAATTGATGGTGCAGAGTCCCCATAGTATTTATCAAGCTTAGCCTTGGTTTGAGTGATGGTTTTTTCCTGCAAAAAATAATGCTTAATGAGCACACGAAATTCACTTTTTCTTTTTCTCCTCAAATTACGTGGTAGTCTGCTATCAATGCCTGTCAAACACAAACTAAATGACGCAGCTTGTTCAAATTTTGACAGGAGTCAACTGACAGATGCCTGTTGACAGGAGCAGTGATGCCGTTCTAGTTAAGAGGCAGGAAATTCAAAGAGTCATGGACTTAGTGATCCGCCCTCAGAACTTGGAGTAGAATCAATCTTCCTTTAGAAGTCACCAGCTGCTGTTCTCCCATGATTCCTAGACTACTGATGCACAGCAAAAGAAGCTGTAACAACTATGACATCGTAATGGAGCATCCACATCCTGTATGACCCTGTATGCCGCACACCTGTTTGACCCTGTGACGCAGCCAGGAAGAAGAAACCTTTCTAAACTGCACTGTACTTAATTGTGGGGTCCCCAGGGGCCATCCTCTCCCCTTATTATTCAACGTCTATATGCGCCCCTGGCCCAGCTGGCCCGCGACTTTGGTCTGGAGTGTTATCAGTATGCGGATGACACCCAGCTTCTGCTGAGAATGGACGGCAGGCCGGACACCGTACCCGATTGTTTCCACCGATGCCTGGAGGCCGTGACTGGTTGGCTGCGTGCCAGCCAGCTGAAGGTGAACCCGTCGAAGACGGAGATCCTGTGGCCCGGTCGCCCCGGGCTGGGTGGGTGCCGGTTGCCTTCCCTGGATGGCGAGCAGCTTAGCCCGTCATCTTCGGTTAAGAGCTTAGGTGTTCAGTTGGACTCCCTGCTGACCATGGCGTCCCAGGTCTCCGCGGTCTGCAGGGGTCCTTCTATCACCTGCGACAGGCTAGGCGGCTGGCACCCTACCTGTCCGGGAATGACCTGGCGACGGTAATCCAAGCGACGGTCATCTCGAGACTAGACTACTGTAACGCCCTCACGTTGGCCTTCCCCTGTCGACACTCCGGAAACTCAAGCTAGTGCAGAATGCCGCCGCCGCTTGCTGACGGGTTCGTCAGTAAGGGAGCATATTACGCCCCTCCTCCGGCAACTGCACTGGCTTCCTATTGAGTACCGAATTGTCTTCAAGGTGTTGGTATTGACCTTTAAGGCCCTTCACGGCCTAGGGCCTGCGTATCTGAGGGACCGCCTTACCCCGTATTTGCCCCCGAGATCACTGCGGTCAGACGAACAGAATCTGCTGGCCATTCCATCTGTCCGCTCCTGCCACCTATCCGCTACTCGACGGAGAGCTTTCTCAGCGGCAGCTCCAGTGCTGTGGAACTCTTTGCCGGACAGTGTTCGAACCATTTCGGAACTAGTCCCTTTCAGAAGGGCTTGTAAGACCGCCCTCTTTGGACTAGCGTTCAACTAAACCCAAACGGATAGTATATTGTATACTCTCTGTACTCCCTGCACCTCGTGATATGTCGAATTGTTTTAACCTGTTTTATGTTTATTGTAGGGCTTCAATGTCTGCGACATGCTGCCCATGTGTATTTTTATTGTTATCCGCCCCGAGCCTGTAGGGAGGAGCGGAATACAAAACTGAAGAAATAAATAAATAAATAAATAAATGTAAAAACTGTATGTCTCCGACAGGGATTGTCTGTCGTATGTGTACCTGTAATCCACACTGACTCCCCTTCGGGGTGAGAAGAGCGGAATAGAAATAAACGGTATTATTATTATTCATAAATATGTTTGGTAAGCAAGCTTTCTTCTTTCTATGTCCAGGTGGCAATATAATATCCATTGCTGGAATTGCACCACAAAATTCAGCAGGTTTACTGGAATCAAACATCAAATTTGTTATCACATTTCCAGTAACATCATGGCCAGGTTGCCAAAAACAACAGCCAGTAACCAATTGCATTAGGTTATAAGATATATAAAATCAAATAAATGATAATAAAATCAAAGTCCTTTGGAGTGTATGTGTAGTTGAAAGAGAAGATCTTGTTTGGCAGATCTGGGAACTCCCTTCAGGACGATGAGGAACTGGCTGCTCTGCATTGTCCTGTTTCTTCAATGGATGTGCTGCATTTCCCAAGATGGTATGTCATAGAGATCAATGGGAATATTCCATTTAAAGAAGAAATTGTTGAGGTATTCATTATAGAAATGTTGCTTTTAACAGTCTTCTAGTAAGAAGGATTGGTTCAATTTTATATTGAATATTCCAACATTAAGTTAAAACATTACTTTCCAATAATGCCAGTGGAATTTAATTGATGCCTTCAAAAATGTATGTTTTTTCACTGTTTTAACCTTTCACCCCACTTTTAATAGCTACGAAAACATCACAAGCATTTTACTGACAGTGACGTTTGCTCCCCTTTCTATTCTTCTCATAAAAAAGTAATGAATAATTCCCGCAGTTTTCTTCCCACTGCAAGAAACTCCCTTTTTAATGGCTGTTTGCAGTTCAGGAGTTATTCTGTGCATTTGCACAGAAAAAAGCATTTTCTGCTGGAAAAAAATAAAAAAGGTGTGGAAAATATTAATTCACTGTAGTAACACTAATTTCTGTGCAGAAAATGCTGTTTTATGCACAAAAATTCCATTTTGTACGCTACTCCCCATGTTAGGAGAGGTGAATAGACTTTGGTAGCTAAGTGGGTGCGAAAGGCATTTAAAGAGCAAAGCATACCTTTGCCTGCCCACCCCCGAAGTAAGGAGACTGACAACAATAACTTGGGTTCAAAGTGGGCAATTTTTTAAAACTGAAATTACCCAATTAACGTTTTCTATTCTAACTAGGGTGTATCTTGAACTTGGTGAGGGGAAAAGCTAAGGTAGCATCCATACCTGGACTACTCCTCGGCGACTTGGCCAAAACACCCGGGGACCCTTTAAATTTCCAACTAGGCAACCTCTAAGGCAGTGGTTCTCAACCTTTCTAACACCGTGACCCCTAAATATGGTTCCTCATGTTGTGGTGACCCCCAACCATAAAATTATTTTTGTTGCTCCTTTATAATTGTAATTTTGCTACTTGTAATTTAATTTCTGATATGCGGGATATTTTTTCATTGTTACAAACACAACATAATTAAAGCATCAGGTGTAGTCAGAAGTTGTAGTAATGTAATGCAACATAGCAACTCCTTCAACCTGGTAGTTATTAGGCCTGGGCAATCATGGTTCTAAATGGTTCTAAAGTACTTACAAAACTGAAGTTCTGGTGGTGAACACTAGGTGGCGCTGGCGCTTTGCTTCTACAGTGTTGCTAAAGTTCTGGTGGTGAACATTTCAGAACTCCAACAAAACTTTCAAAACTTCATTAATATTTCATTATTGGAGATTTTTTAAGACAGAACCAATTAGGAATTGCCATTTATAATGAAATTTTGAAAGTTTTGTTAGAGTTCTGAAATGTTCATGTAAGTACTTTAGAACCATTTAGAACCATGATTACACATGCCTAGTAGGTATGTGATCCTTAACTCTATAAGATTCACTATCTGAATCTAAGCATTTGGAAATCATGTTCAGGAGGAAAGAGTGTACAAGCATTGGTAGTTCCACAGGGACTCACAAAGCTTTGTTTTGAGAAAGGAATACAGCACAGACTAAACGTTGACTAGCTCTGATTTACACTAAATCTAGTTTGTGATTTCAGTTTCTCTTCAGTCCTGTTTGCATTCTTACCGGCTGAATTTTAAAAAAATCTTTTCTACTCCAAGAACCATAAAATGAGGTATTTTAATTTCCCACAAGAGGCGCAGTAAGAATATGGCCTCTAATAAGTGATTAACAAAAATAGTTCCTAACTTGTTTATTGGTCAAGTGTTGTCACGATGCAGGGTCACGGCCCGGCCCCTTAATCACACACACAGAGACAGTAAACAGTCAACTATTTATTGAATAATAAAAAACAGATGAAAAAGGTAAATTGTCCAAAAGCAATAGAAATTGTCCAAGCAAAATCCCGAAGGATCTCAAAATAGTTCAAAGGCAAAACCAAGCGGTAGTTTCCGCAAAAGCAATGTGGATCAATCCGTCTTGATCCGAAGTGAAACAAGGAACAAAGTTCAGGGAATACAAAGCCCAAGATAACTTCTTGGCAAGGCGAGCTAACCCAAGCTCCGTGGATCTTCAGCCGCTACACTTCCTTCAAATCAGAAGTGGCCGGTCAACTGAGGATCCGTTCCCACGGATCCTATACTTAATCCCCTGGGCGAGGCCGTCGGCGCTCTAGGCTTCTGCGCCAATCTTTCGGCTCTCTCGGTCGGCGCTCTAGGCTTCTGCGCCATTCCCTTCTATCTGCCTCGATGCTCCGTCTCCTATCAAAGCTCCGTCCCAGCCTCCCAGCACCTGGGTCGCTATCTTCATGTGAGCCTGACTCCCTCTCGGCTTCCATGGGTTCCTCCCCCACTTGTTCACACACTAACTCTTGGGAACCAAAACCACCTGGCCGTTCATACTGGTCCGAATCAGGAGAATCAGGGTCAGACTGACCTTCCCATGCCTCGTAGCCATCTGGCCATCCATCATCCCATTCCAAACTTTCGGTGGGAGAGGAAGGCCCAGCCACGGCCTCGTCTTCTTCCGCTGAATCTGTCTCCGTAGGCTCTAAAGCCAGTGGCACCCCCGGAGCGGCTCCCTGCCCCCCGGGCACGAAAGGGAACTGGGTTGCTACACTATCCCCCCCCCTCAGGGCCCCCCCGAGGCCTCCCCCGAGGCTTGGGCTTGTCCAGATACTTGCAGTGAAAACGCGCGACAATGTCCGGGGCATGAACATCCCGAGCCAGCGTCCAGGAGGAGCTAGCCAATCAGTGCAAACTTTATCTTAACTATGCTTTAAATCACATGCAAAGCTTGCAGACCTCTTGGGCAACAGAAACCTTTTGCTGCGTCATCACAAGGACTGTATCATCCAGATAAATGATGTTCCAGGCATGCATGAGGTCAAGGCCAATTCTTTAACTCCTTCTTGTTTCCCTCTTCTATTCCATCCCGTATCTCCTTTCCTTTGCCCGGGTGAAATAGACACTGACATCATGCAGGAAGAATAAAAAATGAGAAGACATACATAGAGTCAATGAAACATAGCACCAGTTTAGGTTCTCTTTCTTATGGGAGCACAGCAGCCAGTGTCAATAATGGCATGACATATTCATTTTTTCCCACTTTCATGGGAGAAATGCAGTTGTGCTCCCCACAAACTATACATCACTGTATTTATATTCAGTTATGTGCATTATACCTTTGCACACAAGGATTCACTTCTCTTGAGAGAGAAAAAAAAGAGTTTGTGAAATATGTCTAAACACTTGCCAGAAAGCTTGAGAAATGTTTCAGGATGTTTGATCAGAGTGTTTAGTAGGCTCTTACAAAGTTATGCCTTCTGCCTCCTTCCCTGATTCCAGATTATTTGGAACCAGATGAGGGAAAGCATTTTGGAAGCCATGTGGAATGTTTTTTTTATGCACCATCTTCAGAAGAACCAATTCAATTCACGTTTCTTTACCATGCCCCAAGTTATGCTTTTGACCTTTATAAAGGGGAAATAGATGTGGATAATGGCTTTCAGGATCAAAGGGAGCATTGCTTACCTGAAGTAAACGAACAGAAAAAAACTTTACTCTTATTAGCCGAGATGAACCATAAACTTGCAGTGTTGCATACAAAACCCAAACAGTGCAACAAACTTACATTGTTCTTGTACGTAACACAGAATAAGGCATCTTCAATCAAATGGGAGTGCCTCTCTCCATGTGGGGTGAGCAGAGTGGAAAGGCCGAACAGGGTATAGGGTTACAGCCTGTGTTGGATGTGGTTACACTCCCCCTGAAGATGCAGGTTCGCAGACTGGGAGTGATCCTGGACTCATCGCTGAGCCTGGAACCCCAGGTCTCGGCGGTGGCTGGGGAGATTTTGCACAGTTAAGACTCGTGCGCCAGCTGCGCCCGTACCTCGGGAAGTCTGATTTGGCCACGGAAGTCCACACTCTTGTTACATTCCGAATAGATTACTGCAACACATTCTACGTGGGGCTGTCTTTGAGTACTGTTTGGAAACTTCAACTAGTCCAACGATCGGCAGCCAGGTTACGAACTGGAGTGACATACAGGGAGCACACCACTCCTCTGTTGTGCCAGCTCCACTGGCTGCCTATCCAATTCCGAGCACAATTCAAAGTGCTGGTTTTGAACTTTAAAGCCCTTTACAGTTCTGGCCCAGCTTGCTTGTCTGAACGTATCTCCCCTTATGTCCCACTTAAGCTATTGGTTGATGTGGAGCAGTGGACAGACAATTTGAGTAGGATAGGGTTGTGTTGGCGGACGGACAATTTGTGAGTGGAGGGTTGTGTTGGCTGGACAGCCTATGAATATGGAAGAGGGATTATGGGGGTATTCGATATGTAACTTTTTAATCTGCTTTGTTGTATTTTTGATATGTTGTTGCTCTGTTTTTGTATGCGGCCTTGAATTATTGCCTTTTGTTAGCCGCCCTGAGTCCCCCTTCGGGGGTAGAAAAGGACAGATTAGAAATGAAATAAATAAATATGTTAACAATATGGCCTTCCACCCTCCTTCTTATTTGCTTTACATAAAGAGAGTCAAGCCAACACCACTTTGTGATAGTAGTGATGTGGAAATGGCATGCTGCAAAAAATTACATATTCTTGCCATCAAAGCCATTTCCTGTGTGTATCCCCCCCTTTCCTGGAGATGGCACCCCCCTTCTCCCCAAGCCCTAGTTATAGATGAAATGGCAGAGCTTAATAGTCCTGGGCAAGAATTCCAAGAATGACCAGAAAAGAAGTAGAAGTATTTCAAGCATTAATACTAATACTATTCTAGGTTTTTGCTACTACTTAAATCTAATATATAATAGGTACTAAAAGTAATCTTCAAGACCGGATAGGAATAACAGAAACACGGAGTAAACAGATGATCAAAATGCAGACTTGTTGAAATCGTATGTACACAAAAGCAACTGTTTGAACTCTTAATGTTGTTGTTGCTGTTGTTGTTATTGTTTGTTCACGATTCATTAACAAACACGCATGGTTTGGTCTCCATTCTTAAAAATGAAAAGTATTTCTTTGGGCAAGTATTTCCCCTTATTTTCCTTTTTCATATTTGTAACAGTGGGGAAGGGTATGCACTCTCATAGTATTTCTAATCATAATGAATGTAATGAGGGAAAATTTCAGGAAAAGTTGAAATAAATCACCATTTAAATCTCAGTGGCTTCTATCTTGCAAGCTCTTCTTGAAGGCACAAAGTTGGAAAAACACTCATCAATTCAGCTTTCAACTAAAGCAGCTCTTTATCTTTATCTACAAAGCATATACACAGCAATCTCTGGTCATGTCCGTTCACATCAGCACAATGCGCGAAGTACATTGCAAGCTTCTTTTCCAGTTTGCACAGGAAACTCCAAAAGTGACACTCTACCAATTCTACACATCTCTATTGTTTTAACCCATGCATGTCTGAAACCATACAGTTTATAAACTATAAGTGATTTTCACACCAGATAAAATTACGTACTGAGAAAAAATGCTGTTTTCTGATTCATTGTTCAATTCTTTTCCAAAGTTAATGCAGGAAAATGTGGTCGTCCACCTTCTATTGAAAATGGAGATATTATTGATTTTCCAAAACAAGAATATAAATCGGGTGAACGTGTGATATACAAATGCCAAAGCTACTACAATATAGAAGGAAATACAGTAGTAATTTGTCAAGATGGCCATTGGTCGAATGCCCCAAAGTGCATAGGTATGAGAATAATCTCAAGACTCCATATTATTTAATGGTATAGATCTTGCTAATATAGAAAAAAGGAAAATTCATGTCTGTGTCAGGGCTTTTATAGATTTATCTAGTCAATGAAAAACATATGAATTCTACATAAGAGAAGCATGCGCTTACAACTATTTCATGCTACAAGTATTCAATACAATGCCTTCAGGATTATGGAGTTAGAAAAGCTGTTGCGGGTCACATACCGGTAGTGAAGTTTTCTTCTTAGTGTAAGACATACACAGATAAAACTGCCTTCATATGCCTTCTATATTTCTCACAAAGAGTTTTGATTACTTCTGTAATCCTAGTTTGTGTGGGGAAGGTGGGATTTACACCATAGGTTTGTATTGCACATTTGTACGTGGGACTTTCTATTAAATAGTTATTGGATTCATAGGATTTGTGTTTTGGGGTTCCCCATGTCACTGAACTATCATAATTGTGGCCCTATGTATTTTCTTATGAGGCATGTTGAGTTCCTACCAGAAGGGATTCTCTCATTCTGTCTCCATTTTCATCCTCATTGGGAGTTCAGTGGGACTGAACAGGAGAGTTTCTCCTACGGATGACACTCTTACTTCCAATGGGAAACCTGATTTTGTTTACTACCATTGGGAATACAGAGGAAGCTTTCCTTTCAGTAAAGGCTTGCATCTACATCAGTGTTTCCCAACCTTTTTTGAGCTGCGGCACACCTTTTACATTTGCAAAATCCTGGGGCATACCACCAACCAAAATGACACAAAATGACACTCTAACACAGTAATACATAGAGTTAATATGTTTTTAAATGTATTTATACACTCAGTGTGAAACCTGGGCCTGTTTCGATGAACACAACATAGATATCCTGGCAGGAATGGCAGAAAGACACAAACTTCCCACACAGAACTCCCATAACCAAGAGAAAATGCTATAAGAGTTTGGTGGGCATTGACCTTGAGTTTTGGAGTTGTAGTTCACCTATATCCAGAGAGCACTGTGGATTCAAACAATGTTGGATCAGGACCAAACTTGGCATGAATACTCAATATGCCCAAATATGAACGCAGATGGAGTTCAGGGGAAATAGACGTTGACATCTGGGAGTTTTAGTTGCTGGGATTTATAGTTCCCCTACAATCAAAGAGCATTCTGAACTCCACCAATGATAGAACTGGGCCAAACTTCCCACAGAACCCCAGGAGGCAAGAGGAGGTCTCTACTTGGGGAAAGAGAGGGGTCTTCCCAATGCATGGAGAGGAGAGACCAAGTAAAACAACGGGTAGGGAGGGGGGTGTTTGTAATTTTATGCCTTTATCAAGGTAGGTTTCTTAGGGTTTTTATACTTCAACACACTAGACTCCCCCCCCCCTTTCCTGGAGGTTCCAATTTCCCAAGGCACACCTGATGATCGCTCACGGCACACTAGTGTGCCCCAGCACACTGGTTGGGAAACACTGATCTACATGATGAGAGCAACAAAACTGAAATGGATTTGCAGGGTTGGCACATTCCTCTTCTTTGTATTTTTATTCAGGACATCCTGCAAAGGAGAGAATGGGGCTTATATTGAAAATTAGTCGAATGTGAAATATGCTAAAGGTCTGAAGTTAAGTAGAGCAACTCCTTATCTTAGTTTGCATCATTGGCCACTTTTTAAAGAAGGTTTGCCTTGGAGGATTTAGGTCAGTGGGTATATATTAAGGGCTCTGAACGATTCACTGTATATTATATAAATAGAAAGCATTTCTTTTCCGGAGCTCCCATTATAATCCTGATGGCTACTGTATCATTTCTCTTGAGGAAGACCAGATTCAGTTACAAGGTACTATAAATGAAGCAGCAGTACACATGTTCAAAAGCAGGTTTATTTATTATTTATGCATCACGGAAAAAGTGCGTAATCACCAAAGTGCATAACACTACTACCATTTTGTGTGAGGTCGATCAGGTTCAAGTATTGCATTAATCTCTATTCTTTCTTTTACTGATTTGGGTAGAAAGAAAATTATTTAGTATGGTTTATCTGTGGTCTGTTACTCCTATTTGGTTGACAACTGAATGCCTGCAAGTTAGAACTGCAGGTTTGGCAGCACAGTATGTTCCCATAATAATAATAATAATAATAATAATAATAATAAACAACTTTATACCCCGCCACCATCTCCCCAAAGGGGACTCAGGATTGCTCACAGGAGGCCAAGCCCAAAAGTGCATTTCAATACAATAACATACAAAACAGAAGGCATTACAGTAAAAATTACACATGCACACACACACACACAGCAAAATAATACACTGGGGAAATACAAACATAATTCATACAAATATAATTCAACTTGCATGTTGTTCACAGAGAAAGATGAATGAACATGGAGAAAATTATACTATCATAGGATTGAGATGCAGAGAGAGAGAGAGAGGAAGAGGGAGAGAGAGAGAGAGAGAGAGAGAGATGGTATTTATGCAATTCCTCCCTCTCTTCCCAGCTCAACCAAGATAACTTTTGTAACAGTCCGCTTGGCATGAAATTTCTGCTGGTCAGTTTCAGAACAGTGAACTATAAAACAAGCTGCCATTTTGACTTGATCTTTGATCTTGATTTGATCTGTGTTTGAGCATACCAATCTTGGAGAGAAAACTACCAGCACCTACAGCCAAGTATAAGATAATATTCTCCTCAAAAAGCAGCCTCTAGCCAGGCTCTTTTTATGTAGCTGATCACAACTGTATCCAATCCCCTGATTGCTGCCACCCGTGAGTTATTAAAGACAGCTTACTCTGACCTATAGAACCTGGGGGAAGATTAACCCTTTCCATACCTTGTGCAGCATCACCACCCCACTGATCATGATCCTATATTACTGTCGCACTCCAGGCAAGAAGGGGACCCTCTAGGCGTAACCACACAACACCAGCACTAAAATATAGTCATTTGTTAAAAACAGATAATTCCACAATGCAAGGAAGAATAAAAGATTCAAAGAAAACACATCTGTAATCCAAACAGGAAGGTTTCAGGAGCAAAAGAGTCCATGAGAATGCAATGTAGTCCAAAGAACCAAAATCCTAAAATGCACAAAACTATAATCCCCAAGGCATAGCAGAGTTCTTGAGTCCGTGAGCATGAATACGATTAAAGGCAAAGAACCTTTTCTGAACAGACGTTGCCCAGAACTAAAGCATTGCACAGCAAAAGGTATCTAAATAGTCAACCAAACCACTTTCGATTCTCTAATTAAAACATAGGCCTTGAATTTTGCCCATTAAAATTCCTTCTCTGGTGACTGCACTATCAATGCAGGTGTTGCTTATCTCACTGTAGTTTACACAGACAAGTTCCCAGAGAATCTTCGCTCATGAAAATTCCCATCCCCTGTATCAGTTTGCACTGCAGGTCCCACCATCTGGCAGCCAAAGAAGCCACAAGCCCAACAATTACCTATCACCGAGCATTATATATACTAACTACCACCAACTGCTAGGCATGGCATAATATCAACCACCATCAACTGCAGAACATTACACATTCACAGGGGAGTCCACACCCTTCTTGTCATTCTTTTTGGGAACTACAGAAATGTTAATTCTCTCCCCCCCCCCCCTGACATTTTGGGGGAGGCCAGAATGTATTTATTTGAACAGCTGTCAAGCTAAAACCAATCCAATATAGTAAAATGATTTTTCTCATCTCTTGAAGCAATAATTTTCGAACAATCACAGATATCACTACATCTACTTTTTGGTGATTTTTTTTTCATAAAAGAACTGCTTTTATTGTGTATTTCTGACTATATGCTCAGAATATTTACTATTTATAAAAACTTCAGTAAACTGTGCTTTTCTGCAGATCCATGTTTAGCAAGTGCGGAAGACATGGGACATTACAATATAAAGCTAAGGTGGTCAACGGCTGAACAATTATATTCCACAGATGGGGATACAGTAGAATTTGCCTGCAAAGATGGCTTTAGTCCAGCTGTGCCTCCTTCCCCATTTAGAGTACAATGTGCCAATGGCACATTTGAATACCCACGATGCGAATGATATGTAAGTATATTGCTTATTTAACCGTAATAGTGAAATATCCATGACACAAGAGTTCACCTTTTTTTATTCTATAGAAAGCAAAGCTCTTGAAGAACTATGGGTTTCTATTGTCGAAAGCTTTTAGGGCCGGAATCACTGGGTTGCTGTGAGTTTTCCAGACTGTATGGACATGTTCTAGTAGCATCCTCTCCTCCTGGAACATGGCCATGCAGCCCAAAACACTCACATCACCCCAACTATGGATTTGCTTGAAAAGTAATGGGTGTGCTAGTGTGCTGATGCATAACCTGTACTGGTAGGACAGAATATGGAGAAATAGAAAGATACCAAAATTGGAAAACATTTAATGAGAAGTGTGTAGCTGGGGAGTAGACTAGATGGCCCTTATATTCTCTTCCAGTTCTAAGATTCTATCCAACCATTTAAAAATGGATGCCTTTCTTTCAAAGGCTATTTCATGTTAATGGGCGTGGCCGACTCACCGGCCACGTCGGGTTGCGGAGCGGCGCTGCCCCCCGCCATCTTGTTGCCTGGGGGGAGCTTCTTCTTCCCAGAAGCCCCCTCCGTGGCGGGAAGGTCTCCCGCCATCCAGGCCAGCCGGCCAATGGGGGGGCTGGCTCTGCCCTGCCCCCTCGCTGCTTCCGGCTGGCCCAAGACTTCCGCCCGGGCAGGCATCTTTCGCTGCCCGGGACTGCCTGGCCTCATTCGGAGGCAGGCCGCTTTTGCCTCCCACCCTCCCTACTCATTGCATTGTTGGTTTTGTTCTGTTTATGTACCTGTTCTTTTAGTATCATGTTTTAGGCAACCATTTTCTTGTCTCTGTCACAGCTCCGTGTTCTGTGTGTGGCGTGCGGCTTGGCCCCTGGATCAGGTTGGCTTATCACCCCTTGGTTGTTAGGGGGATAACGCCAGGCCCACTGGGGTGCTGAGTTTCCGTGGACAGGCATTGGCCGCTCGCACCTGGCTTGCTATCATCTCTGGACATTTTCGGGGCCGTCTACCATGATCCAGGACCCAAGCATGGCCGCCAACCTCTTTGTTCCTGTTTTCAATAAACGAGTTGTGGCCAATATTATCCAACCACTTTTCAACCAACGTGTCTGCTTGTTATTGGCGCCAGGTGTGTCACGCCTGCTCACGCAATGAAAAGAGAGCCTTAACATGACTCGGTATTGAAACCAACTTATAGTACGCTATCTTATCATTTGTGTATACAATATTATTTTGAAGCAATGTGTGAATCACATTAAACACTGTCCTGTTTTACATTAAGAATTATCCACATAACAAATAGTTATCTGTGCTTGTAATCTTACCTGTTCACTTTGTATTTTGCAGGTGTAAATATAAGGAATGGAGAGAAGTGTACAAGGAAGATTTTTTAATGAGCATGCCATCATCAGAAAACATAGATTTATTATCTTCAATAGCTTAACATTACTCTAGATTTTTGCAAATACATTTTTCAAGGATTATACATAGCTACTTTTAATGGACTGTGAACATTTCGACGGACATGTTGTTTTAGAAAACGGAACTCCAATATTTGTAAAGGGTGAAGTTATAGGTAGCCCATTGCAAATTTCCAAACCAGCAAATATTTTAAAAGGGGGAAAATAAATCAGAAGCTGAAAATGCATGTACTATGAGCGTGAACGCATAATGGGATTTAACAGACTCAAGAAGACAGTAGCTGTATATAATTTCAGTAGTTAATTTTTTGTTTGTAAGATGTTTGTGTATTTTGAACAATAAAATAAAAAGCACCCATTGCAAAAGTTATTTTTTTTACTGCTGCAAAACCGTAAGGCCCTCCAATTCAGCTTCAGAAGAGCCAGAATTGTCGGTCTGACATGTTTATGGACAACAGGTATGGAGGGGATGTGTTTAGAGAAAGGGAGACAAAAGTCTGTGAGAACTTAGAAGTGAAAACCAGAAGGGGGTGAAGAAAGGGGGTAGGAAATCGATTGCTTTGGGAACTTTACCCACAATGCCAGGGAACTGCCAGAAGGCTAAACGGAGGGCTGCACAAACACAACAAGGACCAAGGACCGAAAGCATAATAATCCCAAATAAACAGCTCAGGGGATAGTAAAGAAACTGATTCAACAAATGTACACAATTTTTGTAATGAACACATTGTGGGATAGTAAAGAAAGTGATTGAAAGAGAAACATACTATAAAGCTGAGGGCAATCAGGAGAATGTCAGAACTAGCTTTCTTTTGCTTCATTAAACAAATGAAATAAAGACTTTGTGTATCCAGAAATCACTGTGAGCCTATCATTTGCCTCACAACTTCTGTATAAGTGTGCATTAAGCTAGTTCTCTTAAAAAAAGCTTTTCCCAGACACCTGGTGAGAGGGAAAATGCAGAGATCAAAGGAAGGAGAGGAGAAGAGAGAAACCATCTCCCCCGGAGGGGTGATGGCAGCTACACTGAAGCTGGACTTATCAGAAGTGGACGGTGATGCTGAGGACCCACTGCTGCCAGGGAGGCCGTTGAGCTAGACCCAGCGTCCAATGAGAAGAGTCACCCTGAGGTGGAAGACACCCCGAAGTCAAGGTGGAGAAGTGGTCAGAGACCTCCCCACCCCAAAAGCCCAGTGCTTAGAGGAGAAAGACTTGCAAACCTCATTAGGCACACTTTAAACTAGGTCCACCGAGGGAGGGGACAACAGCCTTGCAAACAGTACTTTACCCACAATGCCAGGGAACTGCCAGAAGGCTAAACGGAGGGCTGCACAAACACAACAAGGACCAAGGACCGAAAGCATAATAATCCCAAATAAACAGCTCAGGGGATAGTAAAGAAACTGATTCAACAAATGTACACAATTTTTGTAATGAACACAAAATAAGGCATCTTTACAGCAAATGAGAGATAGTAAAATAAACCTGAAGTAAATAGCTATTTCAAGTAGCACCAGAAAGGTTAGCACACAAATTAGAAATATAACATAAATGTATTAATGTCGGGCATAAATCATGTAACATTGGAGTGTAACATACACATTTATTTATTTATTCATTTATTGGGTTTCTATGCCGCCACTCCCGGGAGGCTCAGGGCGGCTCACACAGGCAAGATACAGAAAAAACACATTAAAAACAGATTAAAACACACCGAAATACAAGACATAGTCTAAAACAACAAGATTAAAAACAGCCTGATGTGCAGAGTACAGAGCACAACAAGTGTAAAATGTTACAGCATCGGCGGGCTATGCCTTGGCGTAACCTATAGACCAAAGGCCTGTTGGAAGAGATAGGTCTTGCAAGCCCGCCTGAAGGGCAGGAGATCTTGGATGGCATGTGTTTCGGCTGGGAGGGCATTCCACAACGTGGGCGCAATCACGGAGAACGCCCTCCTGCGGGTTGCCGTTAGTTTAGCTGACCTCGCAGATGGGATGGCTAACAGGTTGGTACTTTCAGACCGGAGTGATCTCGTAGGGCAATATGGGGAGAGACGGTCCCTCAGATACTCTGGCCCCATAACGCCACACTGTCCAGGGTTGGAAGCTGGACATCCCCATCACCCGGGCAACCCAACCACAAGATCTCCGTCTTAGCTGGATTTACCCTCAACCTACTGGCTCGCAGACATCCAGTAACGGCTTTGAGGCAGTGTTGGAAATTATCGGGGACGGATCCAGGCCTGCCCTCCATCCTCAGAATGAGCTGAGTGTCATCAGCGTACTGATGGCACTCAAGCCCGAAACTCCGCACCAGCTGTGCAAGCGGCTGCATGTAGATGTTAAATAACAGAGGGGAGAGAATGGCCCCCTGAGGGACTCCACAAACTAATGGGGAGCCCTCGGAGACCACCTACCCCTCCTCACTCGCTGAGACCGATGGTGGAGGAAGGAGGTCAGCCATTTCAGGGCTGTCCCCCTCACTCCAGCCATGGCCGGGTGGTGGATCAAGAGATTGTGGTCCACCGTGTCAAACGCTGCCGTGAGGTCCAATAACACGAGCAGCACAGACCCGCCTTGGTCGAGCTGGCAGTGGAGTTGGTCTGTGATGGAGACCAGGACCGTCCCCATCTCGTGCCCCGAACAGAAGCCAAACTGGAAGGGGTCTAGCCATGTTGCATCATCTAAGAAGGACTGCAACTGCTCCATGGCTGCCCTCTCAACTACCTTACCCAGGTACGAAAGATTCGACACTGGTCGGTAGTTGGAGGGAACCGCAGGGTCTAATGATGATTTTTTCAGCAATGGAGCTACCACCGCCTCTTTTAAGCACTCTGGAAACACTCCTTGCTCAAGGGAGGTATTTACGATGTTCAACAGAGGCCCACGTAACCCCTCCAGCCAAGATCTAACAATCCAGGAGGGGCACGGGTCGAGGGAGCAGGTGGTAGGTGTAGCAACCCAGCCCTCGTTCCCGCTTGTCCTGGGGGGGCAGGGGGCCGCTCCTGGGGTGCCGCTAGCTTTAGGACCCAGGGAGGCCGATTTAGCAGAAGAAGTTGATGCAGCTGAAGAAGACGAGGCCGCAGCTGGGCCGTCTTCTCCCACTGAAAGTTTAGATTGGGACTCTATCTTTGATGATAGCTTTGGAAGATGTACAGGTCGGCTTGACCTCTACTCCTCAGATTCGGACCAGTATGAACGACCAGGTGGGAGGGGTTCCCAGGAATGGCTTGACCGTGAAGTTGAGGAGGAACCCATGGAAGCAGCTGGGGAGTCCGACTCTCACGAAGATAGCGACCCAGGTGCAGAGAGATTAGGACGCGGCTTCGATAGGAGACGGAACATCGAGGCAGACAGGAGGGATTGGAGGAGAAGCCTAGAGAGGCCACTGCGGCAACCACAGGATTGGCGCCGCAGCCTAGAGAGGCGACGACCCCGTCCTGGGGATTAAGTATAGGATCCGTTCCCACGGATCGCCAGTTGTCCGGCCACTTCTGAACTAAGGAGTGTAGCGGCTGAAGATCCACGGAGCTTAGGTTAGCTCACCGTGCCAAGAGGTTTCTTGGGTTTTGCCTTGCTAAGGACTTTGCTAGACAACTCACTGTGAACCAAGTTTGCTTTTGATCCGCATTGCTTGCGGATTCCTTTTGCCTTGTTTTCATTGGACTATTCTTAATTGCTTTTGGACAATTTACCTTTTTCACCTGTTTTATATTCTTCAATAAATAGTTAGCTGATTACCGTCTCTGGGTGTGTGATTAAGGGGCCGAGCCGAGACCCTGCATTGTGACAGTAGGCCTGGTTGCAGCCACAATCTTATCAACAGCATCTGTGTCCAGTGGCCAAAACCGGTCAAGGGTGGGCCCAGTGGAGGGCCACGGAGTCTCAAGCTCCCTTACTGTATCAACCGTGGCAGGGAGGTCCCGGCGGAGGCTCAGTATCTTGTCTGCGAAGAAACTCTGGAAAGCGCTGGCAGTAAGGGCCTGATCGTTGTTTTTTGGGACGGTAGAGACCGTCGTCAGAGACCGAATTACTTTAAACAATTGTGCTGGGTGTGAGTTGGCAGACGCTATCAAGGCGGCGTAGTGGGTGTTTTTTGCCGCCTTGACAGCACGCTCATAAGCTTTTTTAAATAGCTTATAGGCTGATAATGAGGCTCCGTCACGGAATTCCCTCCACACGCTCTCCAGCCTTCTCCTTTCCCGCTTCATTGACCTGTGATCTTCAGTGTACCAGGGAGATCGATGCTGCGGGTCGGAGAGGACGCCTAGGGGCAATCCCATCGAGAGCTTTGGATAGTATCCGTGCCGCAGTCTGGTAGAGACGTTATATACAGTATAATTATTAAACATCAAAGTATAAGTCCAGGATGCGAAGAAGAGTCCAAATGTCCAAAGTCTTTAAA
Organism: Anolis apletophallus; assembly: GCA_030556195.1. Lineage (NCBI taxonomy): Eukaryota > Metazoa > Chordata > Lepidosauria > Squamata > Anolidae > Anolis > Anolis apletophallus. The sequence goes on along the minus strand of JARBWK010000007.1, from coordinate 8,798,744 downwards.
ATGTCATTTGTAATCTCGAGGATATAGGCATAAATAAGCCCGCAAAGGAAATAGGGGCTTATTTATGCCTTTGCGGGCTCATTTATGCCCATATCCTCGGGATTACAAATGACATTCTAAAAGACTCTGGACATTTGGACTTTCGTTCGCATCCTGGACTTTTACTTTGATGTTCAATAATTATATATAACGTCTCTACCAGACTGCGCCGCGGATACGGTAAATGTGTATGTTACACTCCAATGTTATATGATTTATGCCCGACATTAATACATTTATGCTATATTTCTAATTTGTGTGCTAGCCTTTCTGGTGCTACTTGGATTATACTAACCCTGACTCTTATTGCCTAGATAGTAAATAGCTATTTCACCATAGCCTCCTCCAGAGTAGCTTCTCCAAACTGCTCTCCAGAGCCAAGCCTTTGTCCATAGGTTTCCTCAGAGAAAAGGCTCTCCAGATGCTCTCCCTCAGGATCTCTCCATCAGCATCTCCTGCTGGCTTGCTGGAATTCCACCGTGCCAGGACTCCACCAGGATGTATTCAAAGAAACTCAAAGAGTTATAGCCCCTTTGGCCACACCCAAGCTAGCTGGTTGTGCTATTTTACCAGCTGAACAAGAGAATTACCACTCATAAGGTTTTTCTTAACACACATACACTTGGTCCTGCAAGGACTTATCACAACACTCTCCAAGTTGCCTGAAGCATGAAGCCAAACTGTTTGGTCTGGCTTGTCCTATTTCTTCCACCCATACACGATGTTTCCCAAAATGATATGAGACAAATAGGAATATTTCACAAGGGGGAAAGGCTGATGATTTCCCCCCATTAATTCCCCTAAGAATATTATGATTGAGACAAAAATTAATTCAAAAGTCAAGTTTTCTCGAGACTGTCAATTTGTAGAATCACATGTTTTCAAAACTTTAGGCCCCAACGTTTCCACAATAAAGAACAGCTGGGAGAAAACATTTGACTTACAATCAAATTATGAGAAAAAGAAACAGTAAAGAAACTAAAAACATTACAAACGTTACAAAAAAGAAGAGTCGACGATGAATTGGTTCCACTAAAGTCAACTACAATAGAGATGGCAATTAGACATAATAATAATAATAATTATTTTATTTATACCCTGCTACCATATCCCAAGGGGACTCTGGGTGGCTCACAAGAACTCAAGGCGCTAACACACAAAATACAACAGGTGCCTAAACAATAACTCAAAAACAATAACAATAACAACCAAGATAATATCATAAAACCCCACAGATTAAAATCAATAAAGTCCAACAATAGCTGCAAGTATAACATGACTGCAATCAATATCAGTCCTCAAATATGCTTGTTAAGGATTTCAAAACATGATCAAAGGCTCATCCAAAAAGACATGTCTTCAATTGTGTATGGAAGGAAGAGAGAGTGAGGGCTAGCCTGATCTCCCTCGGGAGGGCATTCCAAAGCCGCGGGGCCACTACCGAGAAGGCCCTCTCTTTTTCCCACCAACCATACTTGAGATGGAGGTGGGACTGAGAGAAGGCAGATCTCAACACCTGCACAGCTTCGGAGAAGGAGATATGGTCTCAAAGATAGGTTGGACCTGAATCATAAAAAATGGGGGATACATAAGTCAGAGAATCAATGGAATTTATTATTGCAGACATTATTACTATTATTATTGTCACACACCAGCGTAGAAACCTCAATCCTTAGAATCCAAACACACAACTTCAGCTGGAGAAAATAGTCTTTTATTGAAGAAAAACAGCAAGCAATAAAGCAATAGAAGATATATTAAAGCAATGAGAGTTCAATCAATAATCCAAGGAAATGTTCCAAATGCCATAGGCTGAGTAAAGCTGTAAAGTTCCTTATAAATCCAAGCAGGCTAGTTTCAGTAATGTCCAAAAGATGTCAGAGTCCAGACTTGAGTACTTGAGCTCAAAAATACATGAGACTGGGAACATAGGAGGCTAAATGCAGGAGCAGAAATTCATGAAACTTTAATGCAAAAGTTGTCCTGAATCTGAAGATTCAAACTGCATATCAAACCCTATATTAGAAACTAGATTTCTCTCCCTCCCCTCCCAGACTCCTGGAAAACGAAACCATTGTGGGAAGGATGGACCTTGAGCTGCTCATTAGCACATTCCTTCTTGCTATCCAATATTGCACCGGCAGGTGTGTTATCTGTCTGATTCCCAGACTCCCTAACAGCGTTTCCCAAACACTGTCTCTGGAAGCCAAATGCAAAAGTTTCATCCCTCTCATGAACTGTGGCTGCCCCAATCCCTTGCACAGTAGATCCCAGAATCCCTACTGAGGACACAGGCCCAACAATTATTTTCTTGATTTGGATGTTAAAACTCAAGATAGGGATGCTGTCTGCTGGGTCAATGGTTAAGAAGCAATAATTAAAAAATGCATAATATCAATGATATAGACATTATAGATATAGACATTATGACATAGAAATTATAGAAGTACATACACACATATATCCAGAGAGAGTAAGAGTGTGTGAGAGAGAGATTGATATAAAACAGGGCTGTCCAACTGGCGGCCCCGGGGCCGGATCCGGCCCCGTAGCCTGTTGGACACGACCCCACATATGCCCTCAGCCGCCATTTTTAAATTTAAAAAAAAAAAAATCGATTTTTTTTTAAAATGGCGGCCGGGGGAGGGGAGGCGGGGCAGGGAGGAGGAAGAGAGCTAGCTCCTCCTTTTCGGCGCCCCTACCTAGGGGGAGGGGCGCCGGGGCAGAAGGCGGCGCCAACGGCAGCGCGTCACAGGCCTGGCGTGACGCGCTGCCCCTTGGCACCGCCTACTCCTCCTTTTCGGCGCCCCCCTCCCTTCCTAGGCCGGGGGAGCCGCCGAAAAAGGGCAGAAGGCGGCGCCAAGAGCAGCGCGTCACAGGCCTGGCGTGACGCGCTGCCCTTGTGCCGCTTACCCTCCCTCGGCGGCTCCCCGGCCTAGGGAAGGAGGGGGCGCTAAAAGGAGGAGTAGGCGGTGCCAAGGGGCAGCGCGTCATGCCAGGCCTGTGACACGCTGCCGTTGGCGCCGCCTCTGCCCTTTTTCGGCGCCCCTTCCTAGGGCAGGGGAGCCGGAAAAAGGGCAGAAGGCGGCGCCAAGAGCAGCGCGTCACAGGCCTGGCGTGACGCGCTGCTCTTGGCACCGCCACTCCTCCTTTCGGCGGCTCCCCGGCCTAGAAGGAGGGGCGCCGAAAGGAGGAGTAGGCGGTGCCAAGAGCAGCGTCACGCCAGGCCTGTGACGCGCTGCTCTTGGCACCGCCTACTCCTCCTTTTCGGCGGCTTTAGGAGGGGGTGGGGCCTGGGCTGGGGCGGGGAAAAAGAAGCTTGAGAAAAAGAAGTTCGAGAGATCTGGCCTTCAGGAGCTATCAGAGAAAGATCTTAAAAATGGACTGTAAGAATATTATCATGTTGAGTGATTATTGTTAAATCAAAGGAGTTTTTGAATCCAAGCGTTGTAGATAGAAAATATATTTGCTGTAAATACAGAAAGAAAGCATGGTAATGATAAAATGATATGAACACTAACCTACTAACAATCTAAATGAAAATTGTAGAACTTTCTTGGTAGATATTAATAATAAAAAAATAAGAAAAGGTTTAATGTGAAATAATCTGTTATGAAAATTTAAGTTTAATTTCCATGGAAAAAGACCTGGAAAATAATAGATGAAGACCAGGAGACAATGTGAGGAGACATAAGAAGATACAACCACGTGGACTTAAAATTAAAATTAACAAAGTTAATTGTTTTAAAGTGTGTTTTTATACTCTCTGTAAGCCATTCTGAGCCCTCGGGGAAAGACAGCATACAAAAGGGAATAAATAAATAAATAAAATTGTTAGGATCCTCTATTTATCTATCTATCTATCTATCTATCTATCTATCTATATATGGACCTGTCGTCACAAGTACCTTAAAAACAAAAAAAACTACTGGGCCAACACTTTCCAAATTTGCCAGCAAAACGTCTCAAAACACAAGGTGTGAACAACAATAAAAATCCCCCCCAAATCCCTCAAAATTAATTAAATTAACAAAATACAGATCCTCCGTTGTTCCGCTCTGGCCCTGCCCCCTCTCCCTTGCTGCACTCCCTCTCTTTCCCTTTTGCGTTCCTTCCTTCCTTCTTTCCCTTTGGCAAGGGAGGGGGATGTGGTGGAAGGGAAATAAGAGGCCCCGCCTCCCGCTCTGGCCCCACCCCCCTCTCCCTTACCGCACTCCTTCCTCCTTCCCTCTTGCCTTCCGTCCTCCTTCCCTTTGACAAAGACACCATGCTACTCCTGTTGCTCCTGGAAGCAGTCCAGGCCCCGCCCATACCCTGTGACAACACAAGTCCAAACCCCTTGGCCCAGAAAGAAAGGTACCATCTGATCCTTCTCGAAAGACGGCCATCCTCTATATAATAATGACAGATATGCTTGAGACAGATATCATTTCCTATATACATAAATAATATATCAAAGAAGCCTATAGTTGGCCCATCCAGACAGGGAAGGCTCCATCCGATCCCTCCCGACAGATACCCAGCAATACTTAAACAGATAGATAGATGGCCATGGAATATAACAAATATGGTTCAGACAGATATGATAGATCGGGGAACCCATTCAGTCACAGACACACAGACACACACATACACACACAGACATACCTGTATAAATTTCATATAAATAAAAACGTATTGTCTGTTTGTGGGGACATCATACCTCCCAAACCTTGAGCAACTACAAATTTCTTCCTGTGTAAGATAATTTCCCATCTCCAAGGATGTCCCCCAGGGGGCACCCACATCTTTTCACAACATGTGAGAGCCTTCTCATTATAGATCTCTGAAAACTTCAGGGCGGGAGACAGAACTCTTTTCTACTTCAGGCAAGTGTAAATGTTCCAAATGCCCACCTTGATTACCATCTTCTAAACTGTGGGAAACTTTGGTTGGGAGGTGTGACCTGCCCCTGATTGCTTCATGTCTGGAATTCCTCTGTTCAATCAATAGATTAGTCTGACATAGATCTAGACACTAGGCTTGGTTGATCCAAAAAAAAAAATCGCGATTCAAAAATGGAACATTTTTTTTGATACAGAAAAGAAAGACTTACAAAACATTTCCCCAAAAGTTCTGAAATGTAACGTAATTACTAATGAAATTCTTAATTAGTTCTAAAGTAGGCAAAGCAGGGAAACAGTTAAAAGCACAGGCAAATCAAGGGGGGAACATTCCCCTTCACCTCTGGAGTGCAATTCACTGGAGCTGTAGATGTATAACATAAATATAAGAGGTAGTAGCTACTAGCTCTCAGGACAATTGTGAAAGTGAAGTACGATTCTCTCCCCACCCCCTTTATTTTTCCCCTTCCCCTGGGGGATTTTCCACGGTGAGAGTGGGCCTTCCTATTGCCTTTAAGTGAGCAGCATACATAACTGGATGATGCCTCCTCAAGTGATTGGAGATTCCGCTGGTGGAAAGATGTCTCTTGTCTTTTCCCCTGCTGACGTTTAATCCGCAATGCCTACATTCTGCCAGGGTTTCCTTATCTGGATGTACCGTGAAGTGATCCCAGAGTGCTGTCCTGGGCCTTCCAATATGCACAATTGGGGAGAGGAAAAGGTCCCTGTCATTGTTGCTCGAGCCTGTGGGCTGTGAAAGGGTTACAGCATCCCCTATGGAGCTGGCATCCTCATTCTCACTGTGGTCTGAAGATGACAATTCCAAATTTATGTCTTGAGACGTGGCATTGTCTTCAATGATAACTGTTGGAGTTACATCGTTTTCCCCTTCCCTCGAGCTTTCAGAATGTACTCGCTTTCTGGAAGAGCTAGGTTGCGTACTTCTCGCCCTCAGCGCATCTAATCCGTGCATTACGGGAACAGGGCTGTTATGTCCATCTCTGCTTTGAGCAAATCTTTTCATCGTTTCAGTAATATGTTATGAAGATTACAAAATGCAAATTACATTAACAAATGACGGCCTCTATGAGTGTGGGGTGGGTATACTAGGCTAGGCTGCCTAAGAAGAACTTGATTGCAAAGGGAAGTGAACACACGCTTCTGGCCCCCAAACACGGCAGGGCACGGGTGCCCAACAGCCACTCAAGACTTGAGCCTCGTGGCCTTGCGTGACCACAAGACAAGGCCCCTATAGCAGGGGAGGTAGTACTGTATGTATGTGCAGGCAGACTAAGGAGAACTAGATTGCAAAGGGAAGGGAACACACGCTTCTGGCCCCCAAACACGGCAGGGCACGGATGCCCAACAGCCACTCAAGACTTGAGCCTCGTGGTCTGGCGTGACCAGGAAGCCCTTGCAGGTACAACTGTATGTATGTGAAGGCAGACTTAGGAGAACTTGATTGCAAAGGGGAGGGAACACACGCTTCTGGCCCCCAAACACGGCAGGGCACGGATGCCCAACAGCCACTCAAGACTTGAGCCTCGTGGTCTGGCGTGACCAGGAAGCCCTTGCAGGTACAACTGTATGTATGTGAAGGCAGACTTAGGGAGAACTTGATTGCAAAGGGGAGGGAACACACGCTTCTGGCCCCCAAACACGGCAGGGCACGGATGCCCAACAGCCACTCAAGACTTGAGCCTCGTGGTCTGGCGTGACCAGGAAGCCCTTGCAGGTACAACTGTATGTAAGTGAAGGCTGGCTAAGGAAAGGATATTGTTGTTAATAAATGTAACAAGGAAATCTCTTGATTATGGCCAAGGGTAGCCAAAGGAAAATCCAAACAGCGCAGGCAGGCAGCCAGCCAGCCAGCCTTTGGCACTAAAATTTGGTGAATGAATATTAATAAAGCATTGGATTGGATGAATAGGATATTACTGTTAATAAATGTAACAAGGAAATCTCTTGGTTATGGCCAAGGGTAGCCAAAAGAAAATAGTTACAAACAGCACAGGCAGGCAGACAGGAAGACAGCCTTTGCCACTAAGATTTGGTGAATGAATATTATTAAAGCATTGGATGAATAGGATATTACTGTTAATAAATGTAACAAGGAAATCTCTTGATTATGGCCAAGGGTAGCCAAAAGAAAATAGTTACAAACAGCACAGGCAGGCAGACAGGAAGACAGCCTTTGCCACTAAGATTTGGTGAATGAATTGTTGAAAGTTTTATTTTCCAACATTATATTTGTACCTTTAAGTGTTATTCTATCATGTTAATTTAAGTGTTACAAGGTACAGTTGAGTTAATTGGCAATTAGACTACTGGGAAAGGTGGGGTCTGATTGTTATGTGTTTAAATGCTCTTTGTATTTTGTATTCATCCCTTCTGAGGCTTTGTATCACCTTTGAGAATTCCTGTGTGGAATATTTCTAAGTTGCCTTTGTGGCTGCCTTTTATGGCTCTCCTGTGTGGAGTTATTTTGCTTTATTGTATTTTTCTCCTGAATGGACATTTTATTTGCTTACATTAAAGTAAGTATGACTTTTATGTCTATGGAGTTTTTTTCTCAATTGACCACATTGCTTGGGGCTAAGCTAACGCTGCTACATCTTTGTTTTATACTCTGCAAGTTTAGGTTTGTGCTTTATATTTTGGACAATCTAACACATAATCCCTGACAGGTTATGGGCCCAGGGATTGCATAGCCCATGTCTCTGAGTGACTTTTGTTTTTGAAGCATGTGGTCTGGAAGTTTTGAGAAAAGTTTTTTTGAAAGCATGTTTGGCTTTCTGTTCCTGCAAGTTCGTGGGAGTTGCTGCTAAACGCTGAGCTTCAAGTTATCTGCCTCCGGAGATAAAGAGAAGACGGAAGAAGATTGCCTGCCTGTGATGGAGGAGTTTTTGTTTAACTTTCCCTTCTACGTGCTTATACAACTAGGGCCAATTTTTAATTGCTTTCCTGTTTTGTTTTTGCACAAAAGGGTTTGTTTTAAAAGAACTTTCTTGGACTGTCGCAGCAGCAGAGCTGATAACAACTGTTTGTTTTTCTTCGTCATACGGAGTGATTTGCGAGCGGCTGGTAAGCTGCTGGAAGCTGTGTTTGTTTCGTTTTTCCCTGCAAAGTTTGAAAGACATTGACTGCTAGAAGCCAATTTTACACGAAGGTAAATTGGCTGGGCTTAAACCCAGGTATACTGGGGTCCTTTTCTGTTGTTTGCAGTGAATTTGTTTTTGGACATTTGGGAATTTAAAGTGAAAGAACACAATGGCTTTGCCGCCTGTTCATATTGGTTCACTCCCATTTGAAAAACTTACTGACAAGAACTGGCTGAGTTGGAGTATAAAATTCAAAGCATTTTTTGATTTCACAAGATTTATGGGAAATAGTTGCATCGTTGCCAGATCAACCTGATGCTACTGAAAAGAAGAAAGATGAAAGGGCTCTAGCGCTTCTTCAGTTGTCTGTGACAGACCCTTTATTGGTTCATCTTTATGAAATTCCTCATGCTCAAACAGCATGGAATTTGTTCAAAGATATGTTTCAGAGACAGAGCAGCGGGTCGAAGATAATTCTTATGCGGCAGCTGTTTAACCTCAAACATGAGGAAGGTACGCCAGTACAAGCACATGTTACAAAGGTTGTGGCTCTTTTTCTGAGTTAAGAGCAAGAAATGTTAATTTTCCTCCTGAACAGCAAGCTTTAATTCTGATGGGATCCTTATCTAAACCTTTTTATGCGTTTATGGATTCTCTTCATGGAATTCCGGACAGGGATCTTACAATACCTTTGTTTCTGGAAAGATTATGGAATTTGAAGCACAACAGAAATTGAGAGGTTCTGCTCCTGCACAGAAGTATTCAGGAACTGCTTCTAATGACACTGCCTGTGTTGTTAAGCCAAAGTCACAAGTTGTCTGCTTTAAATGTAGAAGGAAAGGTCATATGGCTAAAAGTTGTTGGCAGAATCCAGGACAGTGGAGAAACAAGCAAGTGGAGAAACCTAGTTCTTCAAAGGACTATCAGCATGTTTTCCTGGCAACATCAAAGATGGATAAAATGAACACTTTCATAATTGATTCTGGGTGTTCTCAGCATTTGGTAAAGAATGTAGAACTTTTGACAAATGTGAGAGACTCTGATATAGATTTCATTTCTTTGGCTGATGACAGAAAAGTTCAAGTGATTTCATGTGGTGATATGTATATTGATAGTTTGAATTATACTTTAAAGGATGTGTATTTTGTTAAAGAAATTGTGTATAACATTCTGAGTGCAAGCAAACTTTTGGATGAAGGTTTTGATGTGTCTTTAAAGAAGGAGAGATCTGTGTTAATTGATCCTCAAGGTAATGAAGTGCAACTTATACAGGAAAAGGGATTTTTTCATTTTAAGGTCATCTGCAAATGTTAATTTGTCTGCATGTATTAATCAGATACTTGATAATCCCAGGCCATTACACAACAAATGTATTCATGATTTTCATAGGAAAATGGGTCATTTGTCATGGCAGCACTTGAGAAAGACAGCTGAGTTGTGTGCAATTCCTATTCAAAATTGTAAGAATTTTTGGACTGTGAAATTTGTGCATCAGAAAACCTTAAGAAAGCTCCTATTGCAAAACAGAGTTCTAGAGTTGCAAAAGGATTTTGAGCTTGTTCATTTGGACATATCAGATCCTCATCCTACTTCTGTAGGTGGTTCAAAATATTTTTTGATTTTGGTCGATGACTTTTCGAGATTGAAGTTCACCTTCTTTCTGAGAACTAAAGGTGAAGCTTTTCAGAAGATTTCTGATTGGTTAAAGCTAATGCAGACACAGTTCCCTGAGTACCCAGTACAAGCTTTTCAAAGTGATCGTGGTGTTGAGTTTATGTCCAAACAAATGAAAAATTTGTTGGAAAAATGTGGGATAGTTCACAGATTGACTAACCCTTATTCGGCAAGCGAAAATGGGATCGCGAGCGTTGGATCGAGTAGTAAAAGTTGTGGCAAGAAAAATGTTAAGAGATGCTAGTTTGTCTGATGGGTTGTGGGCTGAAGCTGTGGCAAACGCCACTTATGTGCTAAATCGTTCTTTTTGTAGAAGTGTCAATAGTATTCCTTATGTATTGTTTTTTGGAAAGAGTCCTGATTTAAATTCGATTCGTGTGTTTGAAGTGACGCATTTGTCCTAATTCCTTCACAACAAAGACACAAAAAGGATACTATTTGGAAGAAATTGAAATGTCTTGGCCCTGCTCCTGAGTCAAAGGGTTGGCGATTCTGGTGTGGTGACAATCGAGTGATTGTTTCTAGAAATGTGAAGTTCCAACAACATAGTGGTTGGGAGAGGATTCACTCAAATCAGGAAGTGTTTGTGCCATTTGAAATTCCTCCAATATGCATACCACAAGCCACACAGCCAGCTACACACCAAGATTCACAATCTAGGACACAGACAAGTACACAGGTACAATCAGTTCCACAGCAGACTGAACAGCTGAATGTGCAACCAAGTACATCTGGGGATACACAGCAAGGAACACAAGTAAGTAGTCCTGTGAATGAGAATAAAGGTTCTCAAAAGAGGAAAGTGGAAGCTGAATCCTCTAGTAGTTCAGAAACAGATGAGACTGGTGGAGGAGCAAGGACCATTCCTAGACGGAGTTCTAGAAAGACAAAGGGTATTCCCCAAAGAGGTACCACTGCGATTTTGTGAAGGTTCAAGAAAATGACTGGTCTGAACCTCAAAGTTACAAAGAGGTGTTAAAAGGGAGGAGAATGAGAAAAATTTTTGGTTGAAAGCAATGAAAAGTGAATTAGATTCCTTGAGAAGTTTGCATGTCATGGAGAAGTCAGAAACACCTGACAATGTAAAAGTCCTGAGTTGTCGTTGGGTTTACAGACGTAAACTAACGAAAGATGGTGATTTCTTGTATAAGGCCAGGTTAGTTGCAAGAGGTTTTGAACAAACTTTTGGAGAAAATTTTAATGAAATTTTTAGTCCCACAATATCTGGGAAGCACTAAAAATAACCCTTGCAATTGCCAGCAATAGGAATTTAAAAGTTAAACACTTTGATGTGAACACTGCATATCTCCATGCAGACTTGGATGAGAAAGTTTATATGTCTGCTATCCCAGGTTTTGAAGCCGACCTTCCTGTGGGGTCTTATCTTCTTAAAAGAGTCTTTATGGTCTTAAGCAAAGTGCCCGTAACTGGAACTTGCATTTGGACAAAGTATTGACAAAGTTAGATTTTGTTGCTAATAAGTTTGATCCTTGTTTATACTCAAAGGAAGTGGAAATACGCAAATGTTTGTGGTAATTTATGTTGATGATGTGTTATGCATTGGTTCTGAAGAACAAGTTGAGGAAGTATTTCAGAGTCTGAACAATGTGTTGAAAATCAAGAATCTTGGAGATGTTAATAAATACCTTGGCATAAAAATTGCAGAACTGAAGATGGTTTTGAATTAAACCAGACTGACAAGATTTATGATCTTTTGAGAAGAACCAGAATGGAGAATGCAAACAGTATTAATACACCCATGGCACTACAGTTTTTGCAACATGTAGATGGAGAAGTGTTCGATAATAATTTTATTTATCGTTCAGTCATAGGTTCTTTGTTGTACATTGCAAATAACACAAGGCCCGATATTTCTTTTTCTGTTGGTATTCTAAGCCAAAGGATTCAGAATCCTTCACATACTGACTGGGCTGGAGTAAAAGAGTACTGAGGTATTTAAAAGAAACAGCAGAAAAAGTGTTTAGAATTTGTCCGGATGATAAAAAAATGTTTATCAATACATTGTGACAGTTCTTTTGCAAATTTAAAAGAAAATAAATCTGTTACTGGATTTGTAATAAAATATGCAAATACACCTGTGTGTTGGAAGAGCAGAAGACAGAAAATTGTGGCTCTTAGTACGGGTGAGGCCGAATTTTCTGCGTTGTCGGACGCTTTGACATCAGCAGAATGGTTGGAATCTTTAATTAGAAGTCTAAACATTAATTTAGAATTGCCAATGAAAGTTTTTGTTGATTCACAAACCTGTATTGCTCTGAGTAAAAGTCAAAATTTAAACTCAAAATCCAGGTACATTAATGTGAGGTATTCGAATGTACAACAGTTTGTTAAAGACAAAAGAATTATTCTTGATTATGTTCCTTCAACTGAAAATGTTGCGGATATTTTGACCAAACCTCTTGGTTTTGAAAAACACATGGAGTTTTGTGAAAAACTGAATGTACGTATGTAAACAAATATAATTTTGTGGAGGAGTGTTGAAAGTTTTATTTTCCAAAATTATATTTGTACCTTTAAGTGTTATTCTATCATGTTAATTTAAGTGTTACAAGGTACAGTTGAGTTAATTGGCAATTAGACTACTGGGAAAGGTGGGGTCTGATTGTTATGTGTTTAAATGCTCTTTGTATTTTGTATTCATCCCTTCTGAGGCTTTGTATCACCTTTGAGAATTCCTGTGTGGAATATTTCTAAGTTGCCTTTGTGGCTGCCTTTTATGGCTCTCCTGTGTGGAGTTATTTTGCTTTATTGTATTTTTCTCCTGAATGGACATTTTATTTGCTTACATTAAAGTAAGTATGACTTTTATGTCTATGGAGTTTTTTTCTCAATTGACCACATTGCTTCGGGGGCTAAGCTAACGCTGCTACATCTTTGTTTTATACTCTGCAAGTTTAGGTTTGTGCTTTATATTTTGGACAATCTAACACATAATCCCTGACATGAATATTATTAAAGCATTGGATGAATAGGATATTACTGTTAATAAATGTAACAAGGAAATCTCTTGATTATGGCCAAGGGTAGCCAAAAGAAAATAGTTACAAACAGCACAGGCAGGCAGACAGGAAGACAGCCTTTGCCACTAAGATTTGGTGAATGAATATTATTAAAGCACTGGATGAATAGGATATTACTGTTAAGAAATGTAACAAGGAAATCTCTTGATTATGGCCAAGGGTAGCCAAAAGAAAATCCAAACAGCACAGGCAGGCAGGAAGGAAGACAGCCTTTGCCACTAAAATTTGGTGAATGAATATTATTAAAGCATTGGATGGATAGGATATTGTTGTTAATAAAGAAAGAAAGGAGGCAAGTTGCTTTTCTCCTTCTTCCTCCTCCTCCTCTATTTTCTCCCAGGGCCCGGCCTAGAGCTGCAGCAGTGCAGCCTGCTAGCAGGCGGCAGGCAGGCACTGGCAAGAACTTTCTCCGCTCCTTTCTTCTCTGCTGCGAAAACGAAACCAGAATGAGCTCTGCCTCGTGGTGTGCGGCTATTTAAAGGATGTTGACCCCGCCCTCCAAGTGTTTCTTTGCCTCTGATTGGCTAAAGGAAAGAAGGTGGTGTGATGGTACCACCTGGTCTCCATTAGCCAATGAGAAAACACGCTTACTAAGGGCAAAGAAGCCATACGACGCCCTTACGACACTTACGTACCAGATACAAAAATGGTGCCGCAAAGTGTCGTAAAAGAAAGGCTACTTCCAGGATCGCGGCAGTGGTGCGTATAAACTAGAAAGTCCCATTACATACGAATCCCTTCCGATTTCATTTAATTTCCATAACTTTTTGCTCATGCCTACTAGACACCTAATACTTCACACATGGACAGTTATGCGTTCCATGTTCCAGATTAGGAAAACCACACAATCTCTACATCAACACCGACAAATGAACAAGAAATATTCTTTACCCACTGTCACACCCTTGCATGATCCTCAACCTGACTTAGGCCCTCTGCAAAGCTCATGTCATGTTAAATCCCAAAGCAAAACCAATGTTTCAAAGAGGCCTGTTAGGCTGGACCAGCCTAACCAGCACAGGCAGGTTCATCCGTTGTCCAAGGTCACTGTTACCAGAGATTCACCTCGGCCACGGAATGATAAACAGTGCCTAGCAGAACCGAGAGAAGTTAACTCCCCAGTACCATCTGCCCTCACTAATTGGCAAGACATTCCAAACCGATGCAACAAGGATTGGAGGGCAGCAGCTGGCTTATGTTATGGGAAATGATTTCCGACGTACCTAGCGTTGAATAATCAAAGCCTTTGACTCCTATATAAGTTGGGCCCCAGCAATGGGTCCCTATCTGTCATCAACATTGGAATCTAAGCTACGGTTTCCACTTACTCAAGTTCCAGCCTGGGCCTTGGGCCTTCTTGCTACCAAAGACTAATTGCCCAGCTTCCAGATCCGTTCCTTGGATTAGCCCGGTTGGGACACAAAAGACTCTTTTGTTTTGTTACTGATTGCCAGAGGATTATATCTTCATTCCTGCTTCCTCAGAGACAATTTTGCTGCTACTTATTGCTGTTAGAGAACATTGATAGGCTATATTCTTTAGACTCTTTCCTTTAACCATTTATTCTAAATAAAGCATTTAACCGTTGCCAAGTGTCAAGTGGTTTACTGAGGGCCCCCGAGTCTATAGTGCAACACCCACAAACATTCACAAATATCACGTATTACAGACCAACACTTTCTTATTACATTATTTCCCATACCACAACACTACACCACAGCAATGCGTGGCAGGGCACGGCTAGTATTATATGAAATATGTGTTAAATGAATAGAGATGAAGGCTTAGTTGTAATAATGATACTTTTGTAAAAGAACTCCCCATACCTCAACAGTAGGCATGGTTTAGAATCCAAAAATGGCGATTCTTATATCACATGGGGGATTTTTTGATTAGTATATCAAAGACTTACAAAAAATTTCCCAAAAATTTCGGAAATGTAACTTAAGTACTAACTAAATTCGTTAGTAATTCGTATGCCAGAGCATGCGCATTCCAGATGGTTTTGGCCTACAACTCCCAGAAATCCTAACAGCTGGTAAATTGGCTGGGATTTCTGGGAGTTGTAGGCCAAAACTTGAATAAACCACACTGAATTCTAGATGGGACTCTCCAAATAGGAAGGAGGGAGGGAAGGAGGGAGGGAGGGAGGGGGGTATTCTATTCTTGGAAGCAGCAAAAGAAAAGGAGGAGGAGCCCCCTCGCTCCTCGCTGCCTCTCTCACCCCGATCCTGAGGGAGCGAGGGCCCAAGTTTGCCCAGGCTGAGAGGAAAAGGAAGAGGCCTGAGGCTGTGAGGAATGGTGGGAGTTGAAGTCCAAAACACGTACCTGGAGGGCTGAAGCTGGCCCCTGTGATGGGGCATGGCAGAGCAACGGGGAAGAGAAGCATCTGAGAGAGCGCAGGAAGAGAGAGGAGGAGAGCGCGCGTGTGTGTGTGTGTGAAGCAGGCCCCTGCGATGGGGCATGGCAGCAGAGCAACGGGGAAGAGAAGGAGGGGGGAAGCCTGGAGGACTACACTTTCCAGAATGCATTGCCTAGCCTACCTAGCAGCAGCGTCACTTCCAGTTCCTCATAGAAATGCGGAAAAAGAAGAAGCTGAATGAAGGGGAAGGAAATGAGGGGGAGAAGACAGGGAGAAGTGAGTAGTACAATAATTAATTAATTAATACTTAAGAATTTCTTACGATCATAACGCAAATTGTTAGCCTCAAGGACCGTAAAAGGAAGTCTACTTCCGGGATCGCGGTAGCGATACGTAAAACCTCAAAAGTCCCATTACATACGAATCTCTTACGAATCCTTTTAATTTCCGTTTCATTTTTCTCATGCCTACTCAACAGCCCTTACCCTCTTTGTTTTCTCCTCGTGACATACTAGACATGTAAAGATGCAACTAACCAATAATCTATTACCCCCAACTTTTTCCTTTCCTTTTCTTTGTCCCCCCACCCTCCGTTCTCCTAGTAAATGCTTTAAAAACATTTGAAAGAAAAGACTTAGGCCACAGCTACACTGTCATATAATCCAGTTTCAGAATGCAGTTTGGCTGCATTAAACTAGATTATATAGCAGTTTAGACTCATACAATCCAATTCTATGCAGATAAACTATATTCTGAAACTGCATTACAGAAAGTCAACAAGTTATAAACATCCGACTTACAAATGTCTCATAGTTAAGAATGGGGTTGAGAGCACAAGAAGAAATCTAACCCTAGGAAGGGAAAGTTACCCTTGAAAGAGTTGTCATGGGGCATAGGGGTCTCAACCAAGCTTTCTCACTAAATATTGTTTCCACAACAAGCCAAATTTCACTATGTAACAAAATATGAAAATTTTTCTGTTCCTGGTTTGAACACATTATTTCCTGTTTAATTGTGTGGTACTTTAAAAATAGTTGCTATACTCCATAAACTCATTGAAAATCTATAATAAAATGTGTTGCATGGTGTCCTGAAAAAACAAAGTTTTTGTAGTTTAATAAACTTTTCCCATGTTTTTTGGTAGAACCAATAAGGAAATGATATTCATAACCCAGGAACAAAAATCATATTAAATAATGGTTTTCAAGTTAAGAGGCTAAATGGGTGACTGGGAGGGGAGTAGGGTTGCCACATGTCCTGTATTCTATGGGATGTCATTTCAACCCCAAAATTAGTGTCCTATATTTTTTGGTAGTGTCCTGTATCGACAGGATAGGTGGCAGCAGGAGGCAAGGCCGGGCCACACCGCCAGCAGCTTTTCCGTGGTGCTTGCTTTCCAATGGAGCTGCTCCACGTGCGCGGCCAAGAAGCAAGGGCAAACAGCATGGACTCTCTGGGCTCGAGAGCGGAAGGGCGCAGTTTGCGCTCTCCGGATGTCCTGTCCCTTGGGTACTGAGGGGAGCTGGTGAGGGTGAGTTGACGCCACGGTAGGCCTCAAGAGATGGTGGAGGAGCCGGGCGAGGAGGCCCCTCCGGTGAGAGGAGAGGAGGCAGAGGAGGAGGGGGCGGCCTGCCCTTTGCCCCCCTCTCCTCCTTTGAGGTGCTTGGCGGTGCCCGCATCGTGGCTGTTGCCTTCGGGCGTCATTTCGGCAGAGCTGTGCACCTGCTTCCCGGCCTTGGAGGAGCTGGATGTGAGCAGGATGAGGCTGGCAGTGCTGGCGCCGGAGCTGCTGGGCCTGGTCACTGAGGCATGCTGTCAGATTCTTGCATTTGAAAAGTAATTCATGAGTCAACACAAGATGAATTATTGCAGTTTGAGATGACCTGCGGTGTGGCGTGCTTGACACCAGATGGCACTGTTTCAAGACTGCTGAATGGAACTTTGAGGAGTTTCAGTTGAAAGTGACAGTTGGGATCTGACAGTTGGTTTATAATATCTGTGAGGAAAGGATGATTAGTAAGGTAGCTGTGATGGCTGTTGTTTTTCGATGTTTTGCCAGTTATTGTTAAATACAATTCAATACAAAGTTATATATTTACCTTGTGAATTGAATGAGAGTTTCATTATTCACACGAACAGAGACTGGAGATTTTTTGGGCCGAAGAGGAATTAAACTTCTATATTTCTGTTGCCTATCCGCTGTGACATAAATACTCAACGCCGAAGAATGCCCGCCTTCCTTCCTCCACCGGGGCCTGGCCGGAGGAGTCACGCCATGCAGAGAAGGCCCGCAGACCTTTGCAGGAAGCGGGGGGGGGGGGGGTCTTTCTGGAGGCAAAGAGGAACGAGGGAAGCGTGGCTTGAGGTGGGTAAGCGGGCAGAGGGGAAGCTTGGGGGTGGAGCCAGGCCTGGAGGAAAGGTGCCTTTGGAAACTCATGGAGGACCAGTAGCTTGCAAATTGGAGCCACTTCAAATACTTTAGTTTAATGTCTCTGTGTATATTCAGTAGGTCTTCTTTGGGGTTGGCTTCACATTTGATTTTCAAGTTTTTATGAAGTGTCCCTTATTTTTGCAAAAAATCCTGTATTTTTAGGTAAATGTCCCTTATTTCTTATATCAAAAAGTGGCAACCCTAGAGGGGAGGGTGGGGACACCATCCTGCTCCTTCAGGCTGCAAAAGCCCAAAGAACTGGGATTGCTGTGGAGATTGACTTCCAGAATCATGGAAGTGATCCTGGGGGCTGAACCCCACAGGGCCCATATCTAGAAAGATCAGGACTTTACATTAAGGTATGGATCTTTCCAGATGATTAAATAATCTGGAGTAAACTGGGAAATTCCAGTTTATTCCAGATTAATTTGGGTTTACCTGAGGCATCATTTGGACTCCTCAGGTAAGCCCAAGACAGGTTTCAGGATATCAGCTGGTCTGGAAGGGCCCATAGTTTGTGACAGCCAGGAAAAAAAATCTGGAGTATAACATCTACCTTCAAAGTAAGTTCCACAAAATTGAACGGGAAATAACACTATCAAACCATGAACAGAATTTTTTTTCAAATTTTGTTACATAGTGTTCTATAACATCTCCAATTCTCCACAGACATTAATTTACGAGGGCGGGTCAATAAGTCCGTGACTTTTTTGAATTTTCCCGCCTCTTAACTGAAAGGGCAACACTGCTCCTGTCAACAGGCATCTGTCAGTTGACTCCTGTCAAAATTTGAACGAGCTGTGTCATTTAGTTTGTGTTTGACAGCCATTGATAGGAGACTACCGTGTGATTTGAGGAGAAAACATCCAGTCTGATAATGCACTGATCGCTCGAAGACATCTAAGGGGAGGGGTGCACGACTGGGAACGGAGAAGGTCGCCACTGAAGTACCTTTCACCTCTGGGCTTCAAGCCGCCCCTCGGCACTTCGGGTTTCGCTACTCACCTCCTACGGGAGCACTGGATTTCCATACCAGAGTTTCCACTTATTCTGCCTGGGATTACTACCTTGGATTCGGTACTTCAGGGCGACCTTCTCCGTTCCCAGTCGTGCACCCCCTCCCCTTAGATGTCTTCGAGGGATCAGTGCATTGTGAGACTGTATGTTTACTTCCATGTTGGACTCTACATTCACTGGGAGTGTATCTCCGTGGTCTGCTAACCGAACATTTGCCGAACTTTATCCTTTCTCTGTGCGCACACTCTGCTCCTTTGTATCTCCAAATAGCGGTATGTAATAGCGACCCGCATTCAATGTATAGTTGTTTATAATTATTTGATACTTATTGACTACATTAGGCTTCTAGCCCACACTTATAGAAAATATATTTTGATATATATATATATATATATATATATATATATATATATATTTAAATATTCTTTATTGCAGTTTCAAATATTTAAAATGACACATAACACAGAGACACAAGCACAGGGGATGAAAAGGGAAAAGGGGGGGAGGTAAGGTATCCGGGAGTGTAAGGAAGGAGGGGGAAGGGAAGGTAGTGAAAAGTGTTACAGTACATAGGGGATTGGGGGGTGGTAACTAAAACAGTCCGTCTTTGGTTTTACAACTTGTGGTAGCAATTATACCTCTTCATCTTCTACTTTTCAGAATAACTATTCATGCCTGTATAAGAATATACAAAAATACATTCACATAAAGATCAGTAATTTTGTTTACACCCCGACCGATATTGCCTTAATGGTATAGCTCTATAACCCTTCAAATTATCCTCACCCGTACATCTGTGTGACTATCTCATTGGGCGTACCCTGACTTTTCTGCCATCCCTCCGCGCTTTCCCCCCCGAGATTACCAATTCAGTGTAAGGTCGATCTTATGCTCCCTCGAGAAGTAATTTTGTACTGACATCCAGTCGGTCTTTTTAGTAACGATCCCATCCCTGCTTCTTATCTCTTGGGTCAACCATTCCATCTGGACCGTTTCCATCAATTTATAGAGCCATTCCTCCTTCCTTGGTTCATTAGCGGATTTCCAGTATCTGGCATATACCAGTTTGGCCGCAGTGGTTATGGCCAAGAATATAGTCTTTTCGTTGGCATTCAGGATTTGGTCCACAATTCCCAGGAGGAATACCTCCGGCTTTCTCTCCATCTTTTTTGAAAGGATTTTATTAATTTCTTTGTTAATTATATTCCAAAATTTTTGGGCTTTCGGGCATAACCACCATAGGTGAAAGAAGGTTCCGTTCTGGGCTCCACAGTTCCAACATTCAACATATATTTTTGTCCGTTTGTGATTTGAATTTTGTTGTGGTCGTACAAGCACAGAAGATGCCGAACGTTCTGGATGCCCAGTTGAGGTCTCTACACCCGAAACAATTGAAAAAAATTCATGATATGGTGTTGGCCGATCGGAGATTGAAAGTGCGAGAGATTGTGGAAGCCATAGGCATCTCATGTGGCTCAGTGGTTTCAATTTTAAATGATCACGTGGGTATGAGAAAGCTTTCCGCAAGATGGGTGCCACGTTTGCTCAAAATCGACCACAAACGCAATTGTGTGACAATTTTGCAGGACTGTTTGGCATTGTTCAACCGCAATATGGACGAAACGTGACAGGAGTCAACTGACAGATGCCTGTTGACAGGAGCAGTGTTGCCCTTTCAGTTAAGAGGCAGGAAATTCAAAGAGTCACGGACTTAGTGATCCGCCCTCATAACTTGGGGTATAATCAATCTTCCTTTAGAAGTCACCAGCTGCCGTTCTCCCATGATTACTAGACTACTGATGCACAACAAAAGAAGTATATTTGGCAGGCAAGCTTTCTTCTTTTAAGTCCAGGTGGCAATATAATACCAATTGCTGGAATAGCACTTTGATCACTGATAACTGAATTGCACCACAAAACTCAGCAGCTTTACTGGAAGTTTCATCATCTCACATCAAGTTTGTGTTCACAATTCCAGTAACATCATGGTCGGGTTGCCAAAAACAACAGCAAGTAACCAATTACATCAGGTTATAAGATATACAAAAATCAAAGTCCTTTGGAGTTTATGTGTAGTTGAAAGAGAAGGTCTTGTTTGGCAGATCTGGGAACTCCCTGCAGGACTATGAGGAACTGGCTGCTCTGCATTGCCCTGCTTCTTCGATGGATGTGCTGCATGTCCCAAGACGGTATGTTATAGAGATCAATGGGAATATTCCATTTAAAGAGGAAATTGTTGAGGTATTCATTATAGAAATGTTGCTTTTAACAGTCTTCTAGTAAAGAGCCTTGCGTAAAGAGCCTGGGGGTCCATTTGGACTCCCAGCTGACCATGGAGGCCCAGGTCTCTGCGGTCAGCAAGATCGCTTTTTTCATCTGCGACAGGCAAGGAGGCTGGCCCCCTATCTCTCCCGGAACGATCTGGCCACGGTGATCCAAGCCACAGTCATCTCAAGGCTGGATTACTGCAACGCGCTCTACGTTGGCCTTCCTCTGTCGGTGACCCGGAAGCTCAGGCTAGTGCAGAACACTGCCGCCCGGCTCCTGTCTGGCACGCCAGCTGGCGCCCACATAATACCTGTTTTGCAGGATCTGCACTGGCTGCCAATTGAGCACCGGA
Organism: Anolis apletophallus; assembly: GCA_030556195.1. Classification (NCBI taxonomy): domain Eukaryota; kingdom Metazoa; phylum Chordata; class Lepidosauria; order Squamata; family Anolidae; genus Anolis; species Anolis apletophallus. The sequence goes on along the minus strand of JARBWK010000007.1, from coordinate 8,777,576 downwards.
TCACCTTCAAAGTGTTGGTCCTCACCTTTAAGGCCTTACACGGCCTGGGGCCAGCGTATTTGAGGGACCGTCTCACCCCATATTGCCCTCCGAGATCACTTCGGTCTGAGGACTCCAATCTCCTGGAGATACCTTCAGCTAAACTCGCAAGGCTGACTGCTACCCGCCGGAGGGCGTTCTCTGTCATAGCACCTACGCTGTGGAACGCCCTCCCGGCCGGAACTTGGGCTATGAAGGACTTGCTCCCGTTCAGACGGGCCTGTAAAACATACCTGTTTAAGCAGGTCTTTGGCGAGTAAGTCCTGCCCATGCCCCGCCATCTATTCGCTCTTCTGAGGATGATGTGCTGTTCATTGTTTTAACTGTGTTATTAATTACTGTACTGCTGTTGTTTTTAATTGTTTTTAACTGCTTATTGCCTGTATTTTACTGTGCCCTTCGGCTCCTGTAAGCCGCCGCGAGCCTCAGGGAGTCGGCGGCATAGAAGCCCGAATAATAAATAAATAAATAAATAAAATAAAAAGGATTGATTCAATTTTATATTGAATATTCTACCATTAAGCTAAAACATTACTTTCCAATAAAGCCAGTGGAATTTAATTGATTCCTTCAAAAATGTATGTTTTTATATATTTTATATAAAAATGGAAATCTTAAATTAAAGGGAACTTGATGTTCCCAAACTGTTTCAAAGTTTCAATCACCTCCAATTTGTTCCATTATTTAAGACTGCTAGTTGGATTTTTAAAAAAGGCACATTCAGAAGTAATAATGATGCTTTTAAGATGTATCATCAAGTCTTGCCTCCGCCAGTATTCATATGATCTCATCAAACTTACCAATGTAAGCAATAAGCATCCTAGGATGCTGGCCAGCTACTCAAGCGATAGACAGGCATGTCCTGTCTCTAGTTTTGTGTTCTCTGAATCTAATATGATTCACATAAGCATAAAGGTGGTGAAGAACCTTTTCTATCATTCTAAATAGAAATGGGCCATATCAAAGGCTAGCAAAATATAATATTCTAAATAACATCAAATCCATAATTTTGAAGGAGCATGAAGCTCTTACTTAAATAAAAAAAATGAATTAATGGAAATAAATTCAAATAATCTCTATTAATCTCTATAAGAAGTGAGAGCCAGGACTGGATTCATTTCTCTTCAGATAATAGAAGGGCCACCAAAATGATCACAGGTTTGGAAATCAAGACTTTGAGCAGGGCCGGACTAAGGTAATTTTAAATGGTAAGCGAACATTATTTTGCCCCCAATTACTGAAAAATAAAAGGTAGAATATTATTTACATGTTCATGGGTGCATTCGGCTGCCGGGCGCTCCTCCCCAGTCTCCGGCCTCGTGGAGGGTGCGCATGTGCGCTGGGTACGCATGCGCAGAACCATGTGGTTCCATGCGTGCACATTTGGTGTGGAGCGGGTGGGCCGCCTTCCACGGGGCCGGAGACTGAGAAGGGGTGTTTGGCGGCCAGATGCACCCACGCATATGTGGCACCCCACGCGGGCACGTAGTTCACGTAATGTAAGATCCGGCCCTGACTTTGAGGAACGGCTGAGGGAGTTGTGTATGTTTCACTTGGAGAGAAGAAGGCTGAGAGTGAACATGATGATCAGTTTTAAATATTTGAAATGATATCGCATTGAAGAGGTGAGCTTGTTTGCGGGTGCTTTGGAGACTAGGGAGCAATGGAACAATGGATTCAAATTGAGGAATAAGCATTCCATCTAAACCTTAGGGAGAACCTTGTGGTGTTAAGAGCTGTTTGACAGTAGAATAAGCTACCTCGGAGAGTGGTGGAGTCTCCTTCCCTGGAGGATTTCAAGCAGGATTTTAATAAGAGAAGGTTTTACTAAATAATGTTTGTTTATATTATATATTTGTTTATTTTCCAATAGAAATAACATGTGGACCACCTAATATTGCCCATGGGAGTGTAAGCAAGGCCATTTACCAAATTTCCTGTAATGAGGGATATAAACCTGCAGATAGAGATGAAGCAACATGCACGCGAGATGGATGGAGCACAAGACTTGAATGTATAGGTCTGTATGTTTCTATGGTTACAGTTCACACTCGCACACAATTCATTGTAAGAAGGTCCCACAGTGGGAATTTCTCATTTAATAAATGCCCACAGGATGCATTTTTAACAAAAGAAGAATTAAGACAAAGGCAAAATTCTCTTGTAGGATGAAATCGTCACAGCATAGTGCTATGGAATCATGGAAATTGTAGTTTTACAAAGTCATAAGAACATAAGAAGAGCCATGCTGAATCGGGCCTCAGCCCATCTAGTCCAGCATTCTGTGTCACACAGTGGCCCACTAGTTGTACACGGGGATCTCGAGCAGAAAGGAGGGCAAAACCCTCACCTGCTCCCGACCCCCCACAACCAGTACCCGGGGAAAATCCTGCCTGCCTCCATCAACACAGAGGTGGCACTTGGATGTCCATTTCAGTAGCTACTGATTCCCTTGGTATCCATGAATCTGTCTAATCCTGCCTTGAAGCTGTCCAGGCTGACCGCTGTCACAACCTCCTCTGGAAGTGAGTTCCATAACCCAATGACCCTCTGGGTGAAGAAATATTTCCCTTTATTAGTCCTAACTTTCCTACCTTGGAGCTTTAGGGAGTGCCCCCTAGTCCTAGTGTTGTGTGACAGAGAAAATATTTTCTCTCTATTCACCCTTTCTATCCCATGCATGATTTTATACACTTCGATCAAGTCACCTCTTAAACGCCGTCTTTCAAGGCTGAAAAGACCAAGGCGTTGCAACCTGATTTCGTAAGGGAGCTGCTCCATCCCTTGGATCGTTCTTGTTGCCCTTTTCTGTACCTTTTCCGGTTCCGTTATATCCTTCTTGAGGTGCGGTGACCAGAATTGTACACAGTACTCCAGATGTGGCCTCACCATAGATTTGTAGAGAGGCAATACAACATTTGTGACCTATTTTCGATTCCCTTCCTGATCATGCCAAGCATAGAATTTGCTTTTGTACTGCTGCTGCGCACTGGGTTGACATCTTCATTGAGCTGTCCACCAAAACCCCAAGATCCCTTTCCTGGTTTGTCTCAAGCTTTGACCCCATCAATTGGTAGGTGTCGTTGGGGTTCTTTGCCCGATGTGCATGACTTTACACTTGTTTAGGTTAAAATGCATTTGCCACTTTGTTGCCCATTCACTCAATGTCGAGAGATCTTTCTGGAGCTCTTTACAGTCAGTTTCATTTTTAACTACCCTGAACAATTTAGTGTCATCTGCAAACTTTACCTCAGAATTTACTCCTACATCCAGGAGTAAATTCTGAGGTAGCAAAGTTTGCAGACGACACTAAATTGTTCAGGGTAGTTAAAAATGAAACTGATTGTAAAGAGCTCCAGAAAGATCTCTCGAAATTGAGTGAATGGGCAACAAAGTGGCAAATGCATTTTAACCTAAACAAGTGTAAAGTCATGCACATCGGGCAAAGAACCCCAACTACACCTACCAATTGATGGGGTCAAAGCTTTCGAGACAAACCAGGAAAGGGATCTTGGGGTTTTGTGACAGCTCAATGAAGATGTCAACCCAGTCTTGCAGCAGTACAAAAAGCAAATTCTATGCTAAGCATGATCAGGAAGGGAATCGAAAATAGGTCGTCAAATGTTGTATTGCCTCTCTACAAAGTCTTTTAACTTCCTTGCCAAAGAGTGTTGATACTTTACGAAACCTCAAATCCCTGGTTTCTGCAGCTCTGAGCCTCGGTAGTTATAGGGATATCAAACTGTGTTAATTTTATAGTGTAGATGTAGCCTTAGTCTTTTTTCATATGCATGTTCAATTGATTGATTATTTTTTTAAACAGCTATTGTGACCAAATTCGGCTCCTTTAAAAAGCCTCACAAATGTCAACATCAGAATCCTCGCGTTCTATATTCTTTGGCAGCAGGGAGCATATTCAGAAAATTTCTTAGGATCACAGAAGTCTTGCCTATCAGGAGTAGTCAGAACTTGTAGTAATGTGATGCCACATAACAACTCCTTCAACCTGGTAGGTATTAGGCCTGGGCAATCATGGTTCTAAATGGTTCTAAAGTTCTTACAAAACTGAAGTTCTGGTGGTGAAAACTAGGTGGCGCTGGTGCTTTGCTTCTATGGTGTTGCTAAAGTTCTGGTGGTGAACATTTCAGAACTCTAACAAAACTTTCAAAATTTCGTTACTATTTCATTATTGGAGATTTTTAAGACAGGACAAATTAGGAATTGCCATTTATAATGAAATTTTGAAAGTTTTGTTAGAGTTCTGAAATGTTCACCACCAGAACTTTAACAACATTGTAGAAGCAAAGCACCAGCGCCACCTAGTTTTCACCACCAGAACTTTAGTTTTGTAAGTACTTTAGAATCATTTAGAACCATGATTGCCCAGGCCTAGTAGGTATGTGATTCTTAACTCTATAAGATTCACTATCTGAATCTAAGCATTTGAAAATCATGTTCAGGAGGAAAGAGTGTACGAGCATTGGTAGTTCCACAGGGACTCACAAAGCTTTGTTTTGAGAAAGGAATACAGCACAGACCAAAAGTTGACTAGCTCTGATGTAGACTGAATCTAGCTTGTGATTTCAGTTTCTCTTCAGTCCTGTTTGCATTCTTACCGGCTGAATTTTTAAAAATCGTTTCTACTCCAAGAACCATAAAATGAGGTATTTTAATTTCCCACAAGAGGCGCAGTAAGAATATGGCCTCTAATAAGTGATGATTAACAGAGAAACAAGTTCCTAACTTGTTTATTGGTGAAGTGTCAACTAAATTTATGTTTCTTTATATAGCTATTGTATGCCGACAACCACAAATTGATCATGGCAGCGTTCAACCAAGGCAATTGCTGTACCAATATCAAGACTCAATCGATACATCCTGTGAGGAAGGATATAGTAACAGTGCTACCTCATTCTGCACTGCTCTTGGCTGGCAACCTCCTCCAGCATGTACACGTAAGTATCTTTCTCTTTGCTATTTTAGAACATAGATAACTAATAATTATTGTGGCTGCTTCTCCCACTTCTTCCTGTTTGCTGTGTTTCTATTCCGCTTGATATTTTCCTTCTCTTGTCTGGGTGAAATAGATACTCACAGCACACAAGTTAAAGGACAATCTGGGTCATCCTGCTTTTCCTGAGAAAGTGTGTTTCATTTGGGAAAGGAAAAGAGAGACTGGGAGGGGGCACAGATATCTGTTGCACACAGGAAGGAGAGGAAGGACTGTGCTGTTGCCCCAGGCCTCTGAGGCCTGTAGAAAGGCGTAGACGAGTATCTCACTATTCCCGGGGATTACGTGTCAGAATATTGCATTTTAAATGGCAATTCATGAGTCAGCACAAGATGTATTTTCTGCAGTGTGACATGTTTGACACCAGATGGCGCTGTCTCAAGACTGATAAATGGAATCTTGAGGAATGACAGTTGGGATCTGACAGTTGGGAATTGTCCGTTGAAGAGGACAGTTAGGATTAAATATTTGTGAGGAAAGGATGTTTAGGAAGGTAGCTGTAATTGCTGTTGTTTTTCCATGCTTAGCTTGTTATTGTTAAATTCAATTCAATACAAAGTTATATTTTTACCTTGTGAATTGAATGAGAGTGTCATTATTCACACGAACAGAGACTGGAGTTTATTGGGCCGATGGGGAATTAAACTTCTATATTTCTGTTGCCTATTCTGCTGTGGCATAAATACTCGACGCCGAAGATTACGAATACCTTCCTATGAGTACTCTGGAATCTTCACAAATACTCTAAGGCTTCTATTCTTTTGATTAACTGTTTTATTAGTTACCGGAGTTACTTCACTCCAAGCAAATGCATAACAGTCCCAAGATACAACCAGGGTTTAGCTGTCTCCAAAAAGAAAGATGTTGATAGTTCTTACACCTTTTCTGTTCTTTTCTTTGGTGAAGACAAAGAGATGGAGTCTCTCCAAAGCTGTCCTTTACTCTGACAATGAAGTCCGGGGACGTTCAAAGCCACCAATGGCTGGCCTGTTGGAGGAAGAAGCCCTTCCTTCACGATCTGTCAACTGCGAAAGGCCACCTTACTTGGATCTGCACACATCATTCGGAATTAAATCACACAGTCCTAGATGCTTGGGAAGGGTTCGACTTGTGACTTTGTGATACGAAATCTAGCATATATATATATCTCATTAGCTATGACATACTGTGTTTTTGTGTCAGTAAAATAATAATACCACCAATGCTAGCACAAAAGAAATAAGCACAATGAAAGAAAACAACACGTGACTGTAATATTCAATTTTGTTGATGCTTATTTTTTTCCTCTCTGTTCTTTTCTAAAGCAAAGCGTTGTGAATATCCCCATGTTCAGAATGGAAGAGTGGATGGATGGCGAATGTACTTTCCAAAGAAACCAGGTTCCACACTTCATTTTACATGTAACTCTGGTTTTCTACCTGAAAATAAAAATACTTGGCATTTATCGTTCTGCACTAATCGTGGCTGGGAACCAGAACCCAAATGCTTCAGTAAGTAAAAATTTCCTTGCATTCTCCTTCCTTAGCAAGGAGAGAAATAATCATGTCTAGACATAACATGTTGCATTCAAATCAGTTTTGTGAAAAGTTCATTTAAAAAAAAGAAGAAGAAAAAAAGCACGGACAAAAGGGATGAGAAAAGCGACCATTTGTCTTCGTCAATTCACATGTTTCATTTCTAGCTGTAAAATGCAAAATGATTGATGAGTGCAGCTGTAATGCTGTTCGACAGCACTTCAACTGCTGTGGCTCAATGCGATTGTAGTTTGGTGAGACACCAGCATTCTTAGGCAGAGAAGACTAAATACTCCATTGAGTCTATCATATTAAACCGTAGCAGTTGAAGTAGTTTCAAGCTAGAATAATTTGACAGTGTGAACATACCCAAAGTTTGCTCTTACAAAAGTTTCATAAGGAAGTAAACTCCCCAATGAAAATGGATTCATTTCCAGTTCCAAATGTTCTGCTGTGAAATGTGCAAATGATCATAAGGAAAGAAAGGTTGTAATGTGAGAAACCCCAAACCGGGTTTCTGTTAATATCGAATGCAATGGGAACATCTATGAAGTGGGCTTGATCCACTGTTCAGAAACTAGTTCAGGTCTGCTTGTTGACCCGAGAGACACTCTCTCAGCTAACTTGGAGGCAACAGGTAGTCCTATTGCCCGGCCATGCTGGACATCCCGTTTCCTCCTTTCAATCTGCTAAACCTGACACCAAGGTAGATGTCTGTGTTATAGTTGTCAACAGCCCTGACACATGGGGAGGGGACTGCTATTCCTTGAGTCTTGGAAGTGTGGGATGGAAGTGTGGGATGTCAAGATAGCTGCCACCAGTTCTAGTTAGGGAATGTCCCAACTGTCTTGAATGCCCTTGATTTGAGGGACAACCCAACTCCTTGCTCAGGATTCAGGTTGTCCCCTTAGTTAATGTAACCTGGGGGAAAACAGTGGTGTTTAATCATCATGGGGCCGATCTGACCTTACACTGACCTAAGTTGTCAGTGTAGATGTGCACAAGGTATTGGTCTGGCATGTAGTGGGGCTGGAGGGGCTCAGCCCCCCACCCCGAAATTCTCAGGGTTGTCAACGGAAGGTCTTACTGGTACATTATTTAAACTGTTATGTGTATTCATATCATGATCTGATCACCATGCTCAATATATCCCATATGCATGGGGGTATTATTGGGACAATGATACAAAAGGTTTGCTAGAGTATACCCTCTCTCACCCAGACTCAGCCCCCCCCCCCCCAAAAAAACAATCAAACTCAGCTCCTCCCGAATCAAAATCCTGGCTACGGCCCTGGCCTGAGGAAATTTAAAAGGAGTAAATCAATTCCATAAACTGAACCCTCCCTCCAAGATCTTCAGCCGCCTTCTTTTGAGGTAAATCTTCTCCTCAATATCTGGACACAAGTCTTTATTACAATGAACTGAACAAGGAAATGTTTATTCAAGGATTCTCAGGCATACAAATCTTGTTGGTTAGTCAGTATTTCTTAGATGTTGGTACAGTTGGCTCATGTTGTCACAAACACTTGAAACAGTTTTCAATATAACTCCCAGAATGGCTTTTCCTTTCACCAGACCGCTTAAAACTTATTTCACTTTAAAGTACCTTTCCTCTTCTGATTGACATTCAAGGCACTGACTTGCCTTTTACTCCCTTCAGCTATCGCACTGAAGTTACAGATTATTACTGGGGCTTCTTTCCCCTTAGCTCAACAGCTATTTACTTATTCAAAGAGGTTCAACTGACAGTCTAAACAACCCGGCGGAAGACTTAGATCTCCTGGTTCGGCTCTCACCTGGCCAGAACCAACCTTTCACTTTAGCTCACCGGCCAAAGGCTGAATATTGAAAATACCTGCTCCACTCCTTTGGGCCCTGCCTAGAGAGATACGGACACTTTTCTAATGCAACCCACATTGCTATGGCAATTCAGCCAACAAGCAGAAACAGTTAAAATGGTTTTTTTAACTTAATAAATCATTATCAAAACTCATATTATGTCATCTGTCTAAATACTTGGTGTAAGAATACACTTTGAATCCTTATAATAATCTTGCATAAATGATGCAGCATAATTGTTCTTTTGCTTTTAGAAAAATGTGATCCTCCTCGAGGGATTCCACATGGTAGTCTTGAAGCTTTCCCACAGTTACTCATAGAGGGCAATGAGATCGCATTTGAGTGTGATCCAGGATACGTTCCTGAAAATCAGCAAACAACGATCACATGCACCAAAAATGGCTGGTTACCAACTCCAAGTTGTGTTGCTCCAGGTAAGCAAGTTTTAGTTCATGTTGTTTGAAAATATTCAATCTTAGATTATTTATTTATTTATTTATTATTCGGGTTTCTATGCTGCCGACTCCCTGAGGCTCGCGGCGGCTCACAGGAACCGAAGGTACAACTACACACAAGCAATGCGATAAAACATCTAAGACAATTAAACAGTTAAAACAGCAAAATACAAAACCCCCAGGTACAGTTCAGAAATTAGATAGCGTGACACCCCAGGACAGCGGCTAAAGCGGAACATGGGCAGGACCTACTCACCGAAGGCCTGCTTAAACAAATAAGTTTTGCAGGCGCGTCTAAACGGGAGCAGGTCCTTTATAGCCCGCGTTCCAGCCGGGAGGGCGTTCCACAGCGTAGGAGCTATAACGGAGAACGCCCTCCGGCGAGTAGATGTCAGTTTAGCCGATTTCGCCGAGGGTATCTCTAACAAATTAGCATCCTCGGAGCGTAGCGATCTCGGGGACAGTGTGGGGTGAGTCGGTCCCTCAAGTACGCTGGCCCCAGGCCATGCAAGGCCTTAAAGGTAAGAACCAACACCTTGAAGGAGATCCGGTGCTCGATTGGGAGCCAGTGCAGATCCTGCAAAACAGGTGTGATGTGGCGGCCTGCTGGGGTTCCAGACAGGAGCCGGGCGGCAGTGTTCTGCACCAACTTGAGCTTCCGGGTCGCCGACAAAGGAAGGCCAACGTAAAGCGCGTTACAGTAATCCAGCCTTGAGATGACCGTAGCTTGGATCACCCTGGCCTGGTCATTCCGGGAGATATAGGGGGCCAGCCTCCGAGCCTGTCGCAGATGAAAAAAGCAACCTTGCTGACCGCGGAGACCTGGGCCTCCATGGTCAGCTGGGAGTCCAGATGGACCCCCAGGCTCTTAACGGAAGGCGATGGGCATAGCGCCACACCGTCCAGGGTCGGAAGCTGGACATCTACACCACCCGAGCAGCCCGACCACAAGACCTCCGTCTTCGCCGGATTCACCCTCAACCTACTGGCACGCAGCCATCCAGTAACGGCCTCGAGGCAGTGTTGGAAATTATCGGGGATGGATCCCGGCCTGTCCTCCATCCTCAGAATGAGCTGGGTGTCGTCAGCGTACTGGTGGCACTCCAGCCCATAACTCCGCACCAGCTGTGCAAGCGGCTGCATGTAGATGTTGAATAACAGAGGGGAGAGAATGGCCCCTTGCGGAACTCCACAAACTAATGAGGAGCCCTCCGGTTGTAGATTATAGATTAGGATGCATATATACATGTGAATGTGATATTTTTTGTGATTTATTCAATAGATATAATATTTTGGCTTACACTCCTTGATTGATCATACTCTTATTTCACATGAGGTTGGTTTACTGTGAGTTGTTTGCAACTAACCCCTAGTACTTTGATTAGCTGAACAGCATTCCCAATATTTCCAGTCAATTGGATCTTTCTTTTGAATTATTCAACCCATGAAAATATGGGCCACACAAATATTTTAAGAGTAAACCACTATGGAACACCCTATAGGTAATATACATGAAATGCAAGGAAAGATAGACACAAAATGCGTAAATGTATCATATAATGCTTTAAATCCAAATAGCATACACACTGGTGTCTGGAAAATGCCCAGGAATCCCCCGTTCTAACAATAGAACACTACACACATGAAATAATGTATAAAACAAGTTATAGTCACTCGTAATGGTATCCTGTGTAGTCCCAGGCAGGAATAGCACAATGTCAGCGGAAATACCCGTGGGATGCGCCAGGCGGGAGAGGGCTCCAGGCGAAGTCGCAGCTGCTCCAACACAAAGTGGTGTTCGACCCAAAGGAAAATATCAGGCCGTGAGGCCAGGGTTTGGCAGCGGCAGACGGAGAAGGGAAAACAGGAGGCGCTGGGTGTTTGGGGAACGCCGAAGATGCAGGATAGTAGGCCAGAAAGGCAGCAAAAATCAACAGCCCCTGTGTGCCCCAACTCCGAGAGGCGAAGAAACGTCTGAGGCCACTGGAGGAAGGACCAACGAGGGAGTAAATACCCCGGAATTCCTCTGGACTCGTTTCGACCGGAGTCTTTGTCAAGGTCAAAATAATTCTCTATTCAAATGATAATATTCAATATGTGGCAGACATAATGATCTGGAATATAAATATATACAACATCACAGCACAATGAACCATACAGCACGGTACATCATATAGAATATTGCATTAGGACATTTAAACAAAGCGTAGCATATTTACCTGATAGTAAAGGCTCAATAACATAAGCATGTGAAGTATCATGATGGCAAAGAGTATTAACCACACAAATATTTTAGCATGCCTTTCCTGACATGTTGCATTCTCAGATTTTATTTATTTCAAATTAGATGTTTGGGTTATTTCCTTTGTTGATAAATTCATTTGATACATTTTTGATCTGTTCTGATAAAACTGAATTTCATCACATAGTTATAAAATCCATGTCATGTTGGGGTTTTTTTTTTAAAAATCATATCGAATATTTTTTTTTTACTTTTAAGAATTCCACATGGATGTCAAAAAACTCCTCTGTCTAATGGCTTTTTCACTGTACATAAGGAGGTGTTTTCTGTCTTTGAGAAAGTATACTATAAATGGCTGAGTAGCTACACAACCCCTACCAGGGTTGAGGAGGAAGAGATACAGTGTCTTCAAACAGGATGGAAGCAGCTTTTTGAATATATCTTGATGTTTCCTGGTTTGATATCCAATAGTTTCTTTGCAGGCTGTGATGATGAAGGTCTTTAGTTTGTTCCAATGTTCCTCAACATTTTCGGTGTGTTCTATGGGTAGATGATTCTTGAGTGTTGTTTGGAGAAGGGCTCTTTTGAAGGGCTCCTGAAGGGCTCCTGTGTTCATTTTGTGTCTTATCTTTCTTCCTTGGAGTCTGCGTTTCGGGGCAATCTTGATAGCCATCATGGATCAGATTAATCTGTCTGTCCAGCAGTCATCAGCACCTGTCATGACTCTTGTGAGAAGCATGTCATGGCAGTCTCTGGCATGTATAATTACAGTCTAAGAGGTGCCAATGCTTTGACCGGGGTGCTTCCATGATATCTTGAGTTTCTTTTTCTGGCAGAAGAGCGTGTTGGTGACGACAAGGTTGTGTTCTGCACATTTGGAGAAAAGCAGGATGCCATTCGAGTTGCTGTTTCCAAACCTGTCTTTTCCTATGGTCCCTGGCCACAGGTCAAAGTCTCGCCCGACTCTTGATGTCTTCATCAGCATCTATTGTTGGTGCATAGACACTTATGATGGTTGCCTGTTGGGTTTTGGCAAGGTTAATTTGGAGGGTTGAGAGTAGTTTGTTAAAGTCAATGGGTGCTTTGGTCAAGTGTTTCACCAGGTCATTTCTGTTAGTAAAGCCAACTCTGTGCATTCTTCATTCTTCTTCAGGCAGTCCCTTCCAGAAGAAGGTGTAGCCTCCTTTTTCTTCCTTCAGCTGTCCCTCTCCTGAAGTGCAGCTATGTCGATGTTAAAGCATCCCAGCTCCCTTGCAATGATAGCAGTTCTGTGTTTGGGGCATTCACTGTTGGTGTTGTCCATCATTGTCCATACGTTCCATGTTCCAAAGTTCATTTTTATTTTTTTTGGACACAGGGTGGTGACCTCTCTGGATGTGGAAGTTCAGTCAGACAGTCCAGCCAGGGATAAGAAAGGCAGACAATGTTTAGGGCAACTTTTCTAACCCCTTCCCCATGTGGGGTGAGAAGAGTGGATCCTAAAAAGAGCTGCTCATTCATGGATACAGCTGCCGAGGTACTCAACTGTCTCAGACCTTAAGGTAGAATGACTGAGTTCATATCCACCACTCATGTGCCAGTCTGAGACTAGGGGTGTCCGGATTTCACAGTCCTGCCCCCATTGCCACTCGCTGATCACCATAGGACCTTGTGTTTTATTTTTCTTGGAAGACACCTCTGTGTGAGTTTTTTTAATGTGCGGCGGATGGTGCACAGCTGATCAACACACAGTCTTCACAGAGTGAGGTTCAATCCAGTGGCATGGTTAACATGACGACGGTTGCTTCTCAATCTGTTGTTGCCTTTTTCTGCCTTGACAGCCATTGTAACATGTATCATGTTATCCTCAGCCTGCTCCGCCGTTGAGGTCTTTGGGTCTTTGGATTATGCTTTGTCTGGAACCTCCCTTGTGGCCCTTCCTAGGAGGGCACAACTCCAGTGGTTCCACCCACAGGTTCATTGGAATATGCAAGCCCCTCACCACAGCTAGGTGACAATCCATTGCTGGGGCTTGCGTGTTCCAATGAATCTGCCCGATATCCTGAAAACTGCATGGTTCTTCTGATCCAAGTGGTAAAGCTTGGGGCAGCCCTAACTCAGAGGTAAGTTTTAAAGATAATTGAAAAATTGCTGCTGAGACTTCTGAAACTGTCCTGCTCTTAGTGGTTCCTTGCATCTCTGAAGGTAAATACTAGACACCACTGTGATTTCAGGAGGCAATATGAACCCATGCATGTTCTGCGTTTGCCCACCTAGAAGAGGTCTTATACCCTTAGATATAATGCCTCATAGGCATGATCAGAATCAATAACCCCCTTCCACCCAGAGTTGTCCAAAGGGGAATTTTACTGAACATATAAGAACAAATTGTACACAAAATATTGTAGCTTATATTACAGTAGAACTTTGTGAATTGTCAGTTGTAAATGTCTAGGTAATTAAATAGGAATTGTTTATTATATTAAATTGCCTATTTATTAACTCACAATTATATGTCTGAGATGGTTTTAAGACCCATGTTGATATTTAGAAGGCTTGGAGCTGCTACAAAGAGCTTGCTTCTATAGCGGCTCCAAGTGGGTCCTTGCTATGGCAGGACCCATCGCAAAGGAACTTGGCATTTGGAGGTTCTCCAGAGCAGATGAGGAAAATATAAAAATTAAAAATGTAGGATTAATAATAAAGTTCCTTACCCACATGAAGGGAAGCTGGGAAGCTCATAAAATATTTCCTCAAAAAAGATTTAGGAGTTATATTTGCTTACCTTTTTACCAATACTAATTCTATTAACATTAACTACATTTGTAAGGACTCATCCATTCTGAGCAGGCCGAAGCCTGTGTTGCAGTTTGGCTCCCTGGATAGAATAGCTGGCATCCATCTTAGGAGGGAGTTCCACAGGGCAGCCATTGTAAGAAGGTAATTGCCAGAGACAGGGGGAGTGGTTTTAGAGCTTCTCTGTCTAGATACAGTGTCTCCCAGGAGATTGGCTGAGAGCCATGGGGGAGGAGCTGAGCTGGCAAGGAGGGAGAAATCCTGTCAGAAAAGTTTAGTCTTTAGCTAGGTTTTGGAGAAGTAACATCCAAGCCTCAGCAGTTGGTCTGAAGCAGTCTGTTCTATAGCGAAACATCCAGGGAATATTCTGAACTAAGGGGTCAGGGTAGCTGACAGCGCTTAGGGTCAGAAGTATATTCAGGGTGACGCGTAGAGTTTAGAGCCGGTAGGGCTGACTTGGGATAGTCAGTCAGAACACCTTGTAATCTCTGAGTTAGAGAGAAAGGTGGGCTCTGTGACTGGGAGCTAACAGGAGTTTCTTAGCTCATTCAGACAAGACTCAGGGAACTTTTAGTATAGAGAAGTTCCAAGTTGTTACCATCTGCTCGCCACTAGTTTCAATATTAGTGAGAGAGTTTTAGGGTCAAGTTTTAGCACTGACCGGAATTATAATAAGATCTAAGAAAAGGCATTTATTGAAATCAATACGCTCCAGCACATTTTATATCAAGCAAACCATCACGCTGTCGAACCATCTTTATATGTAACCATACGCTCTCGTTGCCTCAATAGAAGAACCATTAAGATCTGTGCCTTGTCTTTAGAAGCCTGTTTAAGTTAATAAACTCTTTCTTGTTAACTTTTAAGCAAGCCTCCACCATACTTCTTTTCAGTTTCCTCTCAGTGGGTGAGTTTTAATAGGAGCCTAGCTGGAAATCTTATTTTATTATAAAATCCTAATAAGAACATTAGGTTGGTGGTAGCGATTTTAAGAATTGGGTAGACCAAGTCATCACAACATTACATTATGTATAGGGGTATACAAAAACACAAACAAAAAAAGAGTATTCACATAAAGCACACTAGACATTTCTGTTCAATTTTCCTCAGTGCTCTAACCTTTCTGAGGCTGTTTCCTTTCTCTTTGTTGTTGCCATTCAAGCAAAATTATTGAATCTAGGTTTTGTACAAAGAAGGGAAAGTTGGGGTGATCAGAATATATTCCCTCAATAAAGATTTAGACGTGACACAGATTATATTTTATATAGAAGTGTTGGGAAGCAGGGACGTAGCCAGAAATGTTTTTCGAGGGGGTGTTTGAAATTTTTAAAGCGAATCATGAGAATTACTTCCATAACACAAAATAATTTAAATAGTATGATTTCTTCTATATTTTATACAGACTTAATTAAATCAAATTTCTATCTCCTTCATGGCGGGCTTCAAATCTCTAGAATAAACACACTGAAACCTAGACCAAGGTCTATCAAGTAGAGAACAGTCAGGCAATATATGCAAAATATACTATATTAGTAGCAAGAAAAAACTGAGTAGTAACCCAGTGCAGCAATCACAATAACAGTAATACATATAGTTTCATGAGACAATCTCAAATCCAATCAACATCTATGACTGTATCATGTCAAGCATCTCATATTCAATAAGTACATCAATTATGTTAGGGAGTGGGGGAAAGACAGGGGTGGGGAAAGCATAGCATATATAAACACACACAATAGATGTAAAATAACACCTGTAGGCAATTACAGAAGATTACTCCCACACGCTCAATGCAAATCAAAGAAATCATGCAGCATTATACATACTATACATCACACAGCGGTGTGAATGATGAAAAGAGCTGTACAAATGTGAACTCTGGGGGCTGTTCTGTCGTGGAGATGATTCCAATGTGTGTAAATAGTTCACACCGATGCGTCAGCCGGCCCAGTTATTACCGAACCACGTTTTGGGGGCCTTCCCTTAAGGGGACAGAGCCCAGGCCGCCCCTAAAAGCGAGGATCGAGGCCCAAAATCTGGGTGATCTTCCCAGAACTACAAATCCCAAAGAACCCAGATCAATGCTCACCCAGACGGAAGAACGCCACTACCGAGAGAAGGATCTAATTCAGCTGAATAGGATGTAATGCCACGCCAGAAATCCAAAGGCAAAAACATAGTCTTTAATGGAAAAGCAGTCCAATATATAGAAAAGCAGTCAAAAGCAGTCATTTACATTTGAATCGGGCGCCTTCCCTTCCATGTGTAGCTTCAGCTGATTGGCCTGGCTGTCAAAGTCAGCTGAGCCAGGAGGAGACCGGCGCGCTTTGGCCAATAGGAGAAGCGCGCCAGAATTCGAACGAGCCTATCCTAGCTAGCTAGCAAGGCGGGAAAAGACACAAAGGGAGAAACGGCTGGGTGGAGGAAGTAACTTATGGCTGAGATACCTTGCGGCTGGAGGGCCTTCGATGTGAAAGCCCACCTTCCTGTTTATTGTTTGTCCTGAGTGCCTTAATGGGAATCTTTTGTCCTGGCTGAAACTCCTTTGTGTTGAGAGTTTCAGTCTAGCGGGAAGCATGGTTTCTCAGTACAAAATGGCCAAATCATAACTTATTGCAGCCGGTAAGCGGGGGTCCGAAGCCCACTTTGATCCGGCTATGGTTGTGGCTATGTGACTTGGGGTTGCCAGAGCCCATGATCCCTTGGGGGGCCAGCTCCGAGGCCAAGGGGGACCCGAGCGGGGGTTCCAGGCTCATCAGAAGCTCGCATGAAGCAACCGTGTTTTGGGTCTGTTTACATGACCATTACATATTCCCTATTATTGGCCAAGCTCCGAGAATAATAGGGACCTATGCAGGGAAGATTTGGGCATAAAGAGTGGGCCTCACCCCACGAAGAAACCCAAAGTCCCTTCCCCAAGGTTATTATCTGTGCAAGGTAAAAATGGGTAGAAAAGTGGATTATTGTGCTGTTCATCCTTGGAACGCTCTGCTGAGGGCTTTTAGCTTAGAAGTTACATTGATACAAAAGGGAACACACAAAGGGGTACAGAATAGGCAATACAATACAGAGATCCCCCACAATCATCCCCAAATACATTCCCATGCAGCTGTTGCTCCCAGAGTAATGATCTTCAAAACAGGCACTTCCTGGGAGTTGTAGTCCTCCGTGGTCCTTGAGAACTGTAGAGCCTTTGGGGCTGGGGTGCCAAGCAGAGGCAAAGTCATTTGAGGGTCCATGATGTGAAAGGGGAAAGCAGGAAATGTCCAAAGGAAGGAACGTCCTTGTGGAAACTATAATTCTCCAAAGGGGCAGAATGACTTCTGGAGTGCAGTAGATTGGCAAAGAGTCACAAAGTCCATGTGGTCAGAAGGGAAAGGGCTGGGAATGTTCAACTGGGGAGTGTCCTTGGTGAACTGCTTCTCCCAAAGCCCAAAAGACCTGGGTTCCCTTTCAGTCCCCTTGCAATCTGGGCAAAACCCCTCCGGAAAACATCGGACACGGTTTACCCAGAAAGGGAGCCTCTGGGGTCCATGATCTATGGGCTGTGGCAAGGCTCTTGCTGGAATCAGCTGTGAAGAGCAGTCCAGGGATAATCCGGGTTATGTAGCATGAAGGAAGGGCAAAATGGGCCAGTGTACTTGGGGAAACTATAAAGTCTGTGATCAGGGGAGAGAGAGAGTCTGAGGGTGGGGATCCTGGGTCAGCCCACATGGAGCTGAACTCAAAGCAGTGGGAAATGGCAGCAGGAAGAGTCCATGACCAGTGTCCTTGGGTGAACTTCAGGTCCCAGCCTGCACAGACCCGGGTTATTGGTTCGAGGCCCCCCTATTTGCATGGATCCCTTCCCTTAACCCCTCTGAAGGCGATCCACCGAGGCAAAGGCATCTTTCCTCCCCCCATAGTCCATGGTTGTTCTCTTTGGTTCCCCCTGGCAGTTTCCAGCCAGGCAAAGGGACCTTCATTCGTTCAAGGAAGAAGTGGTCAAAAAACAGAGAGAAAAGAGTTCTGGTACTTGGGCTCCGTGCCTCCCCGGTCGGCAAGAGGCTTGGGGTCCCATTCCCCCCTTCAGGATCCTTACAGTCCAAAACCGTTGACCCGCTGCCGGATTTGGATCCGTTATTGCTGCTAGAGGCTATGGGACTTAATGCGAGAAAAAAGGTGGGGGCCGATTTGTCCTCGGGTGAACTGAGCGCTCAGCTGGGAGCCAGGTTGTTGATTGCGAGCGGCCGCTTTCCCGGGCTTCCCCCAGGCATGGGAGGGAGAACGGGGAAAAGAAAGGAGCAGAGACAAGATGGGGGAGGAGGCAGAGTGCAAGGGGACAACAGCGGGGCAAATCGGGGACACTTCCAAAGTGTGGATACTGAATCCACACTTCCTATGGCGATCTCACTTATCCGCGGATCGCTCCGCTCCTTGCCCCCACCCTCGGCAATGGCCCCCACTTTTCCAAGATGGCGACGGGGCGAGCGGGTGTGCAGAAGGTGCCGTCCGCTCGCCGGGCCCCCGTTAGAGGCCGGTTGCAGCACGGACGATCGGTGAGGGGGCGGAGACCAAAGGTAGGAACAGGGGGAAGGTCTTGTTTATTGTTTTGTTTGTTTTTGAAGTGTTTGGGTTGTTTTGGGGTTTTTTTCTTATAGCGGTGAGGGGAGGGACGGGCGTTTCGGCCCTAGTGGTGGGTGGTGGTACTGCAGCGGCCTTGCACAGGCCTGGGTGGAGAGTAGCCAGTCTGTTGTGGCTTAGTGGCATGGAAGAGAGTTTGTGATTTTTGTGCAGGGGTTGGCTTATGGGATTGTGTGGGTTATGGTAATGTATGGGATGGTGTGGGCGCTGGGGGAAATGTTCTATGTTTATGCAATGTTAGGTGAAGTATTTCTGATGTATGCATTGGTGCTCTGGGAACTGAATGGGAGGGAAAATGTATTTTGGCTTTGGTCTTGCTGTGGTCTGTTTTATGGGGTTTAATGTGAGGTAGCCATGTGTGGGTTTTGGTGGTGCGGGGGGGGGGGGGATGTCCTGGTTTTATTGCTATGCTGTGGGACTTGCTAAAATGTTCTTCATGTGCTATTGGCTGTGCAAATGTGGTGTAGTTGGGGTGAGGGGAAGCAATGGTGGCTGGGTGTACTGGGAGGGACGAAGTTGGTGTGGTGAACTTTGGAACTGGGTGGGGCAGAAGGAAAAAAAAGGGTCTGGTACTGGTGCAACTTAGGCCTTGGGCCAAAAGGAATACTGGGGACTCTCTGCTGGATTTGGGGCTTCCTGGTTCGGCCATAGATTCCCCACTTTGGAGCAAAAGATAGCACACTATCTGACATGCTCCAACATTCACGAAAACACTACAGTTTTCCTAAGTACGCTCTGGCCATCTCTCTCTGGGGGCTTTGCTGGTATTCCAATCTAACAGGCCCCCCTTTCCAACTAGGAAAGGGACATTATATATATTTGCATTTCTTAGAGCAGGGCTGTCCAACTGGCGGCCCTGGGGCCGTACACGGCCCCCCAGCCTGTTGGCTCCGGCCCCAGCTATGCCCCTGGCCGCCATTTTTATTTTTATTTTTTTAAAAAAAAATTTAAATGGCGGCCGGGGGGGGAGGGGAGGCGGGGCAGGGAGGAGGAAGTGAGCCAGCTCCTCCTCCCTGCACCGCCCTCTTTTTCCTCTCTCACCGGCACCGATGCAAACCCCGGTTTGCATCGGCGCCGGTAGAGAGGGACAAGGGCGGTGCAGGGAGGAGGAAGAGAGCTAGCTCCTCCTCCCTGCACCGCCCTCTTCTTCCCTCTCTCTCCGGAGCCGATGCCTTGGAGGGAGGGGGGTCCCCCGCGGCATCTCCCTCCCTTCCAAGCTCGCTTCCCCCACGAGCCTTCCAGGTTTGGGGAAAGGTTTTCACCCAGCACTCGAGACGCGAGTGCCGGGCGAAAACCCTTCCCCAAACCTGGAAGGCTGGCGGGAAAGCGAGTGGCGCTCTCGCTTCTCCCACCAGCCATCCAGGCTGGCGGGGAGTTTCGCCCAGCTCCCGTGTCCCTCTGCTCAGAGGGACACAGGAGCCGGGCGGAACCCCCTCCGAAGCCTGGAAGGCTCGCGGGGAAGCGAGCGCCGCTTCTCGCTTCCCCGCCAGCCTTCCAGGCTTTGCGGGGAGTTTTTGCCAGCTCCGTGTCCCTCTGCTCAGAGGGACACAGGAGCCGGGCAAAACCCCTCCCCGAAGCCTGGAAGGCTCGCGGGGGAAGCGAGCGCCGCTTCTCGCTTCCCCCGGCAGCCTTCTAGGCTGGCGGGGGTTTTCGCCAGCTCCGTGTCCCTCTGCTCAGAGGGACACAGGAGCCGGGCGAAACCCCTCCCCAAAGCCTGGAAGGCTCGCAGGGGAAGCGAGCGCCGCTTCTCGCTTCCCCCGGCAGCCTTCCAGGCCTGCGGGGGAGTTTTCGCCCAGCTCCCGTGTCCCTCTGCTCAGAGGGACACAGGAGCCGGGCGAAACCCCTCCCCGAAGCCTGGAAGGCTCGCGGGGGGAAGCGAGCGCTGCTTCTTGCTTCCCCCCGGCAGCCATCCAGGCTTGCGGGAGGGTTTCCCTGGGTGACGTTAGGCTGGGTGATGTCAGGCGTCACCCAGCCTAACGTGGCCACGCCCCCCGCTCACTGCGGCCCCCCAGGTGATCAATGACACTTCTTCCGGCCCTTGGGCCGGAAGAAATTGGACAGCACTGTCTTAGAGCACAGAAATTTTTTCCAATTCATTGTAGTTTCTGGTAATTTGTATTCAGTCATTCTTTTTTCTTTTTTCCTTCTTCTTTTGCTAGTTGCATAGCTTTATTATATTTGTAAGGTACACTCCAACCTCTCAAAGATACAGTGCTTTCCCCTCATTGCACCCCACTTCATGGTCTCAAGACATCGTAAGGATCAGAAGATCTGTCCATATCTACATTGTGGCCATCCAGTTACTGGACCCTTTCAATTTGCTGACCAACACAATTCCATATCTGTCCTAATTGTTTTTTATCATCTTTTTAGATTACTGTTGTGATTATGTTGTTTTGTGTGTTGTGAACCACCCTGAGCCTCTTGGGAAGGGTGGTATATAAATCGAAATAATAAATAAATAAATAAATTTTCTGATAGCACTTTTGTGGAAATGGCATGCTATAAACAAAAGACAAAATCAAATCTTGCTGTCAATATCATTTCAGGCTTTGCACACAAGTGTTTGAAGAATAGTTACTATGGGTTTCGGCACGCTCTGAATAAGGACTGTGTGCAAGGATTTTGGACGAATGGAACTATGCACTTTAGATGTTAATTTGTACACTGATTTATGTGTTTTATATTAACTGGTAAATGGTTTTAACTGAGGGATGCTTTTAGAGGTTTCTTGTTGATTTGACCAGCCTTGATTTCTTGCCAGAGTTGTAAGCTGCCTTGAATCCCTTGAGGGGTGAGAAAGGTGGGGTAGAAATGAAGAAAGTAAATAAATAATAAATAAATAAAAGGTCTGTTCACCGCCATCCCCAATGATAGGTACTAAAAGTAATCTTCAAAAGTGGATAGGAATAAGATTAACACTGGGAGTAAAGAGATGGGGAAAATAATAATAATGAGAAACTAATTGTTGCAATTGATTTCCCATGGTTCCTTAACTCAGTGATTTTCAAACTTTTTTGCATCGCGGCACATTTTTTACATTTACAAAACCTGGGGCACACCACCAACCAAAATGACACAAAATGACACTCTAACACAGCGACAAGGTAGCTAGCTTTGAGGGCTCTCTCATTTACCTTTGTGGTTTTTCTCAAAGAATTTGCCTGTTTCTCATTGTTTGTATGTAAGCGTACAAAATAGTCCGTCGGCTTGTTTTGAACAGAAGGGTGTTTCGTTTGGAGATGGCGTTTAAGCTTGCTTTGCAACATGGCGCTATTGGACAGCTTCTCACCACACACCAAGCACAGCGGAGTCGGTGCCGACGCATCTCCGATGAAAGTGAATCCAAATGAAAGATACCTTTTGCTGTATTGCCTCGAGCTCACCGTCTTTGCTTTTTTCTTTTGTCCACCGCTCATATTAGGGCCTTCATCTGTGTCACAATTTTGTCCAGGGCCCTGTTCGGCATATGCATTTTCCCTTCTCAAAAACGTCTCCATCACTGTCACTCGCTTGTCTTGCTGTGATCCCAAATTGCCACTGTCACTTGATGTGTAGCTAACCCTAACTTTGTTTACTTAGCCGCATCTGAGCGAATCCAAGATGGCGCGATGATAGCACTCTCGCGTCACTTCTTAGGTGATGCGAGAGTGCTATGGTTCCATTTCTTAAAAGGACAGATGCGCCTTATAGTTTATATATGAATGAAGTTCGAAAATAATTTCACAGGGCACATCTGATGATATCTCACGGCACACTAGTGTTCCACGGCACACTGGTTGAAAATCACTGCCTTAACTAATGCGGATGGTTTGGTTTCCATTCTTAAAAATGAATAGTATTTCATTCGACAAGTATTTTCCCTTATTTTACCTTTTTCATATTTGTAACAGTGGGGAAGGATATACATTCTCATAGCATTTGCAATCATAATGAATGTTATAAGGGAAAATGCTGTTTTCTGATTCATTGTTCTATTCTTTTCTAAACTTAATGCAGGAAAATGTGATCGTCCACCTTCTATTGAAAATGGAGATATTATTGAGCTTGCAAAACAAGAATATCAATCGGGTGAACGTGTGACATACAAATGCCAACGCTACTACAATATGGAAGGAAATAAAGTAGTAAGTTGTCAAGATGGCCGTTGGTCGGACGCCCCAAAGTGCATAGGTATGAGAATAATCTCAAGACTCCATAACATTTAATGGTAGAGATCTTGTTAATACAGAGAAAAGTAAAATTCACGCCTGTGTCATAGCTTTAATAGATTTATCTAATCAATGAAAAAAATGAATTCTACATAATAGAAGCATGCACTTACAACTATTTCATGCTACAAGTATTCAATACAATGCCTTCAGGATTATGGAGTTGGAAAAGCTGTTGCAGGTCACATACCGGTAGTGAATTTTCCTTCTTAGTGTAAGACGTACACAGATAAAACTGCCTTCATATGCCTTCTATATTTCTCACAAAGAGTTTTGATTACTTCTGTAATCCTGGTTTGTGTGGGGAAGGCGGGATTTACACCATAGGTTTGTATTGCTCATTTGCACAGAATGGTAAATAGCAACGTGGGACTTTCTATTAAATAGTTCTTGGATTTATAGGATTTGTGTTTTGGGGTTCTCCATGTCACTGAACTATCATAATTGTACCACTATGTATTTTCTTATGAAGCATGTTGAGTCCCTACCAGAAGGGATTCTCTCATTCTGTCTCCATTTCCACCCTCATTGGGAGTTCAGTGGGACTGAACAGGAGAGTTTCTCCTACAGATGACACTCTTACTTCCAATGGGAAACCTGATTTTGTTTAATACGATTGGGAATATAGGGGAAGCTCTCCTTTCAGTAAAAGCTCTGATCTACATGATGAAAGCAACAAGAACTGAAATGGATTTGCAGGGGTGGCACATTTCTCTTCCTTGTATTTTTATTCAGGACGTCCTGCAAAGGAGAGAATGGGGCTTACGGTATATTGAAAATTAGTTTAATGTGTGATATGCTTAAGTGTAGTACAGCAGCTCCTCATCATAGTTTGTATTATTGGCCACTTGGTAAAGAAGTTTTTTCTTGAAGGAATTAGGTCAGCGGACATATATTAAGGGCTGGGCTTTAGCAAAGCAGGTTAAACCACCAGCTGTAGTAAATACGAGTACTTTTGTTCTTTGAAGTCTGTTCTCCTTTCTGCTAGTCCTTCCTTAGAAGGTTAAAAAAGTTCTATGTGTCTGTAAACAATTTCATTCTCACTTGAGAACTCCATGTTATTGTCACACGTATCTTCCCCTTTGTCAGCAATGTTCTCACATATTTGTCAAGAATCAATCTCCTCACCCATTCTACCATGCTAAGCCACCTCTTGATCTGTGTTAGAAGTTCACATTTGCCTTCTAAGAAATAAATGTATGAAAACCTGGTAAAAGTTTCCACCAGGACCCAAGCAAATCCCAACTCCCCCTTCACCCTTTTGAAATGGGTCAGATAACTATGCCTGTACTATGTCAAACCTTTCATTTGGTTTGATTTTGGACTTTTTGATACTGGAATCTTTTTAACATTGACCTCGTTACAAATTGCACAATCAAGGGTATTTTCCCACTGTTCACATTCAAAATTGAGACAAACATTTAGCAATTAATTCAAAACTTTGAAATCAGTATGCCTTGCTGCTCTGTGTAAAAAATGTATGTGCCTGTCATGAATGGTTTGCTTTTTTCACAACATGCATTTCCACATCTTCTGACTCTGAGCAAATATTTTTTTCAAACATTTGGTACAACTTATTTCTTTTTACTCCTTTTGCACAAACCTTTCCATTCAAGGTAACAAAACAGTAAATGCCTTTACACAGAACACTCCACGAGTGTGGCTATGCTTAGGAGGCTAGACTTGAGTTCTGGCACACAAATTGCTTCCTCCCACTCAAACCCCTAAACAGGAAATAAAGGCAGTTCCACGTGTCTTTACTGTTCTAATAGTCCCATCTGCTAAAGTCACTGTTATACCTGTCACATCCTTCATATTCTTCATCATCTTGGGATCTATTATGATGTGATGAGTTGCTCCACAATCCAGGATCCAATTCTTATTCATCTGGTCTGGATTGTAGGCAGCCATGAACAAACAGGCCTCAGTTCTCTCCCATGGGATAATCTTCCTCTGTAAGGCATCTTTTCTTGCAAAATGACCTTGTCTCCCTCAAGAAAAAAACCAAGTCTTTGTTTTGACTCCAAACGCACATGTTTCCTGGCAGTTTTCATCTTCTTGTAGACCATACAGTGGTCTACAACAGGGCTGTCCAACTGGCGGCCCCGGGGCCGGATCCGGCCCCGTAGCCTGTTGGACACGGCCCCACCTATGCCCTCAGCCGCCATTTTTAAATTTTTTTAAAAATCGATTTTTTTAAAATGGCGGCCGGGGCCGGGGGAGGCGGGGCAGGGAGGAGGAAGAGAGCTAGCTCCTCCTCCTTTTTCGCGCCCTCCCTACCTAGGGCGGGAGCCGCGAGGGCAGAAGGCGCCAACAGCAGCAGCGTCACAGGCCTGGCGTGACGCGCTGCCCCTTGGCACCGCCTTCTTTTCTTTTTGGCGCCTTCTTTCCTAGGGCGGGGGGGCCGAAAGGAGGAGTAGGCGGCGCCAAGAGCAGAGCGTCACTCCAGGCCTGTGACGCTCTGCTCTTGGCGCGCCTACTCCTCCTTTCGGCGCCCCCGCCCCTAGGAAGGGAGGGGGGCGCCAAAAGGAGGAGTAGGCGGTGCCAAGGGGCAGCGCGTCACGCCAGGCTTGTGACGCTGCTGTTGGCGCC
The DNA here is from genome assembly GCA_030556195.1 of Anolis apletophallus. Classification (NCBI taxonomy): domain Eukaryota; kingdom Metazoa; phylum Chordata; class Lepidosauria; order Squamata; family Anolidae; genus Anolis; species Anolis apletophallus. The sequence goes on along the minus strand of JARBWK010000007.1, from coordinate 8,752,275 downwards.
GCCTTCTGCCCTTTCGGCCGTTTTAGGAGGGGGCGGGGCCTGGGGGCGGGGCCGAGCGGCCCCCTAGGTCATCAGTGACCTTTTATCCGGCCCTGGACCCCGTAGAAGTTGGACAGCACTGGTCTACAAGACTTAACAAGATGTCAGTCATGCCATCTTGTTCTTGCCTTTGGGATTTCTCAAATGTTCTTCTATCCAGTTCTTCCAGAACTCTGCCACAAACTAAGTCCAGCCTCAAATTTTGGACTCTCAGGTTCTGGAAACTCTGAATGAGATAATCCCAATCCAACTCATGCTTGAAACCATGAGCCTCAGAAAACTCTATACCTCGAACATCTGTCTGCATGAACAATTCTTTCATCAGGTAAATACTTCCTAATATTCTGGCCCCTTTCCAGCTTTGTGTCATAGTATGTTTGTCCAAATCAATTGTGAAGCATAGAACTCTCCTTCGCAGTGTTTCTCTCTTATTTATTTATTTATTAATTTATTATTCACTCTTATATACCGCTCCTTCCGGCAGGCTCGGGATGGTTTACATGGTACGCATACAAAATACAGTAACAGTTTAATACATTCTACAAGGCATAAAACATAAAAGCACAAAAGCATCAAAATTCGACTATCCCGGAACAGCCATCTGCAGTATCGCCAGTTGGCTTCAAACTTATGTCAGACTTCAGGCTGGTGAGGTTAAAAGCTTGTTTGAACAAGAAAGTTCTACAAGCTCTCTGTAACATTCACCAGCTGGTTTGGCTGAAGACACAACAGTATGGACACTTTAACCTTTTAATCATGATCCTGATCTTGATCTGTGCCTGTAAGAGTGTGCTCTAGTCCTTCCTTTGTAAGGTAACATTCCATCATTATGGATCAAACCTGGAAGTTACTATCCGAAAGCGTCTCAAAATTTATGGTACTAGGGCTTGCTGCTGCTATCTCTTCTGTTTCGCTTTCAGCTCTTGCAATCTACTTCTGAACCTCAAACTGCCTCTTTGAGACCTCTGCGATTAAGCCAAGCACTGTATTTTGATGCTCACAGCCAGCAGTCACAGCCTGCAGTTTTCTTCAAAGCTCAGTCTTTCAGTCCATTATCAGCCTTAAATCTCGCCAAAGCTAATTGTTTTTATTAGCTTCTTTACCAGGCAGAATGTTGCTGGCATCCCATAATCCATGTCAGGAAATTGAGATACATCATCTGGTCTTATCACAATTCTTTTCAGCCTTCACAAGAACTCATCTTGAAAAGCACGAAAATAAGAAAGTTCAGACTGATTCCATAAATTCAGCTGCCAAAGAAAGCAGCTCTCCTACTTTATTAACGGGAAATATTTACTATGCACTATTTCAAACGCCTTTGCACTGGATCAAGTCATGGCAAAGAACAAAGGCACCGAGGCACACAGTCTTTCTTTTCTGGTTGGCACAGGAATTCCCATCAACTCCATAAATCACACTCTAGCAATTTTACACACCTCTACTGTATTAACTCATGCGCTCCTGAAATATGCAGTTTAAACTACATGCTATTTTCACTTAAGCACCATCATTAACTGATAAGATTAACCACCCTGCTAATCATGAATCTATATTATCCATCGCCAAACTGCCAAGCATCATATATATTAACTAGTACCAACAACTGCGAGGCATGTCACTATGCCAACCACCATGAACTGCAGAACGTGACACATTCACAGGGGAGTCCACAACGGTCTTGTCATCCTTTTTGGGAAATACATAAATGTTAATTTTCCCCCCGACATTTTGGGGGAGGCCAGAATGTATTTATTTGAACAGGTGACAAGCTAAAAGCCATCCAATATAGTAAAATGATTTTTTCTCATCTCTTGAACCAATAATTTTTGACCAATCTCAGATATCACCACATCTCTTTCTAATAATAAAAGAACTGCTTTTATTGTGTATTTCTGACTATATGCTCAGAATATTTCAGTCCTGTGCTTTTACTATTTATAAAAACTTCAGTAAACTGTGTTTTTCTGCAGTTCCATGCACAGCAAGTGAGGAAGACATGGAACGTAACAAAATTAGGCTGAGGTGGTCAACGGCTGAAAAATTATATGCCGAAGATGGGGATGCAACAGAATTTATCTGCAAGCCTGGCTTTCGTCCAGCTGTGCCTGATTCCCAATTCATAGTACACTGTGTCAATGGCACATTTGAATACCCACGATGTGAATGATATGTAAGTATATTGCTTATTTAACCGTAATAGTGAAATATCCATGACACAAGAGTTCACCATTTTTTTTACTCTATAGAAAGCAAAGCTCTTGAAGAACTATGGATTTCTATTGTTGAAAGCTGTTTACGGCCGGAATCACTGGGTTGCTGTGAGTTTTCCAGACTGTATAGACATGTTCTAGTAGCATTATCTCCTACTGGAACATGTCCATGCAGCCCAAAACACTCACATCACCCCAACTATGGATTTGCTTGAAAAGAAATGGGTGTGCTGGTGTCCTGATGCATAACCTGTGCTGGTAGGACAGAATATGGAGAAATGTAATGCAAAGGATTCAGGCAATGCTGGAGTTTCTCATCGTATCAGTTTAACTTGCACACATATTGGTAAAACAGGATTAGACTTGAGGAAAGAGGTGTAAAATTGGAGGAAAGAACACCAAGAATTTAAAATTCACAATGACACCATACTACTACCGTGTTCCTCGATAGTAAGACACCCCGATTGTAAGAGGTATCGGGGTGTCAGGGGTCACTAATGTGCCGTACTCGAAAGTGTCGCACCAAAGTCCATGCGAAGGGAGGGGGAAAGAAGGAGCAAGAGGCGGGTGAAGTGTCGTCCGCCAGAGGCCTGTCCTCTGACGCGACGCCTGCCCTGCCTCTGTTCCTTCTCTTTCCTCCCTTCCTTCATTCACTCGAATGGATGAAGGAAGGGAGGGCGAAAGAAGGAGCAAGAGGCGGGCGGCGGCATCGTGTCAGAGGCCAGGCCTCTGACGCGACATTCACCCCACCTCTTGCTCCTTCTTTCGCCCTCCCTTCGTTCACTCAAATGGACGAAGGGAGGGCGAAAGAAGGAGCAAGAGCAAGAGCGGCGTCGCGTCAGAGGCCAGGCAAGAGGCATGCGTGTGGCCGGCTGTGCGGCAGTGGCGGGCGCGGCGGCGCCCCTCACAGGCACCGTCGCCCCTCACAGGTACCGCGCGCCTACTGGGTGAAGAATTCTTTCGGGTATGTCCAATATAAGACATACCCCGAAAAAGTAAGACGAGTGGGGCTTTTGGGTAAAAAGAAAGTAAGACATTGTCTTACTTTCGGGGAAACACGGTATCAAAAAATAACAAAAACTTTGAATTAGTGCTGGGAAAAATCAAGGAAGAAATTGGAAAGGCAAGTTTACAATTAACATTAAGAAAGCAAAACTAATGGGCACATGTGTTTTACATAGCTTTAAAGTAGATAATGACGATGTTGAAATAGTTCGAGATTATTTGTACATTAGTTAAGTCATTAATCAGAATGGAGAGTGCAGTCAAGAAACCAGGAAAAGATTTGGAATGGCAGCTATGAAGGGACTAGACAAGATCTCGAACTGTAGTTATATATCCTTGAGTATTAAAGTTCTGATTGTCTATGCCAATGTTTCCCAACCAGTGTACCGTGGCACGCTAGTGTGCCGTGACAGATCATCAGGTGTGCCGTGGGAAATTGGCACCTCCACTACCCTTTCTTCCCCCTCCTGCTGAACACTTTTTCTTCTCCACTCGGGCTCCCTTCTTCCCAGCCTCGCTCTGCTCGCTTTGCCTCGCTCTGCTCTGGGGCGAGTCTGCACAGTAGCGCCCGCACGGGTCACATCTTCCTCCCTCCCCCCTCTCCTCCTGAACACGCTCATGCTGCCCCCTCGGATCAAAATGGCGGCAGAAGCGGCAGTGTAGAAGAAAAAGTAAGTGTTGGGCAGGAGGGAGAAGAAAGGGCGCGAAGGGGGAGGAAGAGGTCTCTGTCGAAAGCTGGCATGGGCAAACTTGGACCTTCCAGGTGTTTTGGACTCCAACTCCCACCATTCCTAGCAGCCTCGGGCCCTTTTCCTTTCCCCCCCTCAGCCACTTAAGCAGGAAAGGGCCTCAGGCTGTTAGGAATGGTGGGAGTTGAAGTCCAAAGCACCCAGAGGGCCGAAGTTTTCCCATGCCTGTTTGAGGGACCTTAAAGTGGTGAGCCTCCTTCCAACATTGTGATTCTGGATAGAAAACAAACAACAGCATAACATAACATTGTTTGAGTCCACAGTGCTCTCTGGGTGTAGGTGAACTACAACTTCCAAACTCAAGGTCAATTCCCAAGCAAACCCTTTCAGTACTTTCTGTTGGTAATGAGAGTTCAATATGCCAAGTTTGGTTCAATTCCATTGTTGCAAGAGTTCAGGATGCTCTTTGATGTTGTGTTAACTATAAATCCCAGAAACTGTAACTCCCAAATGTCAAGGTCTATTTTCCCCAAACTCCATCTGTGTTCACATTTAGGCATATTGAGTATTCATGCCAAGTTTGGTCCTGATCCAACATTGTTTGAGTCCACAGTGCTCTCTGGATATAGGTGAACTACAACTCCAAAACCCAAGGTCAATGCCCACCAAATTCTTATAGTATTTTCTCTTCATTTTGGGAGTTCTGTTTGGGAAGTTTGTGTCTTTCTGCCATTCCTGCCAGGATATCTATGATGTGTTCATAGAAACAGGCCCAGGTTTCACACTGAGTGTATAAATACATTTAAAAACATATTAACTATATGTATGACTGTGTTAGAGTGTCATTTTGTATCATTTTGGTTGGTGGTGTGCCCCAGGATTTGGTAAATGTAAAAAATGTGCCGCGGCTCAAAAAAGGTTTTAAAAAACACTGGTCTATGCCACTCTATTTCTGACTTGTATATATGAATGTAAAAGCTGGATAGTGAAGAAATGTGATAGAAAGCAAGTTCCTTTCAAATGTGATCTTGGCGAAAAAAGATCTATAAATTCTATGACTGCTAAAAAGACAAATAAATAGATCAAATCAAGCTGGAACTTTTCTTCGAAACTAAGATGACTAAACTGTCATCATTTGGTCATATCATTGGAAAATACAATCAGTTAGAAAAGACAATCATACTTGGTAAGGTAGAAGGCAGTAGGGTAAAAGGAAGACTGCATTCTGAATTGATGGTTTCAGTCAAGGAAGCCACAGCTTTGAATCTTCAAGAACTAAACAAGGCTGTTAAAGACAAAGTGTTCAATGAGGTAGCTGTTGTGACTTTTAAAAAAAAGGTTTTTGTCAAAAAAAATTTTTTTTTAATTCCCTAAAATCAGTAGATGTATGAATATTTCTGAAAGTTGGGGGAAAATGATACCCTGTCATGTAGTTTCGTTAAATATATTGTTTATAAAAATTTAAAAATTCCCCAAAAATCCATGGATAAGTGAAATATTCTGAAATTTTATGGGCTTACAGTGGTAGATGTGTCCTACCATTGTAGTAAGTTTCACCCCAATAGATGTAAAATTGAGGGAGAAAAGAGCCCCTGAATTTTCCCCACTTGCACAATTATTATAATGAACAAGTAACAAAATTTCATTACTCTCGTTATAGTGCCTTTCCCGAGCTTATTAGCATTGTGTAAAGAGAACAGATCTTGCCTGCGGTGCTGATCACTGCTGTCACTGAGACTCCATGTTGACATCAATAGAGTTGTCTGCATAACCAGGAAAAAGGAGAGACGCATCGTCCTTCAAGTCATGCAGGTGCCTCTGTTGATGTCCACGTGAGAACTCCATGGTGGCTCGGACTTAACACAGAGCTCTGCAGCTATCTTGGAATAGTGAAAGCAGCAGAAGAGGTGAGACGGCCCTATGGATATAGGGCTGATGAGATTTTGGACTGCCTGGACCATGTAGATTCCAAATCATCAGCGGAGTAAGTGGAGTAAGCACATTAGGAAAATAGAGCAGAAATTCTTGCACTTCTGAAATCTTTATTGTCTAGCTCAGGGCTGTCTAACTGCCGGCCCCGGGGCCGTATATGGCCCCCAGACCCTTCCCTACGGCCCCCGACTACCCTGCAAAAAAAGTAATTAAAAAAATTGATCTCCGGGGGGCGGGGGTGGGTGACGTCAGGCGTGACGCCGGCGCCGAGCCTGACGTCACCCAGCCCCGCCCGCTCCCTTCCTCCTCCTCCGTCCTGCCTCCCCCCCCGGCGCACCAATCTGGTCTAAATCAAGCTAGACCAGTGCTGTCCAACTTCTACGGATCTAGGGCCGGACTTCCAGTCACTGATGACCTGGGGGTGGGGGCTCCGTGCCACTCCGCCCCACCCCTGGCCCCACCCCCAGCCATGCCTCGGCCCCTCCTCCTAACGTGTCACGCCAGCCTCAGAAGCGGTGATTTCGCTTCTGAGGCTGGCTGGATCCCAGGAGGGAACAACCAGGAGCCCTCCATGGCAGCCCTCCCTCCTAAAGTGTCACGCCAGCCTCCTCCTCTGTTCTGCCTCTGCCCCTCCGGCGCACCAATCAGGGCGCGGTAGGAGAGGCAGAACAAAGGAGAAGGCGTGCCTAAATAGGAAGATGGCGGCGCTTCCCTTCCTCCTCTATAGGCAGCCTTCTCCTCCGTTCTGCCTCTCCCACCGGCACCCTGATCGGGATGCCAGTGGGAGAGGCAGAACAGAGGACGAGGCAGGCCTAAAGAGGAGGAAGGCAAGCGCTTCCCTTCCTCCTCCATAGGCCTGCCTTCTCCTTTGTTCTGCCTCTCCTACCGGCGCCCTGATTGGTGCGGAGGGAGAGGCAGAACAGAGGAGGAGGCTGGCGTGACACTAGGAGGGAGGCGAAGCCATGGAGAACTCCCCTGGCTTTGCCTCCCTCCTAAAGGGTCACGCCAGCCTCAGAAGCGAAATCGCCGCTTCTGAGGCTGGCGTGACACTTTAGAGGAGGAGGGCATGGCTGGGGTGGGGCCAGGGCTGGGGCCGGGGCTGGGGCGGAGCGGTGTGGAGCGGCCCCCCAGGTCATCAGTGACTGGAAGTCCGGCCCTAGGTCTGGTAGAAGTTGGACAGCACTGGTCTAGCTTGATTTAACCTTAATTAAAAGGGAAAGCTAACCTTCTAAGAGGCTGCACATCCTTAGCCATTTATGGACTTTTAGTTTTCTTAGATTATCTCAGATTTCATTATCAGTAAGGTCCTTTTGGGGGGAGGGGGAAGCGAGCTATGTTGAACAGCACAGGAGATAAATGTTTGGAGGGATTTCAAGATGCCTCAGTTCATGCTTTTTGGATTAGAAAAGAAAACGTAGAGTGATTGACATATGGTCAATCCTGACAAGACAGAGGCCCTCCTGGTCGATCGTAAGCCAGAGCGGGGTATAGGGTGGCAACCTGTGCTTGATGGGGTTGCACTCCTCCTGAAGTCACAGGTCCGCAGCTTATTTAATTATTTATTTATTAAGTTCAACTTAATATACCGCTCTCTCTGGTGCCCAGAGCGGTTCACAGGAATAGCACAATAAAACACATAAAAGCATAGAATACATTAAAAGCAATATAAAACCCCCAATTAAAACATGGGATACATTAAAAACAATCTAGCTTGGGTGTCCTCCTAGATTCATCGCTAACACTTGAAGCTCAGGTGTCAGCAGTGGCTGGGAGGACCTTCGCACAATTAAAACTTGTGTGCCAGCTGCGACCGTATCTCGTGAAGTCGGATTTGGCTACGGTGGTCCACAGCTTAGTCACCTCCAGGTAGGATTACTGTAATGCACTCTATGTGGGGCTGCCCTTGAAGATGGCCCAGAAGTTTCAACTGGCCCAACGGGCGGCAGCCAGATTGCTAACTGGAGCGACTTACAGGGAGTGGTGAACCCCCCTGTTTAAGGAGCTCCATTGGCTGCCGTTCATCTTCTGGTCCCAATTCAAGGTGCAGGTTCTTACCTACAAAGCCCTGAACGGTTTAGGACCCGCCTACCTGAGTGACCGCATTTCTGTTTACGAACCCACACAATCTCTTTGATCATCTGGAGAGGTCCTGCTCTCGCTCCCACCTCCATCGCAGGCGCGATTGGTGGGGACGAGGGAGAGGGCCTTCTCTGTGGTGGTCCCCCGGCTCTGGAACTCACTTCCCAAGGATATCAGACAAGCCTCCACATTGGCAGTTTTTAGGAGGAGTCTGAAAATGTGGCTGTTCCAGTGTGCCTTCCCTGAATAAAGTAAATAATGCCCTGCTGTGATCAATTCTTTGCAGAATGCCCTCAGAAGCACTTTATTTACCTGTTAGTTGTCTGCCCCACATTATCCTTTAAATCTTCCTGCCACATTCATTCTACCTCTGTTCGCATCCAGTGGTTATTTATTTTAAAATTTTAATATTTATATCTGGATCGGCCATAATGGTTTTAAATTGCCTGTTATTGTTTATGTGTAAGTTATATTGATTCCCCCCCTTTCTCTCTCTCTCTCTCTCTCTCTCTCTCTCTCTCTCTCTCTCTCTCTCTTCTTTCTCTCTCTCTCTCTCTCTCTCTCTCTCTCTCTCTCTCTCTCTCTCTCTCTGGCATTACTTTGCGAACAAAGATACTTAGGAAGGACTCATCCCATCTCTGAATAAAGAAAATAATGTCCTGCTGTGACCAATCCCGTTTAAATGTCCTCAGAAGCACTTTAATTATTTGTTGGGTTGATCTCCCCACATTATTATTTCTAAAACCCGCCTGCTAGATACATCCTACTTCTGTTGCGCACAGTGTTGATTTATTTTAATATTTTAATATATTACATCTGGCCCGGCCACAAGGTTTTAAATTTGTGTATTATTGCTATATGTATGTTATATTGATTGTATTATTTTTCTTGCTGTGTGTTTTTAAATTGATAATTATTGGGCTTGGCCTCATGTAAGCTGCCATGAGTCCCCTTGGGGAGATGGTGGTGGGATATAAATAAAGTATTATTATAATATTATTATTATTATCATCACCTCAGAAAATTTTCATGGGCACACTCCCTTTGCTCCAATTTACTGTTAGTGGGTATAGAGCAGGGGTGGGCAATTATTTTTTCCAAGGGGCCACACGAGAGCCAAAAAATATTATGGAGGGCCGCCCCTAAAGGCGGAACTACATGCTAATCTACATTATTTATTTATTTATTCACTTACTATATTTATTCACTTATTTATTTATTCACTTACTTACTATATATATTACACATCATTAATATTAACATATTAATATATCAAGAAATATTCATATATTATTAGTTTTAATATCATAATTATTATATTATAGTGTGTGTGTGTGTGTGTGTGTGTGTATACGGTATATATACATTATAATATATTGAAATTATAATATAATATAACATTAGGAGGGCTGGGTAGAATCGGCCAAAGGGCTGCATCCGGCCCCAGGGCCGTAGTTTGCCCACCCCTGGTATAGAGACATAAATAACAACACTCATTTTCTCTCATTACTTTAGCATTGTCAATAGGATATATGTTTTGTCAGTCGGCCTCTTCTTGGACTTTTTATTTTCACATTAGATAAATGTTGTCCACTACAACAGGTTTGCTTGTGTCTCTTAAGACACTTTTGACCTCATCAGACAGAGGAAAATTTGTGGCATACTCTATGTTGCCGCCCCTTTATGCACAGAGTGTGCCAGCTCCCTCAAAGTGGAGTATGCTGCTGCAGAGGCAACCCGGGATGTTTTCCATGTTGCCCTGGAGTAATGGAGGGAATCCAGGAGATTAACACTTCCCCTGTGGCATCACCATCTTATGGAAGTGCTTTGATTGTGCCTTCCTGGGTGGTAGGGGAGTGGACTGAATGGCCGTTATGTTCTCTTCCAAGGCGATGATTCTATCCCAACCATTTACATGGTGAAGTGAGAGCAATAATCGTTGCCTCAGCATGCCTAGATATTGAAACCAACTTATAGTACTTCTATACTATCACTGGTGTACACAAAGACTATTTTTGAAGCAATTTGTGAATCCCATTAAACAATATTCTGTTTTATATTAAAAACTAGCCACATAAATAAACTATGCTTGTAATTTTACCTTTTCACTTTGTGTTTTACAGGTGTAAATATAAGGAATGGGGAGAGAAGTGTGCAAGGAAAATGTTTAATGAGGATGTCATCGTCGGAAATTATAGATCAATTATCTTAAATTGCTTAAAATTACTGTAGATTTTAAAAATACATTTTCACAGATTATACACAGCTACTTTTAATGGACTGCAAAACTTTTAATGGACACGTAGCATTTAGAAAACAAAACTCCAAATATTTGTAAAGGGTGAAGTTATAGGAAGCATAGGAATAGCCCGTTTTAAGTGTATTTCCATTTCCAAACAAGTAAGTCTATTAAAAATAAAAGGGGGGGAGGGATACACCAGAAGCTGAAAATGCATGTACTGAAGTGTGAACTGGAAATACGGACTATCAGGCTAAAGAATACAGTAGCTGCGTATAATTTCAGAAATTATTTTTTGTTTGTAAGATGTTTGTGCATTTTGAAAAATAAAATAAATATTACGCTTTGGCAAAAGTGATTTTCTTTACTGCCTTTAAACAACCACAGAGGTCAACAGACCTCTGAACAGACTTCTGAGGATGCTTGCCACAGATGCAGGTGAAACACCAGGGGAGAATGCTATACGGCTATACAGCCCGAAAAACTCGCGACAACTGAATCAAAGTATCAATGAGGCTTGAAACACGTAAACTTATTGGAGATAAGCATCAAAGTTCATGTCTGAGTTGATATACCCCATCTTTTGCTGTTCAATTTGCTTTCCGATGTGCCCATACAAATCTTTGATAGCTCAACATTTTTGTGTTAGATCCAATTATGGATTTAACTGATCATCTGATACAAGGAAGAAATGCAACATCATAAAAGTGGGCTGAAGGGTTATTGTTATTTTGGTACAAAAGGGATTTTAACAACCACTATGTTGGAGCATAAGCTTCATTCTTGGTGGGACCAAGAGTAGGTCCTCTCCCATGGATCTTAGACTTTGTGATGGTGCATAGCAGGATATACGTTCAGACAGGTAAGCATTTATATAACACTAGCTGTACCCAGCATGCATTGCTGTGCCCTATTTATGAGATGCGAGAAAGTCTGAGTATGTAAGGGTTGGAAATGATGTTACTTACGGTCTTGGTGGGGTCATGGCTGTGTCGTTGTGGGTTGTTCTGGTGGGTGGGATGTTGAAGTCCTGTGGAGTTGTCCTGTGTTTGTAGTGTTGTGTTGTGTTATGGTTGGAGTATAGGTGGAGTTGGTTTTTGTTTGTGGTGGTGGTAGGCGTTGTGTGTGCGGTGTTCGGTAAGGTTGGGGAGATGGGTTGTGATAGGAAGTTGTGTTTTGTTGTGTTGTGTGGGTAGGAATTGCTGGAGTATTGTGCCTGGGACGTGTGTGTATTTGGAGGTGTGCGTGGTGGTGAGTAGTGAGTGCAGTCCTGGGTTTTGTGTTGGGGAAGTTGTCAGGTATTTGTGGGGTTTATTTTGTGTGTGTTGTGGTGACATAGTTGTCTCAGTCTGGCTGTGTGCTGGTTGTATGTGCTCGGTGCACATAGTTGTGTATCTTCTGCATATTGGCGTTGTGTGATATTTGTGCTGACTTGGGGTTTTTTTTATTTTGTTGTTGTGATTGTGTGGCTGATCGTACCGTGGTCAGTGGTTTGTGGTGATTACCAGTGGTCAGTTTTACTGGTTGGGCCAGTGTGGGCGAGGCTGAAGGAGCCTGTAGCCCTTAGGCTGTTCCAAACTTCGATTGCCATTAAGGACCTGCTCCCTCCTGAACACCAACTGACTTAATTCAAATCACTCAGCATTCTAACCTTGGCTGCCTCTGGCCAGCGTTGCTATGGTTACTCAGCCTCCCTGCATTCTGTGTGGGCTGATGTTGGCCAATGGGTTTCGCTGGCTGCCGCAGAGGATGCTGGGAAATGTAGTTTTTTTGTATTGTTGTTTTGGGGGCCTTCTAGGTTTTGGGGGGGGGAAGTTTCTTTGCTAAAAACCTACCTTGCCTGAGGCCTATTTCTGTTGGCAAATTTGGTGTCTCTGCCTTCTAAGGTTTCTCTGTTTAGGACTGTCGTTCGACGATGGGAACCCCTTTATATAATAGATTTTCAGGGTTTTCTCAGATGAATTTGTAATACTTCATCAATATCCCATAAAGTCATAACCCACTTATTACCAATCTCCGTCTTCGTGGGTTTTGATTATTACGAATTGTTATGAACCTCTCAAAAAAAGTTTAAAAGCTAATGGTTTGAGACTGGGTGTCTTAGCACATGGGCAGTCACAGCCCATTACTGGTTTCTTGTCATTGAGGCATAAGAAGATGGCTGAAAAAACTGTGACATCAGTATGTGGCATACATAACGGGATTCAAAAATAAATTCACAGTGAAAGACAACTGTCTTCTCAGGGATGTAAATTTTCACTTGAATCCCCACCACGAAATAAAAAGACCAAACACAAGATGTGGAGAAATTAATGGGTCATTTACTGACCTAATTAGAAACTGGTAACTGAGCTAATAGACTAGTTGTGGGGAGACCACTGCGACATGGGTAATGGTGTGAGGCCAGGTATCTTTCTGGTACCACCTGCCAAACCAACCACTGGGTGAAACACCTGACCCTGGGACCACTCCATATTGATGGTTTGCTGTCCCGGACGGTCATTACTAGAAGGCCATCAGAGGGAACCTCCTTTCCCCCATAGGGGAGAGGCATCCACCCCCATGGAAAGCCCTAAGGTAGATATTTTAGGGAACCCCCTAAGCCATTGAGCCATTGAGCCATAAACCCAAAATTCCCTTCACCCCAAAATGGAAGGGTGCCAGGGTGTATGCTGATCCAATTTCTCCTTCCACTTCCTGCCAGGGACACCTATTTATACAGCTCCCATCCATTTAAATTCCTCACTCCCATCAGCTTCAACATGGGATAGGCAAAAAACCCACCTCTCTGAGAAGGGAAAATATTCCTACCCGGCCCTAGTGCGACCAGTATAAGTCATATTGACCTGAAGGTGGGAGGGTGGGTTGTGCTGTTGGAAGGCTGAAAGCAGCGGGCAGGGGGATACCTTTAAGACGGTTCCTAAGGCCCTGCCCTCTTCCAACTGGCGGGAATGCCAGCAGGAACCAACTGGTCCTTCGCAGGGGGATTCAAGTGCTCCCCTCCAGCCATCCGGTTGGTCCCTTCCGTCTGGAGGTGTGTGATTCCTTCACAGAATCAAGACCCATTCTAATAATTTACAAAGATACAGCCAGAAGTTCTGTTAATTTGGGGAACCAAAGCTGAAATCGAGGTGCAATTTAAGAATGATCATGGATGGTGAGACCCAGGGCCGCAGATACCAGAACCTGAAGGTGTGGATACAGGGTCTGTTAGGCAGCCACTACTACTGGCCAAAGGCCGGTTCAAGGATTCATGCACCTGGCAAGCTGAACAGAAGCCGATATTTCAAATGAATGCTCACCAAATTGGAGAAAAAGCCCCCAAATCGGCTGGTTGAGATCTCAGCCCACAGCATCCTGCCAGAATAAGCTGAATAAACAGAATAAGTTTATACATAGTAAAAACAAGCATTTTTATACGCTACAGATTCAAAGTTCCCACCTCCCCCAGCTGGACTCAACTTGGCTGTGATTGGCCAAGCTCCACAGACATCAGAGGAGTTTCCCTGCAGAGGCTTGGCTGCAGGGGCGGTCCGAGCTCTCCCGGGGGGGTAAGCGAACATTATTTTGGCGCCCCCCCGGCGCTCCCAATGTGCGCTCCATTGGGAGGCGCCGCGGCGTTGCCCGCCCTGCTGCTGCGCTGCGCTGCGCGTTTTTAGGTGGGCCAAGATGCGCAGTGCCTACGAACCTCAAGAGAGGTCCGTAGGCACTGCGCTGTGCTCTGCGATTTCACGCGCACGCGCAGTGCCTACGGACCTCAAGCAAGGTCCGTAGGCACTGCGCGTGCACGCGAAACCGCGCAGCGCAGCAGCAGGGCAGGCGACGCCACGGCCCCCTCACAATGGCGCCCCACCCCGGAGCGTCCAAGATGCGCTCCACGCGGCCAGAGGCCGCGTAATGGCAAAGACCGCCCCTGCTTGGCTGTGGCATTCGTCAACCAATAAGGAAGCTTTCCTCATCTTTGATGCAGATGCAGCATTCTCCAATGACTGGAGAGGGACTGGAGGAGAACTTTAAATAATAGCCTCATAGTATCGTGAATGAGTTACATGGTCCTCCAATTGGAATGAGCTAATGGGATTAAGAAAGCCCTGAGTCTTTTATTGTCCTGTTAATGGTTTTGTGAGTCCCAGCTGAGCAGGGTGATGACTCTGCACCACTGTTCCATTGTGTTCCAGAAGCAAAATATTGTTCTGGATGATTAGATCATTGATCATTGCCAGGGGAAATGGGAAATTGGCATGAATGGGAAAACAGGATGGTGTCAGACCCCAGCCTGGTCCCATAGCCAAGCCAGACCAAAGCCATGTTAATTCTAAGACCTCAGCTAGGCCTGAGAGCAAACCTCTGCAGAAGCCTCTGTGTCAACCGACGGTCAAGGGCAAGCGCAGCCTTTCCTCTTCCCAGGCCGATAAGAAGGGCTGGTACGGCAAAGCCTTGTTGCCTCCCCAAAGTCCAGGTGCAGCCACTAATGAGCAGGCATACTTTCCCTCTTCAGAAGGCAAGGGAGGGCCAGGCCCACAGACTCTCCATGGGAAACAGTTACGATGCAGTGAGCGTCTTCAAGGGAGAAAACCTATTTAAGTCGCTTCCCGTGGGCACTCGGGATTTGTGCCAACGTTTAGCTTTCCTGGTCAAGCTCCACGTACTCAAGTTCCAGTCCGGGCCATTGGGCCTTCAAGTCTTCGTACTCAAGTGTTTTGCCAAGCCTTTGTTTGCCAAGGACTATTCCAGGATTTAGCCCATTGGGGCATCAAGACTATTTCTTTATTAATTTAACCTTTTTACCCTTTGGACTACTGCATTGCAATACCGGATGCTGAGGGCATCGTTGGACTATATTTTTATCTCTTTACTTCTTTTCACTTATTCTAAATAAAGCATTTAATCACGGCTGGTCTCAAGTGGTTTACTGAGGGATCCTTCAGATCTAGGGTGCAACAGATGGTGAACTTCTCCTCAGCAGGGAACATGTCACGTCCAGGTGGTGAACGGTTTAGGAAATCCAAATGGCTATATAGTGTGCAGATGGCCCTCCTCCAATGTCTGTTACCTATATAGCCTGAGGTATGACTCACAATTGCTGAGTGATTAAGTCCAGTGTTATCAAGACGTGGCTCAGGGAGATGGCTTGAAGGAGATGTGCTAGCTGGAAAGGTCACCCTGGCGGCTATCTCTCCAGAGTTTTATAGAACATAAACCATGAAGAAATTAAACATATACACACAAATGGGGTCCCAAGGATAGTGGGGGACCTGACCTCGCAGAGACCCACCATCCAAGGAATAAGGGCACATATGTGAGGGGCCACATGAGACATACAAAGGGCTCATATCCACTTTTTGGGCACCCATGGGGGAAAACATTAAATATCAGAAAAGGACAGATGGACATCCACATGAGGGTCCTGGGAAGGCAAGGAAATCTATATACCAGATAGACACCCCCCCCCCCCCCGGAAGTTAAACACACGCAAAAGGACCCATGGGTGGAGAAGGGAGATCATCTGGATCTCCGTATTCATGGGGGTTGGGTTGACATGAGTGATGGGACATGGGATGAGGTGCAAGGGAAAGGATTATGGGGTCAGTTGGTTGCTTGAGGAAGAGTGGGAATGAGTGGCAGAGAGAAAGAAGAGGCGATATGAGGCCTGGGAACCTGCGGGAGCTCCCAGAGTGGCTGGAAAGTGGTGATGGGGGTTTGGGGACATTTTACGGGGTTGCCCGGTGGCTGGGGTCATAAGCTAACCCTGTCCTGGGATTTTCAGGGGGCCAGGGAGGCCATGTGGGGCCATGGAAGGTTTGGAGACCATGTGGCCCGAGTCATTGCTGGCACAGCTGGGGAATGCGGAAGTGAGGAGAGAGAAAAGACTCCATGTAATGGAAAAGGCAGAGAAGCAAAAGTTCAAAGTAACTTCATTTTATTAAAATTAAAAGGAATAAAGGGGATAGAAGTGTCCTCTGGGTGCTGTTGGCTGCTGTTGAATCTCCCCGGACCATCATAGGTTGGCATAATTCATTTGGATAATATAAAAACTATGTTAACCTGTGAAATGCTTCGCGACAGTATCAAGTTCATACAATTTGATAATTTGATTAGGGGGGGCGTTCAATATCAAAACCATGCTGTGTTTCATGAGAGCTACTCTTGAACTTTGTGGAAGCTGTTCAAGGTGCCAAATTCTATTTCCAAAATAAGTTCAGCATATTGGTTAGATCCTGTAAAACCTAGAGTATTCTTGCAAAAGCTCTGCATGGATGAATTAACCCAAAGCAGCAGCGTCACCAACCTCCGCAACATTTATCTATTAACTATTGAAAATATAACTACAACAATAGATTGAGAAAAAAAAGATGTTTGGAAAATTGTGATGTTTCCAAGTAGCTGCTGGATACTTCTTCGGATTCACTCAATCTGCCTGTTAAAGACAAAGGAAGTAATGAAGATATAAATTCTCATGCATAGACTTTGTGAAACCTATATTTGCATGGCCACAGTTTAATTTGTAATACAGTAAGGTTTCTGATATATTTCTAACATGTGACTGTTTTCATAAACAAACCATAGTATGATTTTTATATACCAGGGCTGTCCAACAGGCGACCCTGGGGCCGTATACGACCCCCGAGCCCCTTCCCTGTGGCCCCCTAACTTGTTTTAATAAAATACAAATTAAAAATAAAAATAATTTTTTTTTAAAAAAAAAACCCTACTTCCAGGTTTAGGCAAGCATCGCGAGACTACGGCAGCCACAGACGGGATTTCGAGGGTGGTCGAAATCCCGTCTGTGGCTGCATAGTCTCGCGATAGCTGCTGAAATCTCGGGTCACGCGGGATTTGCGGCCGGCCTGGGTGCGCGCCTCCTCCTCCCTCACGGCTGCTTCCAAGCCAGCCCCCATTCCCTCAGAGAGAGGGAGGAGGGGAGTGAGGCAGGGAAAGCCCCTCCTCGCTCCGTCCTCTTCCTGTGGAGGGCCCTCGCTTCCCGCCCCGCGGATGGGAGAGCCGCTGCGCCCGGCCTGAGCTCGGCCTCGGCTCCAGCGTAGGCTCTTTGGGGACGGCAGCGGCGTTGGCGCTTAGGCCCTGTGGCGGGGCTCCCGCAGTCTGGGTAAGGAAGGGCCTGGCTCGAATCAATCTAAAAACAGTGGGATGTTGGGTGAGGGGGGGGGAGGGGTCCCTCAGCGGTGGTTTCCTTGGTGACGCTTTCTTTCCCCCTCCCCCTTGTTGTGCTGCCTTCCCCCGCGTGCAGGGCGCAATGTGGCTTCCTTTGCGCCTGCCCCCACAGCTTGTTTTCCCTTCAGGGAGGGAGGGAGCTCTTTGGGCCTCCTCCACCCGCCTCTGGGAAAGGAGGCCCCATCAAGCCCTGTGATGGCATTGAGGTGTTTTGTTTTTTTTGATGTGTCCCAATTTGAGTGTGGACTCAAATAACTCAAAGGTATTAGGAAACATTCCCCCAAATCCACCAGTGTTCCCATTTGGGTATATTGAGTATTCATGTTTGGTCCAGATCCATCATTATTTAAGTCCAATGTGCTCTCTCGATGGAGGTGAACTACAACTCCACAACTCAAGGTCAATTGTAAGTAAATTGGAGCCGGGGAGGGGACGGAGCCGGGGTGGGGACGGAGCCGGGGAGGGGGCAGGGCCGGGGCAGAGGCAGACCCTTCGGCCCCCCAGGTGATCAGTGACCGGAATTCCGGCCCTTGGGCCCGTAGAAGTTGGACAGCCCTGTTATATATAATACTATTCGGATGAGAATCTAAAGTTGTCAATCACAAAACTGCTACTCCCCCTCCTTGGTTTTTTTTTTAACCATACTGCTTTCCGTATATGGAGATACTATATTAAATACCCACCATTGGTCAGGTATACATTTTCTAATGGGACAAGTCATATAATTGTAAAGTTAACCACAAGCATTTGTAATAAATAAATTTTTGTCTTGAGTGAGTCACGCTGTCATGGCCTTGTGTCACACACTCAGCCTCACAGGAAGATATAGACAACCCCCTTTGAAATACTTTTTTAAATGGTTGCCTTGAGCACATCACACTCTTTTGATCTTGAGCCACACTATCTCAGACCCAATGGAAGCTTGGTACTCTCCTTCCAATTTAAAATATTTTTGAATACTTAAAAAAGTTGAGTTTAAACTCATCAGTCAAAGAAGCAATTCAGGGGGTTTTTTTGCAACATGTTAGATCTCACAGTGTGGCTTTTCTAGAGAATGCCATTTTGTCTACCATCTAATCCAATCCCTTCTATCTATATACTGCTTTCTAGGCCTGGTTGATCAAGAACAAATTTGGTTCAAAACTCGTTCTGGATGCTGGCGCTTCAAATCTGATTGACTTCCGAAATTTTCCAGAAAAAAATTGGAATTCCCGAATTAATTCGACATTTTGGAATGGCTTCGTTAATGGTGGACACGCATGTTTAACCCAGTTTGGACGCGGATGCCTTCCCTCCGCATCAGAATTGGGGCGACAGCCATGGACGCGGATGCCTTCCTTCCCCGTCAGAACTGCACTCGGAAGTGAAGGCCAGGGAAGGGAAACCCACCGATTCCTTTCCGAAAATGGCAGTGGTGGCTTCGAAATGGCAAATTCACTTCCAGGTTGCTTACATCGCTTCAAAACCGCTTCAAAAGTGAATTTAATCTGAATTCATTCCGATTTAACGAGCATTCCGACAAACCTAACCAGGCCTATTGCTTTCTTGTGCTTGCATCTGAGCCATGGCTTATAAACATACCAGTGCCCACAGTTAATTTTTCTATCAATATATAGGCAGTCCCTGAATTACAAACATCCAACTTACAAACAACTCATCTGCAAGGACGAGAGGGCATTTGCCTCACTGAAAAGATTGGACTCCTGTCATCTGTCCATTCTTATGAGGAGACTGCCAGAGGGATGAGACAACAAGAAGTGATACAAAACTACCCCTCAGAAGGGTAATTCACTCCTGAAAAAGTTATCATGGGGAAAAGTTGTCTCAACTAAAGCTTTCTCACAACAATATACATTTTTCCACAACAATATACATTTTTCAAAATCCAATTATCACAGGGACAGAAAGTAAAGTGAAATCTCCCAAACAGGGGCACAAAAAGCAAAATAAACACCACAGGGCTGTAGTGTTAACCCTGGCCGGCGTTACACTAAAAGAAAATGTACCAGTTCTGACTAGCAAACAAATTCAGCTGAAGAACAAACTTCTATATTCATAACTTTTGGACTGTCTGTACTGCCCTCTTATCATTGCATCTGAGCATTACATACATATTTTTTTCATTTGGGCCTTGCTGCAAAGCAGGGCTTTTTTTTGGGTCGAAATCCCAAATTACATTAAGATGAGTAATGAGGGGTATGTGTTTTAAGCTTGGTTCAGATCCATCAAACTATGTAGGCGCCTTTGTGGTACAAGAGAGAGAGAGAGAGAGAGAGAGAGAGAGAGAGAGAGAGAGAGAGAGTATATATATATATATTAGGCATGGTTTAGAATACTAAAATGGCAAATCGTAAATCAAATGGGGGATTTTTTTGATTAGTAAAAGAAAGACTTACAAAAATTTCCCAAAATTTTCGAAGTGTAACTTAAGTACTAACAAAACTTAGTAATTCGTAGATGCCAGAGCATGTGCATTCCAGATGGTTTTGCCTACAACTCCCAGAAATCCTAACAGCTGGTAAATTGGCTGGGATTTCTGGGAGTTGTAGGCCAAAACTTGAATAAACCACACTGAATTCTAGATGGGACTCTCCAAATAGGAAGGAGGGAGGGAAGGAGGAAGGGAGGGAGGGGGTTTTCTATTCTTGGAAGCAGCAAAAGAAAAGGAGGAGGAGCCCCCTCGCCTCCCGCTGCCTCTCTCTCACCCCGATCCTGAGGGAGCGAGGGGCCCAAGTTTGCCCAGGCTGAGAGGAAAAGGAAGAGGCCTGAGGCTGTGAGGAATGGTGGGAGTTGAAGTCCAAAACACGTACCTGGAGGGCTGAAGCTGGCCCCTGCGATGGGACAAGGCAGAGCAACGGGGAAGAGAAGGAGGGGGGGAAAGCCTGGAGAGAGAGGAGGAGAAGCGCGCGCGCGTGTGTGTAAAGCAGGCCCCTGCGATGGGCATGGCAGCAGAGCAACGGGGAAGAGAAGGAGGGGGGAAAGCCTGGAGGACTACACTTTCCAGAATGCATTGCCTAGCAGCAGCGTCACTTCCAGTTCCTCATAGAAATGCGGGAAAAAGAAGAAGCTGAATGAAGGCGGGAAGGAAATGAGGGGAGAAGACAGGGAGAAGTGAGTAGTACAATAATTAATTAATTAATACTTAAGAATTTCTTACGATCATAACGCAAATTGCTGGCCTCAAGGACCGTAAAAGGAAGTCTACTTCCGGGATCGCGGCAGCGATACGTAAAACCTCAAAAGTCCCATTACATACGAATCTCTTACGAATCCTTTTAATTTCCGTTTCATTTTTCTCATGCCTTATATATATATATATATATATATATATATATATATATATATATGATGCGTCACAACTCCAAAAATCTGCTTTATTCGTATTTACAAAATTTCTTATTTCTTTCCTTTCATTACTAAAAAGACTTAAAAGAGCTCTGCTATATTTGGTGGAGAAAGAGGCCCCATGGAGTTTGGGTTGGCTCTTCTCCATCCACCGCTTGGCCTTACATGAGCAGACCCTTCCCTGCCCTTGGCAGAATAGGATGCCTCTCTCTCCCCTTCTTTCCATCAGCCTCCCCCTCGCAGTGAGCCACACATTTGGCAGAAGATGATACCCTGTCAAAGGCTGCTGGCCATCCCCATTAGGCACATAGCTTGCCCCAAGCCCATGGCAGGGAAGGACCTGCTTGTAGCCCTTCCCAGGGTCTTGTCCTCTGCCAAGCGAGTGGGGAGGCCGATGGAGAGGGGGCGAGGGGAGGAAGAGCAGCCCTGCCGTCACTATGAGGGCACAAGAAGGGAGAGGGAGGCGGACAAAGAGAGAGAGGACATACAAAAAACAAACTCCTTTACAAAAACTCAGAGCTGGGTGTTTTAATTAATTTGTGTTCAGTGGGGTGGTTTTGGGGCAGGGGTGTATCTTAAATCAGGTTGTAAATATGGATTTAACAAAACACTTATGATTTGCAATCCTCTTAGTATTTTTTTGCACAGCCCTAATACATATATACAGGTCCTTCTCAAAAAATTAACATATAGTGCTAAAATTCATTATTTTCCTTAATGTAATGATAAAAATTAAACTTTCATATATTTTCGATTCATTACACACCAACTGAAATATTTCAGGTCTTTTTTTGTTTTAATACTGATGATTTTGGCATACATATCTCAAAAAATTAGCATATTCCATCTGACCAAATATGCTAATTTTTTAAGACAGTCTTTTTGGGTTTTCAGGAGCCAAAATCATCAGTACAAAACAAAGACCTGAAATATTTCAGTTGGTGTGCAATATATGAAAGTTTAATTTTTATCATTACATTATGGAAAACAATGAACTTTAGCACTATATGCTAATTTTTTGAGAAGGACCTGTACATACATATTTTGATTTCTATATGGAGATGGGAGAGAAATGTACCTTCTGGGATGTTTGTTCTTAAGTTGAATTTGTGTGTAAGTCAGAACACTGATTCTGGCCATTAAAGTCTTCAACAATACAGTGTGTCATCTGTTTGCTTGTTTCTGCAGGCATAATTTATATTGACATTTGGGTTTTGAATGATTTTTTAGCTCCATTAATGAATCACCGAAACTGTCTTGAACTGTAAGCTATTATGATTGTCTGTTCTATACATACCTCTATGCAGACGGGATACTCCATCCTGCCTGCAATACAGAGTGCCTTGAATGGAGAGGAGGTTGGGTTTGCCTGGTAGCCCTTTTTGCAGATAAACTCTGCTGTTTCTCCAGACTCTATATACAGTTTTGGGCCCACTGCCAACTTCAAGCCTATATTGTTATAACTCATGTCTTCTTCCGTTATTGTACACGCCTCTGGTGAAAAAAAATGCCACTTGATTAGATACAAAAATTAATAATAAACTCATGTGACTGAACAACCCAGTGGATTTAGTAATAAAAATAAATCTCAAATATAATTTTTCAACTTTCAAAATTGCCCGGGATTTTTTTTTTGCTTGAAGTGCTAAGGGCTATACAGTTTTGTATACAAACATTCTGTTCACAACCACTGATAATTCTATTTCAAAATCCACTGCAACCCCCTTCTTGCACAGCACTAGGACTGGAAAACCCTGCTAAAACCATATACATAAGATACTAGAATTTCAAATTCCAGAAATTCATTCTATTTGTATCATGTTTTCCTTATATGGACTTGGAGAAAGACAGGGGTGGTCCTACAAGATAGGCCAAGTAGGCGGCCGCCTAGGGCGCCATCTGGGAAGGGGGCGCCATCCTGGCCGCATGGGGCGCCATCCTGGTCCTGCCGATGTTCCTCAGACAGTGCTGCAGCTGCCTGCTTTTTGACCCCGGCCTTGTGCGCTCCGGACGCCGCTTCTGGGCACGCGGAGGTTTTCACACAGGCGCGCAGTTGCTCCGGAGCTGAAGTTGAGTGCAGGAGCAACTGCACATGCGCCGAAAAACCTCCGCGCATGCCCAGTAGCTCCCTTGAGCAGAAGCCTGTAAGCAAAGCACTCCCTATCGGGCAGGCAGGGAGTGCTTCCCTCTCCTTTTGTCTCCGCGCGCGCGCTTTGGGGGAAGGAGAAAAGAATCAGTGAAGGAAGTGTAAGTGAAGGAATGAAGGAAGGGCTTTCCTCCTCCTCCTCCTCTGTGACCTCTTCTCTCCCTCCTTCCTTTCTTCGGCTCTATTTCTGTCTAGACCTGAGGGGCCTGAGGCTATGAGGAGTTGTGGGAGTTGGAGGCCAAAACACCTAGAGGGAGGGCCCAAGTTTGCCCAGGCCGCGCTGCCTGTATTCGACCTCATTTGAACATTTGGGCTGTTTTTCTATTTACATTTACATTGGGATCCTAATTTTGGACTTATGGGAGACTCCTATGGATTATGAGACGGGTGATAGGTAATATATTCTGATTTTGATGCATTTACATTGCATTTTTTGTTAATTATTATATACAGTTCTGCTTAATATTGTCATACAATATAATACAAATACAATATAACAATAGAATAATGATATGTTTTATATTACATGTAGTATTACAAACAATATTGCAGTATAGTGGTATTGTACAAAATAGTAGTATATAATATTTTATTTTACTTTATTTTGGGTTATTTGAGTTTTATAGGAGTAATGAAAATATTTAGTAGAGGATAATTTTATTTAAATAAATAATTTTATCATTTTATAATAATAATAGAATAGAATGTTACATTATATTATAATGTCAATATATTATAATATAATTATATTGTAATGTAGTATAATATAATTATGATATAATATAGTATGAGTATGGTATAATATATTGTATATACATTGATACAATATAATACTACTAATGGTATTGTGATATTATAATTGTATTTCTGTTTTACATGGGGGGCGGCAAAATAATGATTTTTTTGGGGTGGGCACCAAAATAATGTTCGCCTACCATTTAAAATTACCTTAGACCGCCCCTGGAGAAAGATAACAGACCTGCATTACTGGACTTCCTTCAGATACAAACTGTCAACAAAACTTTAGGAGTGTTCAGATTCAGATACGATTTGGGTCAGAAGAATCTCTTATCTGAGGACCTTGTCACATTAAGGGTGGGAATTCCCATGCATCAAGGTCGTAGCCAGGATTTTGATTCGGGAGGGGCTGAATTTGATTCGGGGGCTGACTCTGAGTGAGAGAGGGTCTACCCTAGCAAACCTTTTGTATCGTTATCCCAATACCCCCATGCATATGGAAAATATTGATCATGGTGATCAGATAATGATATGAATAAACATAACAGTTTAAATAGTGTACCAGCAAGGCCTTCTCGCAGACCATCTTAAGAATTTCAGGAGGGGAGGGGCTGAAGCCCCCCAAGCCCCCCCCCCCCAGCTACATGCCTGCATCAAGGCAAATCTGTTGGGGCCAGATGTAGGGCATGGGTAACCTGTTCCCCTGCACTCTGCATCACCCAACTTCCCCCTCACCCCATCCCAAGGGGGGCAGGTGAAAGTGTCCACCTCCCAACTTCCCCACGTTGTTGGCTATGCAATACGGGAACCCTCCTGCTTTGTTGTGGTGGAGGAATACGATGCTCCCACTTAACTTACGGCATAGAACCCTGCCAGAAGTTTTCCTTATATGCACTTGAGGATAAATAATCGATCTGCATTATGTATCTTCCTCCAGATACAATCTGCCAATAAATCTTTAGGAGTGTTCAGATTTGGATATGGTTTGTTTCAGAAGAATCTCTTATCTGAATCTGTTTGAATTAGCCCAATCCAGTTTTGGTTTCATGCTTTCTTTGAATCCAAAGCACACTCCATACACAGCCATAGCAACTAATAACCCCAACCAATAACCCGACTGAACTGGTTGATGTCACTAACTGACTAACATCATTCAGATTGTTTATTTAGCTATTGTGGGGGGCGGGGCACACTCCATACACAGCCACGGCAACTAATAACCCCAACCAATAACCCGACTGAACTGGTTGATGTCACTAACTGACTAACATCATTCAGATTGTTTATTTAGCTATTGTGGGGGGCGGGGCACACTCCATACACAGCCACGGCAACTAATAACCCCAACCAATAACCCGACTGAACTGGTTGATGTCACTAACTGACTAACATCATTCAGATTGTTTATTTAGCTATTGTGGGGGGCGGAGCACACTCCATACACAGCCACGGCAACTAATAACCCCAACCAATAACCCGACTGAACTGGTTGATGTCACTAACTGACTAACATCATTCAGATTGTTTATTTAGCTATTGTGGGGGGGGCACTCTCCATACACAACCACGGCAACTAATAACCCCAACCAATAACCCGACTGAACTGGTTGATGTCACTAACTGACTAACATCATTCAGATTGTTTATTTAGCTATTGTGGGGGGGCGGGGCACACTCCATACACACCCACGGCAACTAATAACCCCAACCAATAACCCGACTGAACTGGTTGATGTCACTAACTGACTAACATCATTCAGATTGTTTATTTAGCTATTGTGGGGGCGGGGCACACTCCATACACAGCCACGGCAACTAATAACCCCAACCAATAACCCGATTGAACTGGTTGATGTCACTAACTGACTAACATCATTCAGATTGTTTATTTAGCTATTGTGGGGGGCGGGGCACACTCCATACACAGCCACGGCAACTAATAACCCCAACCAATAATCCGACTGAACTGGCTGATGTCACTAACTGACTAACATCATTCAGATTGTTTATTTAGCTATTGTGGGGGGTGGGGCACACTCCATACACAGCCACGGCAACTAATAACCCCAACCAATAACCCGACTGAACTGGTTGATGTCACTAACTGACTAACATCATTCAGATTGTTTATTTAGCTATTGTGGGGGGCGGGGCACACTCCATACACAGCCACGGCAACTAATAACCCCAACCAATAACCCGACTGAACTGGCTGATGTCACTAACTGACTAACATCATTCAGATTGTTTATTTAGCTATTGTGGGGGTTACACATCCACGGCAACTAATAACCCCAACCAATAACCCGATTGAACTGGTTGATGTCACTAACTGACTAACATCATTCAGATTGTTTATTTAGCTATTGTGGGGGGCGGGGCACTCCATACACAGCCACGGCAACTAATAACCCCAACCAAAAATCCGACTGAACTGGTTGATGTCACTAACTGACTAACATCATTCAGATTGTTTATTTAGCTATTGTGGGGGCGGGGCACACTCCATACACAGCCACGGCAACTAATAACCCCAACCAATAACCCGATTGAACTGGTTGATGTCACTAACTGACTAACATCATTCAGATTGTTTATTTAGCTATTGTGGGGTGGGGCACACTCCATACACAGCCACGGCAACTAATAACCCCAACCAATAACCCGACTGAACTGGCTGATGTCACTAACTGACTAACATCATTCAGATTGTTTATTTAGTTATTGTGGGGGGCGGGGCACACTCCATACACAGCCACTGGCACTAACACTAATAACCCCAACCAATAACCCCAACTGAACTGGCTGATGTCACTAACTGACTAACATCATTCAGATTGTTTATTTAGTTATTGTGGGCTGGGGGCACACTCCATACACAGCCACGGCAACTAATAACCCCAACCAATAACCCGACTGAACTGGCTGATGTCACTAACTGACTAACATCATTCAGATTGTTTATTTAGCTATTGTGGGGTGGGGCACACTCCATACACAGCCACGGCAACTAATAACCCCAACCAATAACCCGACTGAACTGGTTGATGTCACTAACTGACTAACATCATTCAGATTGTTTATTTAGCTATTGTGGGGCGGGGCACACTCCATACACAGCCACGGCAACTAATAACCCCAACCAATAACCCGACTGAACTGGTTGATGTCACTAACTGACTAACATCATTCAGATTGTTTATTTAGCTATTGTTGGGGCGGGGCACACTCCATACACAGCCACGGCAACTAATAACCCCAACCAATAACCCGACTGAACTGGTTGATGTCACTAACTGACTAACATCATTCAGATTGTTTATTTAGCTATTGTGGGGGGTGGGGCACACTCCATACACAGCCACGGCAACTAAACCCAACCAATAACCCCAACCAATAACCCAGGTTGACTGAACTGGCTGATGTCACTAACTGACTAACATCATTCAGATTGTTTATTTAGTTATTGTGGGGGGTGGGGCACACTCCATACACAGCCACGGCAACTAATAACCCCAACCAATAACCCGACTGAACTGGCTGATGTCACTAACTGACTAACATCATTCAGATTGTTTATTTAGCTATTGTGGGGGGTGGGGCACACTCCATACACAGCCACGGCAACTAATAACCCCAACCAATAACCCGACTGAACTGGCTGATGTCACTAACTGACTAACATCATTCAGATTGTTTATTTAGCTATTGTGGGGGGCGGGGCACACTCCATACACAGCCACGGCAACTAATAACCCCAACCAATAATCCGACTGAACTGGTTGATGTCACTAACTGACTAACATCATTCAGATTGTTTATTTAGCTATTGTGGGGGGCGGGGCACACTCCATACACAACCACGGCAACTAATAACCCCAACCAATAACCCGACTGAACTGGTTGATGTCACTAACTGACTAACATCATTCAGATTGTTTATTTAGCTATTGTGGGGGGCGGGGCACACTCCATACACAGCCACGGCAACTAATAACCCCAACCAATAACCCGACTGAACTGGTTGATGTCACTAACTGACTAACATCATTCAGGTTGTTTATTTAGCTATTGTTGGGGGCAGGGCACACTCCATACACAGCCACGGCAACTAATAACCCCAACCAATAACCCGACTGAACTGGTTGATGTCACTAACTGACTAACATCATTCAGATTGTTTATTTAGCTATTGTGGGGGGCGGGGCACACTCCATACACAGCCACGGCAACTAATAACCCCAACCAATAACCCGACTGAACTGGTTGATGTCACTAACTGACTAACATCATTCAGATTGTTTATTTAGCTATTGTTGGGGAGGGGGTAACAGCCAATGGCTGAGTGAAAAACATTGCAGATAGAATGAAATGACTATATTAACTGATTGTTTTATTATTATTTTTAAATGATTTGATCAATAACATTAATGAAAACATGAGTGTATCTTTCAGTTTCTCAACAGGAAGAAATGAAAGGCATCAAGATTCCTCTTTTTCTTTTTCAAATTACACATGAATAAATACAAATGAACATGTGTTGTGTGTGTGACATTGCACACGAACATTTCAATCAATACAATTGCAAATACAAGGAAAATTTGAGGAATTGGCGAGAAGTGATGCCTTTCGGTAAATTTCCTTTTCCCTCTTCCTTTCGACCTCTGAGGTTGGTAGCGGAGGCTTGTCCATGCCATCCCATAAGACATTAAAGGTCAAGCACTTCCCCACTGGAAAACTGGCAATAAGATCTGTTACAATTAATAATAATAATACTTTATTTATACCCCACCTCCATCTCCCCAAGGGGACTCGGGGTGGCTTACATGAGGCTAAGCCCAATAACACATACATGAAAACAACAAAGCAACACAGTTAATATGCTGTTCCAAAAAGAAAGCCAAGATCGGTGTTGGGCCCGTGTCCTCAGCAGGGATTGTGGGCTCTACTGTGCAAGTGCTTGTGGGATTCACAGTCCAGGATGGAGATGGAAATCTTGCAAAGGCAAGGCAAAGACAGCGTTTGGGAAAAGGTGTTAGGGAGTTCAGTTCTCCTGAGAATCATCAGTGCACAGATAAGTCACCTGGCTGTAGGACTTGGGATAGAAAGAAGGAATGTGTTAATTGGCAACTCAAGGTCTTTCCTTCTAGCAGTGCTTTCGACTTGCCAAGTAAGGGAGGGACGTGAGGGAAATCTAGTTTCTTGATATAGCTATGCTTTGCAGCTTGAATTTCAGATCTAGGTCAACTTTGCAATATGTGCATGTGTTTCAAGCCTCCTGTATTTTAGCTCAAGTACTCAAGTACTTTGATTTTTCCTGGAAACCCTTTGGAATTTATTAGCTATTGGATTTTGCCTGCCTTGGATTTATGGAA
Organism: Anolis apletophallus; assembly: GCA_030556195.1. Lineage (NCBI taxonomy): Eukaryota > Metazoa > Chordata > Lepidosauria > Squamata > Anolidae > Anolis > Anolis apletophallus. Next base: position 8,723,308 of record JARBWK010000007.1, on the reverse strand, counting down.
ATCCTTTGGACTTTATCTGCTACTGGAATTTGCCTGCTTTGGATTTACTAAGTGACTCTGCAGCATACATTCTGCCTTTGGGCCTTTGAAACTATTGCTTGGACTATTGCTTGGATTATATATCTCTTCTTATATATTTATACTGCTTATATTGCTTGCTGTTTGCTTGAATAAAAGACTATTCTTTTCAGCTGGAGTTGTGTGTTTGGATTCTAAGGGCCTAGGTCTACAGTGGTGTGCGACACTCGGTCTGTGAGAAAAAACCAACTTTGACCCCATTAAGTTCTCAAGCCCAAGAATGGCCCCTTCTGCCACAGCTCTATTTTTAGGGCTGAACACTGTCCTATATAAAGCAGGTTTTTTTACTTTCCTAAAACTTTGATTTTCCCAAGAATTCAAACTGACTAATCGAGGTGGATGTGGGTGGGGGAAATAAATTTTGGTAAATTTTATCTGAAGAAGGAAAAACCCAAATTTTTTGACATTGTACCTATGGGTCAGATCTATTTGCTTATGCATTTAAATATTCTGGACATACAGTTTGCTAGTTGTAGTAGCCAAAGAAATTTTGCCAATAAGAGTTTGATTATTCTCTACCAAAATTTGCAAAATTGGAATTGGGGGTAGTTTGCCTAGTGATGACTTCCCTTTGTTTCACAATCTAGTGATACAAAACAAAAAAATTGGGATAAATTATTACTAAAAAAGAATAAGAAAATATCAATATTATGTCAAAAATTATTAGAATGGCAAACAGAAAAAGAATTAATCAAGAAATGTATGATTAAATGGGCAAACAATTTAGGGCATAATCTATATAAATAAAGGAAGAGTCGTCATGGAAAGACCGTCCCAAACAGAGAAACCTTACAACGCAGAGACACCAAACTTGCCAACAGAAATAGGCCTCAGACAAGGTACGTTTGTAGCAAAGGCACTTTCCCCCCCAAAACCTAAAAGGCCCCCAAAACAATGAGTAAAAAAACTACATTTCCCAGCATCCTCCGGGGTTGCCAACGACTCTCCCAGCCTCTACATTCTGACAACATGATTGCCTGCCAATAAGGGCGGATTTGCATAACTGGCCAGCCAACATGAACATTCCGACCCCTAATAAACTGTCAGAGGAGGATAAGGCAAAGGGCTGAGGCACAAACACAAACACCCAAATAGGGCACAGCAACGCGTGCCGGGTACAGCTCGTATACCATTAAATTTGTGGGGAAAGCTATGGAAAGTACATTTAAAATATACTTACTCATGTGACCTCAAGGAAAACAATTTAAAAATGTTTCATAGATGGTATCTTACCCCAACAAAAATAGCAAAATACAATCACAACTACAATCAAAATTGCTGGAAATATAAAGGCAAAATAGGAAATTTTTACCACATGTGGTGGAATTGTAAAAAAGTGAAAGGATATTGGAAAAAATTACATAGGGAAACACAGTATGCTTTGAATATAAAGTTGGATATGAAACCAGAATATCTATTATTAGGCTTAATTGACTTCAAAATAGAGAAAAAAATACAGAAAAACTATTCATCTATTGTATCACAGCTCCTAGGATGAATTTGGTAAGATGCTGGGAAAAAGAAGAAATACTGAACATGGAGAACATGGAGACTGGAGAACAAGAATACTAGAAATAATGATAATGCACTGCCTAACACAATCCTTAACTCAAAACAGCACAATGAAGAAGACAGACTGGTCCTCGGTTATAGACCATTTAAATAAGTATAATATGGAATGGTTGATTAATCTCTAATTGAAAATAGATGATTATAAGAAAGGGTTGATTGGATGATCATTAACTTAATGGAGAAAATTATTGGGAGAAAGGTCGGGGCCAAAGTACTCATGCTGTTACTATCTACTATCTTTACTATTCTTTTAAATCTTTTTGCTAAATTCTGCTAAACTCTTTTTCCATATTTTCTTGTTGTGTATTAAACATTTGTTGTTTCTGTTTGAAAATTTTAATAAAAATTATTTTTAAAAAAATCTAATTGTTTCCGTTTAAAATGATATGAAACCAACTTAATAATAATAATAATACACTTTATTTATATTCCACCCTTCTCACCCAGAAGGGAACTCAGGGCAGATTACAGTTCACATACAAGCAGACAATCCCTGCTGTTTTTGTATTTGACATACAAGACATCTATATATATAAAGGAAGACCCGTCATCGAACGACTGCCAGAGGCAGAGAAACCTTCCAAGGCAGACACACCATTGTTGGCAACAAAAATAGGCCTCAGGCAAGGAAGGTTTTTAGCAAAGAAACTCCCCCCAAAAACCTAGAAGGCCCCCAAAACAACGATAAAAAACCTACATTTCCCAGCATCCTCTGCTGCCGTCAGCGAAACCCATTGGCCAACATCGGCCCACGCAAAATGCAGGGAGGTTGAGTTACCATAGTAACGGTGGGCGAAGCCAGCCAAGGCTAGATTAGAATGCTGAGTGATTTGAGTTTAGTCAGTTGGTGTTTGTGGGTTAAACTGTCAAGGCCAAGCTCTAGGAGGGAGACAAATAGGGCACCAGGGACACAGACACCACTGACAAACACATACCCCCAGAATAACACAAACTTGCAAAACCCACAAAAAAAATCCTGCAACACAAAAACCCACCCCAAACAAAATACACAACAAACACCACTGGCAAAAGCAACACCCCTTCCACATCACAACCAGCACACAGCCAGACTAAGACAACTATGTCACCAGAACACACACAAAATACACCCCACAAATACCTGACAACTTCCCCAACACAAAACCCAGGACTGAACTCACTACTCACCACACACACACATCCCAGGCAAAATACTCCAGCAATTCCAACCCACACAACACAACACAACTTCCTATCACAACCCATCTCCCCAACCTTACGGGACCCCGCACACACAACACCTACCACCACCACAAACAAAAACCAACTCCTCCTATACTCCAACCACAACACAACACAACACAACACTGCACTGTTACTCTACAAACACCCAAAATACCCCACCCACACAAGCATCAACCTCTACATCAACACAGCAGACGGAAAGACAAAAAACATTGTATATCCACAAGCTCTGCAGAACGCCAGCAACACCACATACCAACAACTCCATAGGACTTCAACATCCCACCCACCAGAACAACCCACAACGACACAGCCATGACCCCACCAAGACCATAAGTAACATCAATTCCAACCCTTACATACTCAGACTTTCTCGCATCTCCTAAATAGGGCACAGCAACGTGTGCCGGGTACAGCTAGTACAATATATACAGTAGGAGGATCTTCCAGCCACAGGTTCTTTTCCTGGTTCTTACAGTTGTATCATCGGGTGCTGTTGCTGCATTGCGCCACAGGGGGTGCTGTTGCTTCATCCTCCTATGACGAAGAGCTTGCCAACCCGTTAGGACCTTCCACCTTCTGGCGATCGGTCTTCCTTATTTATTGGCGTTATACAAGTCCTCCCCCGCAAGCGGTTCCTAATTGCTCTAATCACAGCTAGGCTTGTTTTCGACTGCTTAGGTAAATAGAGGCAGGGCTCACAGCTGGCTGCCCAAGCCAGCCTGGGATCTCGAACCTGTAACATTCGGTTGATAAGATCTTCTAGCAGCTGATGCTACCACTGTGCTAAACCTCCGGCTTTATAAAAGTATTTTGGCAGTTTCAACAAAAATGCATTGCAAAATATTTTGGCATTTTCAACATAAAACAATAATGAATGTCTATTTTATGTATACCTGTGCACCTTGGCCTTTCTGTCCAGGTACCATTGTGACAATGTACTGCTGGGACTCCTTCCATTCGGTAGAACAGTAAACATTTATAGTGCACTGTTGCACCTGACATATAGTCCGTCATTAGAGTGTCTGAAACATCTCCATTTTCTATAGAAGGTGGGCGACCACATCTTCCTTCTGCATCTACAGTCAATGAACCAACAAAGTGAAACTATTAGATAATTTCTATTGCAGATAAAAAAATCCTCTAACATGAACACACATTTGCAAGAAGCTTAAATCCTGGCTGTGGGAGCAAGCGTTCGCAGAATAGATGGATTTTATTGGTGAAGTTGAGATTTTATGGATCATATGGATGTTTGTGTATTTTATGGCTTTTTAAATATTGTATTGGCATCGAATTGCTCTCCGCTGGCGCCCCCTGGTCATGGGAGAGAGGCTTGCGTACCCTAATGAAGTTGTGAGCTATGCTGGCGGTGGCAAAATAGCCACCGGTAGGGCCTCCCATGCCAGACAGGCCACAATCAAAGGGTGGTTGCTGACAGGGGGTAACCTTTTCTAGAAAGAAGACATATTGTGCGCCGGAAGGAGCCCGCCCCTGGAGGACTGGAGTGCTGGCGGACCTGTGGCCGCCCCCCAGGAAGGGAAAAGACCCCGAACCCATAGGTCCAGTGCCCGGAGACCCTCCCAGCCCAGGACCCCTTGGAATTCCAGTTTCCGGCTTGAGCTCCCCCAGGCTCGCCCTAGGCGAGAAGGTAGCGGCTCCCATCAAAAGGCTAGAGAGCCCATCCTGCCCATTGATGCTCTTTGTCAGACCCTTCCGTTCTGACCTGTCTGGCATGGGAGGTCCTACCGGTGGCTAATATGCCACTGCCAGCACAGCTCACAACTTCTTTCGGGTACGCAAGCCTCTCCCCCACAACACGGGGGCGCCAACGGAGAGGAATAGTTCATATAGCCATACCACTTTCTCCAGGATTAGGCAGCCCAAGAACAGCGGATGGCACTTGCCTTCACCCTCTTGTCTACAGGTTAGTAGTGACCACCAAATGTAAAACTGATGCTCATTGTTTGTTGCACCTTCCCCACAAAATTCTCAAATTCTCTCAACCATCAGAGTTGCATTTTCCAAACTGAGAATAAGTCATGGTCCTTTATGATGGAAATGACTGTACCTATTCAATTAATTTAATGTAGATGGGGGTTAATTTGTTTTATTTATTTATTTATTTATTCGGTTTTATATTCCGCTCCTCCCTGCAGGCTCGGGGCGGATCACAACGACATTCGATAAAAACATCGAGATACAACAATGTTAAAAGACCACAAGGGTTGCAGATTCTTAAAAACTCATAAACATGGTAATACAATACATTTCCGGGTTAGCCAAAAGCAAGTTTAAAAGGGGCACTCTTGCACGCTCTCCAGAAGGGAACAGGCTCCCAGATCGCACGGGTATCGGATGGAAGAGAGTTCCACAGCATAGGGGCCGCAACAGAAAAGGCACGCTGCCTGGTTGTGGACAAGTGGTAGGAGCGGATTGATGGAATTTCAAACAAGTTCTGCTCTTCTGAGCGCAGTGATCTCAGGGGAACGTAAGGGGGAAGGCGGTCCCTCAGGTACACAGGCCCTAGACCGTATAAGGCCTTGAAGGTTAGAACCAACACCTTGAAGGCAATTCGGTACTCGATAGGAAGCCAGTGCAGTTGCCGTAAGATGGGAGTGATGTGCTCTCTCACCGGTGCTCCCACCAGTAAGCGAGCAGCGGCGTTCTGCATTAGCTTGAGTTTCCGGATTGTCAACAAAGGAAGGCCCACGTAGAGGCCGTTACAGTAGTCCAGCCTCGAGATGACCGTCGCTTGGATCACCGTGGCCAGGTCATCCCTGGAGAGGTAGGGTGCCAGTCGCCCAGCCTGTCGAAGATGGAAAAATGATGCTTGCTTAACCATGGAGACCTGGGTCTCCATGGACAAGCTCAAAGGGTCCAGATGGACACCCAAACTCTTTACAAGGGATGACGGGCTAATTTGCTCACCATCCAGGGTAGGCAACTGGCACTCATCCAGCCCAAGGCAGGCAGTGCCAAGCCAAGATCTCCATCTTCTGCCCTCCCCCACAGCGCTCACCTTCAGCCTTGAGGGGCTGTGCCCCAGCCTCTCCAGTCAGGCCTCCAGGCATAGATGGAAACATCGGGCACGGTCCCAGCAGCTCCCCAGGTGCCGTCCATTAAGATGGAAAAATGATGCCAACCATGGAGACCTGGGTCTCCATGGACAGTTGGCCAGATGGACACCCAAACTCTTAACAAGGGATGACGGGCTAAGTTGCTCGCCATCCAGGGTAGGCAACTGGCACTCATCCAGCCCAAGGCGACCGGGCCACAAGATCTCCGTCTTCGACAGATTCACCTTCAGCCGGCTGGAACGCAGCCATCCAGTCACGGCTTCAAGGCATTGATGGAAACAATCGGGTACGGTATCCGGCCTGCCGTCCATTCTCAGCAGAAGCTGGGTGTCGTCAGCGTACTGATAACACTCCAGACCAAAGTCGCGGGCCAGCTTGGCCAGGGGGCGCATATAGATGTTGAATAATAAAGGAGAGAGGATGGCCCCCTGGGGGACTCCACAACTCCCAGAGACCTCCTCTCCCCTCTCCACACGTTGTCCCCGGTCCTGGAGGAAGGAGGCCACCCATTTAAGGGCAGTCCTCACCTCAGTCACGGCTAAACGGTGGGTCAACAATGCGTGGTCTACTTTTCAAATCATTTCAAAGGATTTAACTAAATAAGAAATTTTATCCTTGACGATAATTTCTTTAAAAAAAACTAAAATGTAGAATTAAAATTTAGGTTTCCCATCATAGCAAGTTGCGATAAGCAGAAACCAATCATTTTCCTCCACATTTCTTAAAATTGCATTTTCATATAATTAATGAATGTGAAAGGGTCCCCTGGTGGTGCCGTGGGCTGCTGAACTTGCTTACTGAAAGGCTGGCAGTTCAAATCCAGGGAGAGGGGTGAGCTTCTGTGGTTAGCCCCAGCTTCTGCCAACCTAGCAGTTCAAAAACATGCAAATGGGGGTAGATCAATAGGTACCACCTTGGCGAAAAGGTAGTGGTGCTCCATGCAGCCATGCTGGCCACATGACCTTGGAGGTGACTATGGACAACTCTGGCTCTTCGGCTTAGAAATGGAAATGGCATCACCCCCCAGAGTCAGACATGACTAGACTTAATATCAAGGGGAAACCTTTACCTTTACGTGAATGAATGCAAACAATGGAGAGTGCTTCTATAGTTTATGAAGTCTTCAGGCTCAGTCACAAGCAAGCTTATAGTAGTAAGTTCATCCTATTTCATCAAACATCTAACTGCATGCATATATAGTACATGAAATACATTTTTGTCACATTGCCATTTTTAATTTTCTCTTGACAGTTTTTATAAATGAAAACAAACATAGATAATACAAACCAACACAGCGTGGGGGCGTCTGCCAACTTCCATCTTTACACGATATTTTTGGTGGGCCTTGGAGACGGAAATGCTCCTTACATGTGAAGCTTATCTCTTCGCCACTTTTGTAGTTTTTCATCTCAATTGCATTGATAGCATTTGGAAGCTGAGGGGGTGGCGGACAAAGCTCTCTAACTAAAAGCCAAGCAAACAAGATTATGAGAAAGAAAAAAACCTTGAAGAACAGAATATCTCATTAATATGATGCAGTGGACTCCGAGTTAATTAGTAGGGGTGGATATCTCCAATTTAAATGTTTTGAAACCCGTTAATAATTTGTATTTGAAATTATTTTGACCCAATATCGACCCTGGGCGTCCAACCCGGAAGTGAAGTTTCAAAACCAAACCCGGGATCGCCATTTTTCTAAAGCAGTGTTTTCCAACCAGTGTGCCGTGAGCGGTCATCAGGTGTGTCGTGGGAAATTGGAACTCTTCCTCCTCCTAGCAGCTCTTTCTACCTCTTTCCCTCCCCAAAGATCCTCCGCGAGGCAAAGGAAGGGCTCTGCTGAATGCCAGGGCCAGGCCCGCCTTGAGGAAGCCTTCAGGAGCCTCGACTCAGCATGGCTCCAGCTCCCGCTCAGGGCTGCGTCAGCCTCCCGATGCTCCTATACGTTTCATAGATCTGTGTGGCCTCTTTCGCTGCCTCCCTCCACAAAAGCAGAGTACTGGGTGGAAGCGATTGAGTCGGCGTTTTCACGTTGGCTTGGATTTCTCGCGAGAACAGCCAAAGCTGGAAGCTCCACGTCGGTGAATTGGACAGTGAGCGAACCTGGGAGCATCGGGAAGCTGAAGCATTCACGGGTTTCCAAAAAACAAACTGAGCCTCTCCACTTGGAAATGTTTTATAAAAAACTATTTTACTGGATTTTTCGAGAGTGGCCCCCAAAGAACTGTTTATAACAGCTTCATGACATCCATAGTTAACTGGACTCAAGTTTCACTCCGGGTAAAATTTCACATGGGTCTGGGGAACAAGCCCTATGAGGCGCGGCTTGAAGAGCTGGGCATGAGTAGCCTGAAGAACATAAGGCTGAGAGAAGACATGATCGCCATGTATAAGTATGTGAGAGGAAGTCATATATATGTTGTGTTCATCGGAACAGGCCCAGGTTTCACACTGAGTGTATAAATACATTAAAAACATATTAACTATATGTATTACTGTGTTAGAGTGTCATTTTGTGTCATTTTGTTTGGTGGTGTGCCCCAGGATTTTGCAAATGTAAAAAATGTGCCACGGCTCAAAAAAGGTTGAAAAACACTGTTCTAAAGGGCACGTTATTAGGTTGTTTTTTCCCCTCCTCAGTTTTCAATTCGCGAGAGGAGACTGGAGGGAAGCAGCACCCTCCTTTCACCTCTCGACAGCTGAGAGCTGAGGTGGGTGCTTTGGAAGCAGCTCGGCCGAGCTTTCCTCCTGTTCCCCAGGTAGGGTTGCCATTTTTTGATATAAGAAAAAAGGGACATTTACAGGATTTTTCACAAAAATAAGGGACACTTCATTAAAAACTTGAAACTCAAACATTAGGTAGAAATAGTTTTATTAACAGAATAAGATAATGATTGAAACTCACAAAAGAAACTGACTTACACCCTCTTAACAGGACATGGTATGTTTCCGCATGCTTTGTCATGCAGAAAAAACATTTTCAGAACTACCTAATTTTCTCCATCTGCATTTAGTACTTGACTTTGCTGACTTTAAAAGTGCACTGTCTAAACCAGGGCTGTTCAACTGCCGGCCCTGGGCCCGGATCCGGCCCCCCGGCCTGTTGGACACGGCCCCTGCTATGCCCCCAGCCGCCATTTTTTTAAAAAAAATTTAAATTCTAATTTTTTTAAAAAAAAAAGCGGCTGGGGGGGAGGGGGAGGCGGGGCAGGGAGGAGGAAGAGAGCTAGCTCCTCCTCTTTGCACCGCCCCCTCCGTCCCTCTCTCCGCGCCGAAAAGGAGGAGTAGGCAGCGCCACGGGCAGCACGCCACAGGCCTGGCGTGACGCGCTGCCCTTGGCGCCGCCTACTCCTCCTTTTCGGCGGCTCCCCCGCCCTTCCTAGGGAGGGGCCGCTGAAAAAGAGCAGAAGGCGGCGCCAGGGCAGTGCGTCACAGGCCTGGCGTGACGCGCTGCCCTTGGCGCGCCTTCTGCTCTCCCTCCTCCTCCTCTTTCCCGGGCGCCGTGCCTTTCCGGGCGCCGCGGGCTCAGGACAGCCGCGGTGCCCAGGAAGAGGAGGGAGGAATCTCCCTCCTCCTCCTCTTCCTCCTCTTTCCCTGGCGCTGTGGCGCCCGGGAAAAGAGGAGGAGGAGGAGGAGGGAGAATGACAGCTTTAAGAGGGGGCGGGGCCTGGGGGCGGGGCTTGGGGGCGGGGCCGAGCGGCCCCCGAGGTCATCAGTGACCTCTATTCCAGCCCTGGGCCCGGTAGAAGTTGAACAGCCCTGGTCTAAACATTAAAATAAAATAAATTTTATAAGACATTACATCTTCATGATTATTATGTCAATAGTTAATGGTATAGTATAGTATAGTATGGGATACACAGCATTGTATAGTATTGGGATGCACAGCTAGGCCTATTTTAAGCAGCCAGAAACTATCTTTATCCAACATGATCCAACATTCCCCTTGGGTAACGGGTAATTAGTCTACTGTACTTTGAAAAAGTCCTGTATCGCCTCTTCCTTCCAACGGGGACGCAGGCTGCCCTGCGAGTTGGAATCCCCGGGCAGGCATTGCCGTGGAAACCACAGCGCGCACCTTCCTCTGGTCAACCCCGCCCAGTCCTGTCCTGCTAGTCAAAAATAAGGGACAGGGCCTGAAAATAAGGGACACAAATTTTAGGACCAAAATAAGGGACGTCCCTTAGAATAAGGGACATATGGGAACCCTATCCCCAGGCTCTCCCTCACAAGCGGAGGGAGAGCGTGGAAAACAGGAGGAAATTCCTCCGAATCTCGGAGTTAGTTCTCAGCAGGGAAGGAGGACGCGAGGGCTGTGTAATTCCCTCCCAAATGAAATGAGATCCGCCCCCTCCCTCCTGACTTTTAGGAAGCGGGTGAAAACATGGCTGTGCAACGAGGCCTTCGCGGAATGAAGGAGGAGATCACGAATCGACTAAAGTCGCTAACCACTAGATACGGACCGAATATACGGATTGAGTTGGACTCGATTTTACTTTGGCGAAAGGCTTATAAAATATATTTATTGTATTTGTGTTTGATGATTTATTGTAAATTTATGATGTTTTAGATTTTAACTGTTAGCATTGAATACTTGCTGTTTGCCGGCCTGAGTGAGATTAGGCGAGCCCCCACTTTAGAAAGTTTTAAGAAGAATCTTAATACCTGGCTCTTCTGTTGTGCTTTTGGAGATTAATCATATAATCTCATTAACCCTCGATCTGTCTTTAGTGCACACCCCACCCCCCCCGTATGAAAATCCTTTTCGACCCCATTCAGGAAGAGTTTCTCTCTCGCAAATAATCTGCTCCATTGCTGCCACACTGTGTTTTTAGCCTTAGTATTTTATTCTGTACATGCGGCCCGCTCACTGTTCTCTGTTATGAAGGATTTTATTGTAATTTTATATTGTTTTCTGTATTTTTACAGTTTATGCTTTATGTAATTTATTACGTTGTTGTTTGTGTTTTGATTTCATTTATTATATTGTGTTGTTGGGTTTGCCTTCATGTAAGCCAGTGTTTCCCAACCTTTTTTGAGCCGCGGCACACTTTTTACATTTGCAAAATCCTGGGGCACACCACCAACCAAAATGACACAAAATGACACTCTTAACACAGTCATACATATAGTTAATATGTTTTTTAATGTATTTATACACTCAGTGTGAAACCTGGACCTGTTTCGATGAACTCAACATAGATATCCTGGCAGGAATGGCAGAAAGACACAAAATTTCCATACAGAACTCCCATAACCAAGAGAAAATGCTATAAGAGTTTGGTGGGCATTGACCTTGGGTTTTGGAGTTGTAGTTCACCTACATCCAGAGAGCACTGTGGACTCAAACAATGTTGGATCAGGACCAAACTTGGCATGGATACTCAATATGCCCAAATATGAACGCAGATGGAGTTCAGGGGAAATAGACCTTGACATTTGGGAGTTGTAGTTGCTGGGATGTATAGTTTCCCTACAATCAAAGAGCATTCTGAACCCCACCAGTGATAGAACTGGGCCAAACTTCCCACACAGAACCCCCAGGAGGCAAGAGGAGGTCTCTACTTGGGGAAAGGGAGGCGGGCCTTCCCAATGCATGGAGAGGGAGAGACCAAGAAGACAACAGGTGGAGAGGGGGGGCGGGTTGTAATTTTATGCCTTTATCGAGGTAGGTTTCTTAGGGTTTTTATACTTCAACACACTAGACTCTCCCTCCCCCCTTTTCCGGAGGTTCCAATTTCCCAATGCACACCTGATGATCGCTCCCAGCACAGTAGTGTGCCCCGGCACACTGGTTGAGAAACACTGTGTTACATCACTGGTATACATCCATAGGGCGTAATGACATAATAGAACAACCGCACCCTGTGACGCAGCCAGAAGAAGAAAAAATCCTTCTAAATTGTACTTGTTGTATTGTAATTGTATGTCACCGGCTAGGATTGTCTGCCGTATGTGTAATGTAATCTGCTCTGAGTCCCCTTCGGGGTGAGAAGAGCGGAATATAAATAAAGTGTATTATTATTATTATTATTATTATGGTGGTGGGGTACAAATAAAGATTATTATTATTATTATTATCTCTCACTCTGCTTTAGAAACCAGTGACTCAGATAGAACATGCAAAACCATACCTTTGCATTCTGGTTCAGGTGACCATTTTCCATGATTACATTGTGTTGTATGGAGAATGGAACCACACATATAGTTTGCAGCTCTGCCATTGTCGAACATTTTTGTAAGAGGAGCATATGGTACAAATTTTGCATTCTTTGGACGTCTACATTTTGCTGCACCGTCTAAGGATTCAAATGCAGAAAGAAGTCAGCTTGAAAGTCCCTGGTCTAGGATATCTAGTTTTTTTAAATAGCAAGCTTACCTGTACATGAAGGTACCTCCCACTGTCCGTGAAGGCACCTGGCTGTGTTGGTCCCAAGAATGGCAAAGGTTTGGTCACAAACATATTCCACAGTTTCGCCATGCCAATATTTGTTTTTGTTGTCAACAATGACAGGATGCCCATTTGTGATACTGGGAGGTGGTCCGCATGATTTTTCTTCCTCTGTTGAAAGCAACAGACAATCAATCAAAACATGAACTCTTTGTTAGTATTAGTCACAAATTATTGACTGGTCTTTTAAAATTAGATTTGGAAACTGACTGAGTAAATAAGCAAACATTATTTAGTCTCTGTCTCACTGTTAGTCTAGCTCTAACATTTTTCTTCTCCATCACATTTCTCAGTTAATTGTTTACAGGGCCTAAACCAGTGTTTCCCAACCAGTGTGCCGGGGCACACTAGTGTGCCGTGAGCGATCATCAGGTGTGCCGTGGGAAATTGGAACCTCCAGGAGGGGAGGGGGGAGAGTCTAGGGTGTTGAAGTATAAAAACCCTAAGAAACCTACCTCGATAAAGGCACAAAATTACAACCACCCCCCTCCCCACCCGTTGTCTACTTGGTCTCTCCCTCTCCATGCATTGGGAAGGCCCGCCTCCCTTTCCCCAAGTAGAGACCTCCTCTTGCCTCCTGGGGGTTCCATGTGGGAAGTTTGGCCCAGTTCTATCATTGCTGGGGTTCAGAATGCTCTTTGATTGTAGGGGAACTATAAATCCCAGCAACTACAACTCCCAAATGTCAAGGTCTATTTCCCCTGAACTCCATCTGCATTCATATTTGGGCATATTGAGTATTCATGCCAAGTTTGGTCCTGATCCAACATTGTTTCAGTCCACAGTGCTGTCTGGATATAGGTGAACTACAACTCCAAAACCCAAGGTCAATGCCCACCAAACTTTTATAGCATTTTCTCTTGGTTATGGGAGTTCTGTGTTGCTAAACAACCTTTTCATGCATCAAGTGCCAGTCTAAGTTTAGCGGTGTACTCAAATTTATCCTAAAATATAGATATTTATCTTTATTATGAAAATCTGGGAATTTTGCAAGTGTCCTGAGAAAGTTAAATGACTATGAAAATGTATATTTAATTAGCAAATGGTTCAACTTTGGACAGATCACAATCCCTTTGAATAATTCTGGCCCAAAACCTTATGGGTTGCCATAAGTCAGAGCTGATTTAAGAACATCTCACATCTAAAGAAATCTCCCATGTGTTTTTAAAATTAATATCTTCAAACTTCTTTCAACAATCTAGCCCAGTGTTTTTCAACCTTTTTTGAGCCGTGGCACATTTTTTACATTTACAAAATCCTGGGGCACACCACCAACCAAAATGACACAAAATGACACTCTAACACAGTTATACATATAGTTAATATGTTTTTAAATGTATTTATACACTCAGTGTGAAACCTGGGCCTGTTTCGATGAACACAACATAGATATGACTTCCTCTCACATACTTATACATCGCTATCATGTCTTCTCTCAGCCTTTTCTTCTTCAGGCTAAACATGCCCAGCTCTTCAAGCCACTCTTCATAGAGCTTGTTCTCCAGACCTTTGTGAAATTTTACCTTGAGTGAAACTTGCTTCCAGTTAACTATGGATGTCATGAAGCTGTTATAAACAGTTCCTTTGGGGGGGGGGGAGGCAACTCTTGAAAAATCCAGTAAAATCGTAAAAAAAACAATAATTTCCAAGCGGAGAGGCTCAATTTGTTTCTTGGAAACCTGTGAGGGGGCTCCTAGGAGGGGGGAGAGTGCCAATTCTCACGGCACACCTGATGATCGCTCATGGCACACTAGTGTGCCACGGCACACTGGTTGAGAAACACTGATCTAGCCTATCTTCTAGATCAGTGGTTCCCAAAGTGGGCGGTACCACCCCCTGGTGAGTGGTGGGGCGATCTCGGGGGGTGCTGGAAGGTTCAGGAGAATTTGGGGGGCTCTGAACCCCTGTAAGGGGGCGGTGGGGTGAGCCAGGTGTCAGGCTACCATCCATCTCTGAGTGTCTCTCTCTCTCTTCTTCCCTCCTCCTGCTCCCTCCTCCCCCCCTCGCCAAGCAAGGGATAATAATAGTAATACCTTTGGGGTTCCCTTCCAACTAGTTGAGTCTTATAACAACAACAACAATAATGTCCTTGAACATATTTAGTAGAACTTGGATTCAGTGCGGTAACCAATTTATTGACAAAAAAAAGGAAACGATTGCAAAATAGTCAATCGCGATGATTTGAGATGACTGCTGACGAAAATAGAGCCGAGGATGACTAGATTGGTAGCAGCAGGCCAGGTCCATCCTTCTCATTAAGGTGATTTCGAATGTTTTAACTTTTTATATTATCTTTCTATTCTAAATTCAATAAATAGTTTCATAATTTCAAACTTCAATGTTTCTAATTTACAACTTTCTTTATTATATTTTACAAAATATAATAAAGTAATTTTTTTTTCTAGAAAGGGAGAGGTAGCCCAAAAAAGTTTGGGAACTACTGTTCTAGATGGACTAAAAGTGTTGAATTGGACCCTTTGGAAGTGGTTAAACATAATTTGGTTTGCTGTTGCCTTTAACCAACTGGCCTGGTGGCACGGTGGTGCAGTAGGTTAAACCGCTAAGCTGCTGAACTTGTTGACCAAAAGGTTGTAGGTTTGAGCTCCTGCTGTTAGCCCCAGCTTCTCCAAACCTATCAGTTCAAAAGCATGCAAATGTGAATAGATCAATAGGTCCACTCCAGCGGGAAGGTAACGGCCCTCCGTGCAGTAATGCCAGCCACATTACCTTGGAGGTGTCTACAGACAATGTCGGCTCTTCAGCTTAGAAATAGTGATGAGCACCAACCCTTAGAGTCAGACACAATTGGACTTAATGTTAGGGGGAAACCTTACCCTAATATTTTAAAGCATGGAGTGCTAACGTGTAGTTTTATGTATTTTTAAAATGTCTTTCTATCCCAGAACTAAAGTAGATACAAAAAACAAATATAAAAAAGATTTCAGTGCAAAAACTTGTAACTGAAGCCTTCATTCTTTTATTTAAGCATCGCATAAAGTCTTCATCTATGCCAGGGCTGTCCAACTGATGGCCCGGGGGCCGTATAAGGCCCCCCAGCCCCTTCCCTACGGCCCCCTAAGCTTTTTAATAAAAAATAAATTAATTAAATTAAAATATTTTAAAAAATTATCCACTTCCGGGTTTCGGAGCAAGTATCGCGAGATTACGGAAGCCACACGGGATTTCGCTCTCAACGCAAACTCTCGCCTGCATTGAGAGCGAAATCCCGTGTGGCTTCCGTAGTCTCGCGATACTCCTGTTGCATTTAATGTTAGTAAAATATTATATTTGACTGTATGGATGCCCCTTTTGAATTCCCACCCAGCATTTTATCTCAGTAAAAGATTATATTTGACTGTATGCATGCCTCTTATGAGTAGTAAGCCGGGGGCGGAGCCAGGTGTGGAGCCGGGGGCGGGGGCAGACCCTACAGCCCCCCAGGTCATCAGTGACCGGAATTCAGGCCCCTGGGCCAGTAGAAGTTGGTCAGCCCTGATCTATGTGGAAACGAGTGCTCTCTGGCAGTACTCAATTAAAAATGTACATCCTACCAAGAGTTTATTCTCTGTGTGTTTTCCTTCCCCCATTCTCTTTCAATTAGAAAGTTTTGGCTGAACTGCAGAGTTAATAGATAAGTGGCCTCAGGACTATATCCTATGAGACATCTACCTATGCATGATGGCAAAAACATCCACTCTCCATCAACACATTCTCCAGTGCTTGATCCAGCCATTCCAAAACGGATGTCACACTCATAAGCCACCTTCTCCCCATGCTGATATTCTTCATGAAGGTCACCAATAGGATTGCCATGTGAAATCCTGGGTGGTGGCTGACAAGGGGCAACCTTTTCTAGAAAGAAGACATATTGTGTTAAATTTGAAGCCATTGGAGTGCATGATGGGGGAAGATTATCCTATTTCTGTACCTAAACAAAATATCTCTCTCTTGGCGAACAAAGATTCAGGAAGGACTCTACAAGCACATTGATGACTGGAAGTTAGATGTGTCCTTCGAGCCTGTGCAATGGACTCTTCTGGCCTCACCCTTTAAACCAAAGGTTCATCTGCCGAGGCCTAGCAAGCTGAGACGGTGGCAGCGAGGTCCTCGGGTTGTAGGTTTGATTTGAGTTTCCTTCTCTTAGATGGTTGACCTTACAGGGTTAGACAAGCACCATCTACCCGGGTTTGAAATTAGAATTTTCCTTCTCTTAGGATGGTTGCCAAAAGGCTAGAGAGTCAAAACACACTGGAACTAATGAAAGGTATCAAAAGTTATAATCTTGTGAACATCAATATCATATAAATACTCAGGCAAAATGCAATGCATGAGAATAGTTACAATTAACACATCACAAATCTACAATAGAGAATATAGGCGCACCACAGTACTTTTGGTGAGATGAAACTCACAGATGGAACTTGGTACAGTACCTCGGAGTAGTAACCAAAACCCGGAAATGAAGGCTCAGTCCGAGGAGAAGGGGAAATCCATGGGAAAGGGGTGAAAAACCAAAGTAAATAATCCAGCCGTGTACGTCCACCACACTGAAGAACCGGCCGCGCAATTGCTCTAAGAACCGGGGAGTTTGCAAAGAGAGCAGAGCAAAAAAGCCACGGCAAGATGCGCTGGGGATCCTCCCTGGGTGAACTCGGCTTTTCCAGGAACCGAACGCTGCCCGGCCGCGCCAATGTGCTAAAAGCCAGTGAAGGAGGGCTGGTTACGGAGGTGTGCCCTGTGTCCCTCCATTTGGAGCACTATACCACTCTTCCAACTTCAGTGCCACCAATTGCGCGGCCGGTTCTTCAGTGTGGTGGACGTACACGGCTGGATTATTTACTTTGGTTTTTCACCCCTTTCCCGTGGATTTCCCCTTCTCCTCGGACTGAGCCTTTATTTCCTACTACTACTGGTTACTACTACGAGGTACTGTACCAAGTTCCATCTGTGAGTTTCATCTCACCAAGAGTACTGTGGCGCGCCTATATTCTCTATTGTAGAGTTGTGATGTGTATTGATATGATATTGATGTTCACAAGATTATAACTTTTGATACCTTTCATTAGTTCCAGTGTGTTTTGACTTAGTAGTCCTTCCACACACTTGTTTATTCAAAAGGCTAGAGAGCCCATCCTGCCCTTTGACGCTCTTTGTCAGACCCTTCGGTTGTGACCTGTCTGGCATGGGAGGCCCTACCGGTGGCTATTATGCCACCCCCAGCATGGCTCACAACTTCATTAGGGTACGCAAGCCTCTGCCCCATGACAAGGGGTGCCAACGGAGAGGGCAAAATATATAGAAACAATGGAAAACAAAAACTGCCCTTGTACTCAAGAGTATTATTATTATTATTACCCACTTCTCCTTATGGCTTAAGGCAGGTTGCAGAACAACTAAAATACATAAACATTGTAAAGAAACCGCACATATATGCATTTCTATAAAAGATACATATTAAAATGCATTCTTTAAAATACATATTAAAATACAGAAAACAAAGATTAAACAAATGAGACTTGCTTAAAAACTGGCTGGGTAGGACCGCTGGAAGAGATAGGTCTTTAGATGATTTAAAAATTTCGCCACTCGTTTAACCTGTCAGAGCTCTTCTAGCAGGTTGTTCCACACTCTTGGGGTAGCTGATGAAAATTTCTTCTGGGGGATGGTCACCAGTCAGGTTCTGGCTGGTTGGAGTAACTGCCCCCTAGAGGACATAAGTGTTTGGAGCTGATTGTATGGGAAAAGACGATCCTTTAGATAACCTGGACCCAAACCACATAGGATTTTAAAGGTCAAAACCAACGCCTTGTACTTTGCCCAGAAACTAATTGGCAGCCAGTGGAGTGACTTTAGGATAGGTGTAATATGATTCCTGTGATAGCTCTGTACAAACTGATTTTGGTGCTTTGCCTCAGGTGTTTGTTACTCCAAACTCTTTTGTGAAGCCTTCCAAATGCACTATAAGCCTTTGCTAATCTGTGATCTATCTCTTTATCAATCTTGGCATCTGAAGAGATGATGCTTCCCAGGTACGAGGATTGCTGAATGGAGTTAAGCACAGATATGCCTATGCTGACGTGGGGATGATGGTGTTCTTCCTGTAGTGCAGGCTGGTAGAGAACTTCCGTTTTCTTCAGGCTGACTTCCAGCTTCTGAATGGGCGACAAGGGCAGCATCGTCAGCAAAAAGCAGCTCACAGACTAGATAGTTTAGAGTCTTAGTGTGAGCCCTCAGACGGCAAAAGTTGAACAAGCTGCCATCAGTACGATAGCGTATATATATATATATATGCCGTCTTCTTCTTGTAGGTCTGCCGTAGCCCTTTGGAGCATCATGCTGAAGAAGATTGTAAATAGGGTTGGTGCAAGAACACAACCTTGTTTCACTCCATTAGTTATTAGAAAGGGCTTTGACTTGACCGTGCTGGCCCTCATGGAGCAGGATAATCATTTTGAGAAATTTGGGGGGACATCCTAGTTATTCCAGAATCTGCCACAGACCTTTTCTGCTCAGTGTCGAAGGCTTTGGTGAGGTCGACAAATGTTACATGGAGTCCTTTGTTCTGCTCTCGACATTTCTCTTGCAGTTGTCTAAGGGCAAATACCATATCTGTGGTGGTCCTGTTAGCTCTGAATCCGCATTGGCTTTCAGGGAGAAGTTCTTCTGCAGTAGCAGAGAGTCTGGAGTAACAAACACCTGAGGCAAAGCACCAACATCAGTGTGTACAGAGCTATCGTAATGCCTATTCTCTTTTATGGGTCTGAAATATGGGTCACCTATTGCCAACATCTACGACTCCTCGAACGCTTTCATCAGCACTGTCTTTGCTCAATCCTAAATATACACTGGTCTGACTATGTGATGAATGTTGCTGTCCTTGCGCAAGCAGGGATCACCAGCATTGAGGCCATGCTATTGAGAGCACAGCTGCGCTGCGCAGGGCACGTCTCTAGGATGGAGGACCACCGCCTCCCAAAGATACTACTCTATGGTGAACTAGCCACAACTCAGTGCAAGAGAGGCGCCCCAAAAAAGAGATATAAGGACTCCCTGAAACAGCATCTCAGGCTTGGCCAGATTGATCACCAACAATGGTCCACCCTGGCCTCACATCGGGAGGCATGGAGATGCACTATTCATACTTCTGTGGACTCTTTTGAGAAGACACGCCAAACAGGTCTCAAAGAGAAACGACAATGCAGAAAGAACCGCAACCTGGAAACAACACCACCCAAGGAGACTTTCTGCTGTGCTTTCTGCAACCGGGCTTGCCTATCTCAGACTGGCCTTTTTAGTCATCAACGCGTTTGTAAAAAGCGTGGGATGAGTCCTTCCTAAGAATCTTTGTTCGCAAATTAATGCCAGAGGTTAATACGATTCCTAGATGTTCCTGTAACCAATCTGGCTGCCATATTTTGAACCAACTCAAGTTTCCAAACTTGGTACAAAACAAGGGAGTTTTGTCTATGGCATCTTAGAAATGAAGTCAAAAGCATCTGGAGGCCCAAATGGCTTCTACTCACATCTAACATGAGAAGAATCTTGGAATAGCTGAGAGTGTGTTTTCTCCAAGTAGTATTTTGATGCAAATATTTGACAATCATGTTGCAAGATAAATCAGGGTAAAATCTGGAAAGCAGGTCATAAAATCAGGAAATATAAGCAGCCGAAGAAGAAATGTGTACCTTTACAAGTTGGAGGCTGTGGGGACCATCCAAAGTGGTAACACTGTGCAGAGTCAGAACCCACTCTTGTGTATCCTCTAGTACAGGAAAACTTCACCACATCTCTGTTCACATATTGATCTTTTCTTGGATGAATGCTTCCATGCTCCAGAATGGGTATTTCACATTCTATAGCTGAGGAAAATGTACAGCAAGACATACTAAATTTGTGAACTGCGTTCTAGAAAAGGGGGCTTAACATCCACCAGCAATGTTTGCAAATGATAATAATAATAATCTTTATTTATACCCCGCCACCATCTCCCCAAAAGGGACTCAGCGGTGAGGAGGAAGAGGTGGAAGGAACCTGGCGCAACGGCGGCGTCACCAAGCGCGGCGTCCCTTTTCGGCAGGGCTTGGTGACGTCAGCAAGCCTCGCCAAAAAGGGGCGGGCCGCGCAGGACGCCGGCGTGGTGACGTCAGGCGTCCTGACATCAGCACGCAGTCAGGAGCGCCCCCGCCCCCGCGAGCGACCCTGCCCCCCGCTGCGGCCCCCCAGGTCATCAGTGACCAGAACTCCGGCCCCTGGGCCAAAAGAAGTTGGACAGCCCTGGCTTACATGATTCCAAAAGAGTGCAGCATATGACCCCCACTCCTTTAAGGTGAATGCATATGTAAAATATTTATTTATTTATTTACTTTATTTATATTCCGCTCTTCTCACCCCGAAGGGGACTCAGAGCGGATTACAGTACACATACTTGCAGACAATCCATGCAGTTCAACATATATAGACATATTTAGACATATTTAGACATATATAGACAAACATAGAATAACAGAGGCAAACTTCTGGCCACTAGGGGGAGCTGATGCACTCCTCATCTCTCTCAGTGTTTTTCAGCATCCCTTTGTTGTTCCTTCCGCATTCCTCAGCGTTCCTGGAGTTCTTTATGGCCTCATAAATCAGTCAAAATTTGCCTCCCCACTTAATGTGGTACCTTTATCTCCTACTTGACAAATGGACTGTCTTTCGGGCTGCAAAGGTTGACAGTAGGCTACACTTAAAGGTCGAGCACCCACCTCGACCAGGGCAGGCCTCGAACTCATGATCAGAGAGATCTTATGCAGCTGCGCCACTTCCCAGTAATATAATAAGAAACTACATACATTAACATGATGCATGAATTCACACTTTAGAATTGATGCAGTTTGACTCCTCTACAACTGACTTGGATCAATTCTATGGAATAATGGAAGCTGTCTTCTCATAACTTCTTTAGTCGTCTTTGCCCAAAGGTGCAGATGACTCACCAAACTACAGTTTCCATGATTCCATAACCCTGGTCCATGACATCTAAAATGGCATCAAACAGCATTAATTCTACAGTGTAAATGCACCTTAAGTCTACTTCCTCCCATTGCTGCCTGTCTATGTATATAAATATGAATAGGGAGGAAATGTAAATAAGAACGTTTACATAGAAAATAAGCATGCCACCAATAAGATAACTGAAAACTAAGGCATCATCCGAAAATGCTAGACTTTTCGGCAACCACTTGTTTAAAACAATTAACCAAAACTTGCAATTATATTACTCCACAAAAGCCTTGTGTCAATTTACGTAGGCACTGAGGCTTTGGACTCCATCCTTTCAATGTGCAGACTGCTTGGCCACCTCTATTCTGATTAATGGTTTCATATCCATCTGTACATTCAAAGATCAGCTTTTCCTCCAGTAATGCAGCTGGATTAGTTGTGCTGAAAATAATGTTCTCATCCATTGGCTTTGGGCACGTCTCTAAGAAAACAAAATGCAGGTCTTATTAATACAAATTATTATTATTATTATTATTATTATTATTCCCTGCTTTGTCTCCCCAAAGGGGACTCAAAGTGGCTTGACATAAAAGCATTAGCACAGAATTTAAAATATACAAAAATACAAAAATATTAAAATGACTTTGAAATTGTACAGCTGCCAGAATCCTATATTACTTCTTTCTAAATGTAGTAGTAGAGACAATAAGGGCTGCTCTACATTGATTGCTAGGTTGGTTTGGAATTGGTTTAGCAGAAACTGGTTCCACTGGGCAAATGATGAGATCCATAGAATCACTAGCTGTACCCGGCATGCGTTGCTGTGCCCTATGTTGGTGATGTGAAAATGTCAGGGTATGTAAGTTGTGGAAATGATGTGAGCATGTTTGTTGTGTGTATATATATGTGTGTGTATGTGTGTTTGTTTTTTTGGGGGTTTGTGTGTATGTGTGTGTGTAGGTATTGGTTGGTGTTTATTTGTGTGTGTGTATATGTGTGTGTGTGTATGTGTGTGTATATAGTTCTTGGTATGTGTGTATATATTTGTGTGTATTTTTCTGTGGGTTTTTTGTGTTTGAGTACGTGTATATATATGTGTGTGTTTGTGTATGTATATGTATGTATGTGTATATATGGAGAGGTGCTGATATGTGTGTGTATATATGTGTATGTATTAGTGTGGATGTGTATGTATAGGTGTGTAGATATATGTGTTTGTGTGTGGTTGTGTATTTATATGTGTTTGTATGTTTGTGTTTATATGTTGTTGTGTATATATGTGTGTGTGTGTGTATGTAGAGGAGGAGGCCGAAGAGGAGGGCGATGGGGAACCGTTCGATCTCCTCCCCGCGACCCTCTTCTTGTGCAGCGGAGGAGAGGCGGTTGAGGGCTCTCCTACGCCGGCCGCCGCCTTCCTTCTGATGCCCGGGGCCGAGACCGAGAGGGAGCCGCACCATCTCTCTCCCTGCGGCCTCCTCTTCGGCCAGCGGAAGGGAGGCGGCGGCCGGCGTAGGAGAGCCCTCAGCCTCAGCCTGCACAAGAAGAGGGCCGCGGGGGAGGGAGATCGAACGGTTCCCCATCGCCCTCCTCTTCGGCCTCCTCCTCTACACACACACACACCGCTGGCCGAAGAGGAGGCCGCAGGGAGAGAGATGGTGCGGCTCCCTCTCGGCCTCGTCCCCGGGCATCAGAAGGGAGGCGGCGGCCGGCGTAGGAGAGCCCTCAGCCGCCTCTCCTCCGCTGCCCGAAGAGGAGGCCGAAGGGGAACCGGGCAGCCTCCCCTCCCTGCGGCCTCCTCCTCGGGTAGCGGAAGAGAGGTAGCAGAGGTCTCTCCACCACCGCTACCCCGAAGAAGAGGAGGCCGCAAGGAAAGAGACGCGCGGCTTCCTCCCGGCCCCATCCCAGGGAGGTCGTGGAGAAGGCAGCGGAGGGGGCGGAGGAAGTGGGCATGGCGGCGGTCGCTTGAGCCTGGTCCGGAAAGTGGTTGGAGATGGCGGAGAAGGCGTGTCCGGCCAAGGGACTGTGGCTCCCAGATTGCTCTGCGCGGCCATTGTGGCCTATTTCCGGTGCTGTCTCCGCCCTTCTTCCGAGTGAGCGGCGCGGAGCCTTCTGGGAGTTGTAGTCCCGTGGGTGAGCTGTTCTCCCTCGCCGTGTCTTTGGCTCTCCTGGTGGAGGGTAATGCGGGCGGGACCGCGGCGGCGTCCTCCCGGGACGACGCTGGCGCGAGGAGGCGGTTAGGGCGCTGGCGGTGTGGGTGCGAAGGTTCTGGGTGAGTGGGGAGAGAGGGAGGGATGGGTTGGTGTGTTGGGGAGGGGGTTTGGTGCGCCTGCGACAGCTTTCCCTGTGTTCTGCGCTTGGGGCCAGCAGAACGGGAGGCAATGGGCGGTTTTGGGGGCTTGTTTGGGGGAGTTGCAAGGTAGGGAGGTGGGTTTTTGTGTTAGGTTATACCTCGTGGTCTGGGGAATGTGTCTCGTTGGATTGGTGTTTCTGGGGGCATAGTTTGGCTGTGCATGAAGTCCTTTGCACGACCACTCGATTTTTATATATAT
This sequence comes from Anolis apletophallus, assembly GCA_030556195.1. Lineage (NCBI taxonomy): Eukaryota > Metazoa > Chordata > Lepidosauria > Squamata > Anolidae > Anolis > Anolis apletophallus. Next base: position 8,699,372 of record JARBWK010000007.1, on the reverse strand, counting down.
AGATGAAATCATATAGTCATAGAGTTGGAAGAGACCACAGGAGATATTCCTCCATATATATATAAGGAGGAATATCAGGCAACTACTTAATGAAACCACTGATGAGGACTCCTTTCTGGGTTTCTCTGGGGATGATGGGTCTGACAATAAAGAGCCATCTATGGGAAGTGGGGATGGGGATTCGAAAGATGTGGACTGAACTAAAGTGCAGGAAGTGTGTGATGTCTGTGCAGAAGCAACTAGTAGCAACATGTTTGTGGGGTTTTCTGGGGATGGGAATTGGGGTGCAGATGACCAAACCTCATCTTGGGGTGAGCTAAGTCACAGCAGGAGAAGGAGAGCTTGGCAGAAAAGACAAAGGACTGCACGTGGAGCTGCAATAGCAGCTGAAAGGGCTAATGAAGGGGTGTCGGCTCATTCGAGTTCTAATGAGGATTTGTGAATAAAGTGAGACATGGAATTGGGGGTTCCTTGCAGTTGGCAAGGTGTTGCTCGGTGCCAATGTCCTGCCTTTGTGTGCTGTGTTCCTGTGGACTGACTCTTAGACGTGAGTTTGGATCCTGAGCTATCTCCGTGGACTTGGGTATTGTATCGGCTGGATTCCGCATCTTGTGTTCTTTTGGCCACACCATGGTTACCCCCTTGTGTGCTAGTTGCTGCTGCCTGCTTTGTGCCGACCCTGGACCGGTTTATCAACACTGCCGCTTCTCCCTTGCTTTGACCCGGATTGGTTATTGTTACTGCCGCTTTCTTCTCGCTCTGACGCCGGATTGGTTTTGACTACGTGTTTGCTGTCTCCTCGCTTCGACCCCGGACCTTCTTTGCTCTCTGCCTTTCCTCCCAATTGATGACGACATCACCGTGATTGACATCGAGTGCCTTTTTCCTTTGCTGTGCCGCACTGTGGGTTTATTGCAGGTTTTAAGGAGAAATAATCTGGGTTTTGTGTTACTGTCTATTTTTAACCTGTTTTGTCATTATTTTGAGTTTTGTCAGTATTTTGAGTTACTTCCATCCTCACAGTGAACTTTAAGTGTTTTTAGGTCAGTTTGGCCATTTTTTGAGTTTTGGTGACTGTGACAACCCCTTGTTGACCGGCCTCAGACTGGACAATCTTTCGCAATCCAAACTGCTAACCCTAAATGCAAGGGGGCCTCGAAGTTACCTCAGCAACTTCTGTCTTATGGCAGGGTAGACTATCTCCCCCACTAACCATTGAATTACAGAGACTTTAAATTTCTCAGTAACCACTTGACCACACTGCCACCATTTGTCTGTCTGACCACTGACCTTGAGGGCCACCACCAATAAAAAAGAACTAACAGAGGTGTTTTTCTTTTAAGATGTAAATAATTTATTATGACACAAATGGGTACAAATCTTGATTGGTTTTATACTTCCTCAGAGGCACAAACTTATTCTGTTACACAAAACACAATGGGGTTATACTATAGGGTTCCCACTAACCCTCTCTAAACCCCTGGACTCTTCCGTCTTTAACTAGGGTCTCTACACCCATAAAACTGGACTGCTCTCTTGCAGACCTTAAGACCAACTAAAGACTGAACTGTTCTCTTACAGTCCTTAAGACCAACTAACCAACAAAAACAAACTCCTCCCCCCTCTCATGGCAGTTGGCTTCCAACCGCTCTTCACCAACTGTAAAATTCATACCTTGAACATTCTAAAAGGCTCTCTGGCCCTGGTTGCTATGGCGACAGCTCTTCAGAGCTTCTGCCAAGCCTCCCTTCTGGCTCACCCACAGCAACAATTCATAGAATATTCCTTTGAACTACACAAAACAACATACATTTAACATATGTTATACAACATTTACACACAAATAATCGACATCATTACGTTTTGAATAAACTTTACTTTATTCTACCTGGCTTGGTTCCTTTAAGGCTCTCTGTTGCGACAGATGTGATTAATACACATCATAGTGAAGCATCAGTTAAAACGTTTATGGCATATACCTCTTTGATGATTTCTAGGGCTTGTCTTCATTATTAGTTCTGAGAAGACCCCAGAATTTGATTCATAACTAATATTTTTTAAATAGTTTTCACATAATTGTTTCTCTGTTAAATCAATAAGATTTTCACTGCTATCCAGTATCAGATTTCTATATGCTGTGGATGATAGTCCTTAAGCATGCTAGTCTATTTTCACTTACCTGGGGCTCCATGTAGACTGCCATAAAATACAATCTGAGAAGGCAGTTTAACTATTTGAAACTGGATTATATAAGTATATACTGCCATGTAATCCAGTTTAATAGAATAGCTTTATTGTCATCGTACAACAAAATTATATGCTTTCCCTAGCACACATCACAAAGACAACAGTTAATTAATTAATTAATTAATTAATGCAGTTAAACTGGATTATGAAACTGTATTAAATGGCAGTCTACATGGGGCTGCAGAGCTGTTTGGGATGGAAGTCAGCCTGAAAAAAATGGAAGTCCTCTACCAGCCCGGACCACAGGAAGAACACCATCATCCCCACGTCAGCATAGGCAAATCTGTGCTTAAGTCAGTTCAGCAGTTCACCTCCCTGGGAAGCATCATCTCTTCAGACGCCAAGCTTGACAAAGAGATAGATCACAGATTAGCAAAGGCATAAAGTGCATTTGGAAGGCTTCACAAAAGAGTCTGGAGCAACAAGCACCTGAGGCAAAGCACCAAAATCAGTGTGTACAGAGCTATCGTACTGTCTATTCTCCTATATGGGTCTGAAACATGGGTCACCTATCGCCAACACCTATGACTCCTCAAACACTTTCATCAGCGCTGTCTTTTCACAATCCTAAATATACACTGGACTGACTATGTGACGAATGTTGCTGTCCTTGAGCAAGCAGGGATCACCAGCATGGAGGCCATGCTATTGAGAACTCAGCTGCGCTGGGCAGGGCACGTCTCTAGGATGGAGAACCACCGTCTCCCAAAGATACTACTATACGGTGAACTCGCCACGGGTCAGCGCAAGAGAGGCACCCCAAAAAAGAGATATAAGGACTCCCTGAAACAACATCTCAGGCTCAGCCAGATTGATCACCAAAAATGGTCCACCCTGGCCTCACATCAGGAGGCATGGAGACGCACCATCCACAATGCTGCGGCCTCTTTCGAGAAGTCATGCCGAATGGGTCTCGAAGAGTAACAACAACGCAGAAAGAACCGCAACTTGGAAACAACATCACCCAAGGAGACTTTCTGCTGTGCTTTCTTCAACTGAACTTGCCTATCTCAGATTGGCCTTTTTAGTCGTCAACATGCTTGTAAAGAGCGTGGAATAAGTCGTTCCTAAGAATCTTTGTTTGCGAAGTAATGCTGAGACATGGAACCTGGGGGGGAAATCTCATTTAATTGTATGCACTTACTGATACATTCTGGTTTGGGTACCCATCCATCTAGAAGACATGTTGTCTCTCCTCTGTGTAGTCCTTGAGGAGTTGTGAAGCCAGTCTGGCAGCCATAGGTTGTTGTATTACTAATTTTAAAACTTCCACTTGATTCCATAAAAAAACCATTAGGTATGTCAAAGAGGACACAGACGGTTGTTTCTAAAGAATAACAATGGGGACATTATGTATATTACAAAGATGCTCTGTTGGGGGTTGGAAATGAATATTATATCCACCAATTTCAGTTTAGTAATATTACACTAATGGAATCCACCTCTAGAAAATGTATAAGTACAAGCAATCCCAGAGTTACAAACATCCATGATTCCTAGTTAAGAATTGGGGTGAGACAACAGGCAGCAAAACAAAAACACAGGGGTGTTAACCATTCCTCATGCTATCCAAAGCTATCTCTCCCTCTCCCTCTCTCTCTATATAGATAGATAGATGATAGATAGATAGTAGGCATGAGAAAAATGAAACGGAAATTAAAAGGTTTCGTAAGAGATTCGTATGTAATGGGACTTTTGAGGTTTTACGGATCGCTGCCGTGATCCCGAGTAGACTTCCTTTTACGGTCCTTGAGGCCAACAATTTGCGTTATGATCGTAAGAAATTCTTAAGTATTAATTAATTAATTGTGTACTACTCACTTCTCCTGTCTTCTCCCCTCATTTCCTTCCCGCCTTCATTCAGCTTCTTCTTTTTCCCGCATTTCTATGAGGAACTGGAAGTGGCAGCTGCTGCTAGGTAGGCTAGGCAATGCCTTCTGGCAAGTGTAGTCCTCCACGCTTCCCCCCCCCTTCTCTTCCCCGTTGCTCTGCTGCCATGCCCCATCGCAGGGGCCAGCTTCACACACACACACACGCTTGCTTCTCCTCCTCTCTCAGGCTTTCCCCCCCCTTCTCTTCCCCGTTGCTCTGCTGCCATGCCCCATCGCAGGGGCCTGCTTCACAGACACACGCGCGCGCGCTTCTCCTCCTCTCTCTCCAGGCTTTCCCCCCTCCTTCTCTTCCCCGTTGCACTGCTGCCATGCCCCATCGCAGGGGCCTGCTTCACACACACACACACACGCGCGCGCTTCTCCTCCTCTCTCTCCCTGCGCTCTCTCAGATGCTTCTCTTCCCCATTGCTCTGCCATGCCCCCTCGCCGGGGCCCAGCTTCAGCCCTCAGGTACGTGTTTTGGACTTCAACTCCCACCATTCCTCACAGCCTCAGGCCTCTTCCTTTTCCTCTCAGCCTGGGCAAACTTGGGCCCTCGCTCCCTCAGGATCGGGGGGTGAGAGAGAGGCAGCGAGGGGGGGCTCCTCCTCCTTTCCTTTTGCTGCTTCCAAGAATAGAATACCCCCTCCCTCCCCCCCTCCTTCCCTCCCTCCTTCCTATTTGGAGAGTCCCATCTAGAATTCAGTGTGATTTATTCAAGTTTTGGCCTACAACTCCCAGAAATCCCAGCCAATTTACCAGCTGTTAGGATTTCTGGGAGTTGTAGGCCAAAACCATCTGGAATGCGCATGCTCTGGCATAAGAATTACTAATGAATTTCGTTAGTACTTAAGTTACATTTCGAAATTTTTGGGAATTTTTTGTAAGTCTTTCTTTTACTAATCAAAAAAAAATCCCCCCCCCATTTGATATAAGAATCGCCATTTTAGGATTCTAAACCATGCCTAATAGATAGATAGATAGATAGATAGATAGATAGATAGATAGACTGGAGTTACACTTAAAAACATACCTGTTCAGACTTGCATATAACTTAACAAACCTACAGAACCTTTCTTGTTCATAACTTGGGGACTGCCTGTACATTGAAACATATACATTCACGTGATCAGTGTAAGGTATAAAAGACTGAATTACACACATTATTTAACATTCAAGTAGGACCAAGAAATTTGAACAAAAACGTACCAAATAGTGTTGTCATTACGTATGGATGTTTAACAACAACAACAATGACTTATTTGTTACCCAACTCACTTCACAACTTGAAATGGGGCACTACATAGTTAAAACACATCACCAAAAATGCATACAAAAATGCATATATCTCTATAAAATGCGCATACTTTTATTATGGCTTATTCCCAATTTTTAAAATTTTGTTTTTCCGTACCATAAGTACGCATGCCAACCTTTTCTCAGATCCATTCCTTCCAAATTCAAAATGTTTTTCCTTTTTTAGTTTTTCATTTTACCCAATCGATAATCCATGTTAAGGCACTTGCCTCGAAATATAAATTTAGGTCTGGCATGGCTAGTCCTCCCCTTCTTTTTTCATCGGTCATATTTTTGAAATTCATCCTTCACTTTTTACTTTGCTAAATGAATTTTTTGATGTCTTTATTCCACTCCTTTAAATTCTTTTGATATAATCTCCTTCCATTTTTCTCCGTAACTGTTTTGTAATAATTGTGCATCCTTTGGTGTAATTGTGATGCCAAGATAATTTATCTTAGAGACGATCTGTATATTCAAATTCTCTTTGAACCGGGAGTGTGGCGCAGCTGGCTGGGAGACAGCTCCATAAGATCCTGACATGAAAAAAAGAAGCATTCTCTTCTGTTGTTTCACCCACATCTATGGCAGGCATCCTCAGAGGTTGTGAGGTCAGTTGGAAACTAGATAAGGGAGGGTTGTATATCTGTGGAAGGTCCAGGGTGGGAGAAAGAGCTCTTGTCTGTTGGAGAAAAGTGTGAATGTTGCAATTAATCACATTGATTAGCATTGAAAATTCTTGCATCTTCAAGGCCTGGCTGATTCCTGCTGGGGGAATCCTTTGCTGGCAGGTGTTAGCTGGCCCTGATTGGTTCATGTCTGGATTTCCCCTGCTTTTTGAGTGTTGTTCTTTATTTACTATCCTAATATTAGAGTTTTTGTTCATTTTATTTATTTTATTTATTTATTTTGGGATAAATGGGCGATTTACAGTAAAAATACACAACTAAATACCTGAAACGTCTAGAACAGGGCTGTCCAACTTCTACCGGCCCAAGGGCCGGAATTCCGGTCACTGATCACCTGGGTGGCCGCAGTGTGAAAAAGTTGAAAAAAAACCTCTTACCTCTATATGTGTATATGTGTCTATGTATATTGTGTATGTGTGTGTGTTCCTATGTATATGTGCATGTATATATGTATGTGTGCATGTCTTTATGTATATGTGTGTGTGTATGTGTCTCACCCTTTATTTCTACCCCCTCACCTTTTCCTGCTCTCCTTCCTTCTCTCCCCTTCCTTCTCTCCTCCATTCTCCCTCTTCCTTTCCTCCTTCCTCTTCCTTCCTTTCTCCCCTTGATCCTTTCCTTCTCTTTATCTCCTTCCTTATCTCTTCCTTCTGTCCCCTTGCTTCTTTCCTCCATTCTCTGTCTTCCTTTCTTCCTTCCTCTTCCTTTTTTTCTCCCCTTGACCCTTTCCTCCATTCTCCCTCCTCCTTCCTTCCTTCCTTCCTTCCTTCCTTCCTTTCTCCCCCCTCACCTTTTCCTTTTCTCCTTCCTTTTCCTTACCCTCCCCTTCCTTCCATCACCTGTGAAAGGATCTGGTGCTGTCTCTGCGTCGCCTCCTCTTGTCCCTGCCATGCTGGGCCCGTCCTGGTAAAGGGCTAGGTGGGGCCTGTGGGTTGCCTCTGAGCGGGCGGGGCTGTGGGCGGCCTTTCTCAGCGGTGCCGCCCACAGCCCCGGCCACTCAGAGGCTACCCGCAGGTCCTGCTGCTGGCACCGGTGCCTGGAAGGCCAGTGGGAGGTCCGGCTCCTCCTCCTCGCCGCTACCAGGGCCTGGAAGGGCGGCGTTTGGAGCACGGCGTGGGGCAGGAGCAGCAGCCCTGTGCCGCTCCCAATCGGTGCGCCGGGGGAGAGGCGGGACGAAGGAGGCGGGCCTAAGGAGGAGAAAGGGAGGCACCTCCTTCCTCCTCTTTAGGCCTGCCTCCTACCTCCCTCCCCCCCCGGCGTTCCCGATCGGTGCGCCGGGGGAGAGGCGGGATGGAGGCGCCTCCCTTCCTCCTCTTTAGGCCCGCCTCCTCCCTCCCTCCCCCGGCATTCCCGATTGGTTTTTATTTAAAACAGCTGATTTCTTGCAGGAGGGTAGGCAGGCCGCATCCAAGGGGCTGGCGGGCCGTGTGGACAGGCCTGTTGGACAGGCCTGGTCTAAAACATCTAAAAGTATCTAACATCTAAAAACATCTAAAAACAATTAGCATCTAAAAACATCTAAAAAACAATTTGTAGTCTAACAGTTCTCAGCCAAACGCCCTCTCAAACAGCCACGTTTTACAAGCCATGCGAAAGTCTTTTAGATCACGGGTGGCTCTGATGTCAGGAGGGAGGGCGTTCCAAAGTGATGGGGCGATCACCGAAAAAGCTCTACGCTGGGTTGATGTCAAATGGGCATCCTTAGGGCCTGGGACCTGTAATAGATTCTGATGGTCTGATCGAGGCGATCTCAAGGGTCGACACGGAGAGAGGCGTTCCCGTAGGTATGCCGGCCCTTGACCATGCAAGGCCTTCAAGGTTAGAACCAGCACCTTGTGAGTAATCCGGAACTTGACCGGAAGCTAGTGCAGTCGGTATAGAACAGGCAGCCAGGGGGGGCCTTCGGGGGCTTCAGCCCCCCCGAAATTCTCAGGGTGGTCCGCGAGAAGGCCTTACTGGTACATTATTTAAACTGTTATGTTTATTAATATCATGATCTGATCACCATGCTCATTATATCCCA